>JAOWBW010000244.1:1462840-1815284 GCA_026119855.1 Campanula takesimana | reverse complement strand
TCCCATATGTACCCCTTACTAAAGCTGAGATTGAAATGAGCGAAATGAAAGAAATGTTGAGAAAGGTCATGAATAAAGGGGGAGTTTTCTGCAGATTCCTTGAAATTATCTCCATTTGCTGTTCTGCTCCTAAATTCAAAATGCCCGATGTGGAGAAATTTGACGGTACAGGTTGCCCAATGCCCACCTGAAATCTTACGCTTATGCAATGCAGTCTCGTGGGGCTAATGTTGGTTGCGATGGCCTCCAACTTCCATATGACTTTGGTAGGACCGCTAAGCAGTGGTTTATGACTGTGGATGCCAATCTGGTTGATAATTGGGGGAAGCTCGTGGATGAATTCCAGAAGCGATAAAAGATAACTCCAACTGGGAGAAGAGCCGTCGTGACCTCGATTCGTGTGCTCAGCGTGAGAAGGAATCCTTTTCTGAATTTGCAAGTAGGTGGAGGAAGAAAGTTGCTCAAACTCTGGAGAGGCCTGACAGTGCTGAGCAAACTCGTATTTTCCCAAGAAATCTCAGCCGGTGTATGCAGATAAGATGAATATCTCATGTTTCCAGATTTGCTTCTATTCTTGGATGTGGGTTCTCGTATTGACGAAGATGTCCGAACTGGGTGATCAAGCTAGATTTTCTCTAGACTTACAGATTCCGATTCGCTGCTAAAGCCCGGCACCAGTTGTGAACAATGTTGCCATGACCCTGCTCTTTTTGGAACAGCAATGTGGGACCAAGCCGGAGAAGCTACAATAGGGCAGCTCCATGTTATAATCAAGACGGGTCTGTGAACTCTGTCACCGATCAGCGAAAGAATGGTGGAAATCGGAGAGATCGCCATTTTGATAAATTCAGCGCTCCATTGTCTACTATCTTTCAAGGATTGGTCGCCCAAGGAGTACTAAAGCCGATAGAAGGATACCGCCCGCCTAATCCGCCTCCTAAGAATGGGATGCAAGTAAATATTGTGCATACCACGTATTAACCTGGTCATGCGACAAATGAAAGTTGGAGTTTGAGACACACTCTGCAAGACATGATAGACGATGGACTCATTCAGAAGTGCCCCAACAAAATGTGGTGACTAATCCCTTGCCAGGGATCCATGTGATCGAGTTTGAAGGAAACTACTCAAGGACTAGTTTCATCGTTCCGAAGAAAGCTTTGAATTACACTGTAACTCCGTTTCTCCGAAGATTTTGAATGCCATAGATCTCTTGGGATTCGATTTTGTCTAGTGCTAAAGCTGTGTTAAGGAGCAAAAGGCCCCTGTTAAAAAGGCACTTGGGTTGGCGGAAATGTGAATCACCTCACTCGCTCAGGAAGAGCCTATCAGCCTCAAATCCCGAGGAAGTGAATTGGGAAAGGATTAAAGAAGTCCCCGCTCAGAAAGAGAAGGTCGCCGAGAAACCCGGTCTTGACCCAGTTAAAGAAAACCCATGCTAATATATCCATTTGGGGTTTGCTCTCGTCTTCACAGGAGCACCGAGACGTGTTGGTTAAAGCTCTTGCTCAAGCTGTCATCCCGATCGAGACTTCTCCCAATGACCTTGTCCACATGATCGGCAAATTCATTTTGGAATATCATCACTTTTACCGATCTCGATGCACCAAAAATTGGTCTTAATCATGTCGAGGCTCTGCACATCACAGTTGGGGTCGGAGGTGAGCACTTAGCTCGTGTTTTGATCGATAATGGCTCCTCAATAAATGTTTGCCCCGTGCATGTTCTCGCAGATTGGGAATCAAGATAACTGATTTGGCCCCATCTTCTCAAGTGGTTCGTGCTTACGATAGCACCAGTCGCTGTGTTCTGGGTGTTGTCTTCTCACTCTCCATTGGCCCTCTTGTCATGCCGATTGATTTCAAGTGATTGATATCAAGTCCTCATTCAGTCTACTCTTGGGACGCCTTGGATCCATGGAGTAAGAGGGGTAGCTTCCTCCTACCATCAGTGCATCAAGTTCATCCACGACAATCATGTAGTGGTAGTTCATGCCCAAGATGATACGCAAGTTCATGACCTCCCGATTTTGGGATTGAGCACAAAGATACTGGCATCTTCTTGAGTGGTTTTGAAGTGATCCCACAAGCTCGGATCCATGCTATTGAATATGTCAAGGAGACCGATCTAATTGGTAGAAAGCGGACCAGGTATGGAGACGCAATGGCCTTGAATATGGTCAAGAAGATGAAGTTCCTGCCTATGATGGGGCTTGGAAAAGAGCAACAAGGGTGTATTGAACCTATCAAGGATGATGTTCCATTTTTCTTCCTTCCTTTTGGGCTTGGCTACAAACCGACTCCTGCCGAAATCGCCGAAGCTGTACGTCAGAAAAGGGAGAGACAGACTGCTATCAAAAGTGGAAGGACCTATAAGCTCCCCCCACTCCGTCCTTATGAAAAGTCTGGAAGGATATTTTGTTTGCAAAGTGAAGATGTCGCGTATGTTATGCCTTTTGAGCCAGTTATTGGCATTAATGAAAAGCCTCATGCTGGATGGGAAGTATTTGAGAATATCAAGATGGTCGATGAAAACTTTGATGTGGGCAGTTCCTATAAGCAACTGGACCCGATTATTCCGTGGAATATTGATGAAGAAGATGATGTCTTCGGGTTGTTTTGAAGGAATTGGTCTTGAAGACGGATATGTGGTTATGATCAAAAATGGTAATGGTGAAGCTTATGACCCGGTGAAGCACCTCAAGCCGGCAGTGGCACCACTTAATAACTGGTCCAGAACCACTGGCCCGCTCGCTACTACTGACACTCTGGTGGAGCAGTTTGGTTATGTTCGCCCTGATGGCCCCCGCTTTTGAAACCCTTTGTGCTATCTAATGTTGTTTCCGGGACTCCCGAAGAGGACCTCACTGTCGAGGACCTCGACCGGTCGCCGAGCTTGTACTCCCCTCTTTTGTGAATGAAGTTTCCTCTATTTCCGCTTACTCCTCGGTTGCCAATATTTAAAAAATGATTTAACAAATGAAAATTTAACAACAACTAAAGTTAATCATGAATCTTTAAAAAACATAAGTCAAGATGAAAAAGACTATTTAATCGAGTTAAACAGGTTAGCAAAACAGCGTGGGGAACGAAAATTAGAAGCCTGTGGGGAAAAACTGTCTACCATCAATCTGGGGCTGAATGAAGAAGTCAAAGAAATGAAGATCGGGAGCTTCATGCAAGGGCTGACAGGGAACAGCTGATCAGTTTACTCAAAGAATTTGTTGATGTGTTTGCCTGGTCGTATGAAGACATGCCAGGGTTAGATCCGACGATCGTGGAACACCGAATTCCTACCTTTCCTGACGCCAAACCGGTCAAGCAGAAACTACGCAGAATCAAGCCGCAGTGGGCCCTTCAGGTTAAAGAGGAGATCGAGAGGCTGCTACAAGTAGGCTTCATCCGAGTTGTGGAGTATCCCCAATGGTTGTCCAATATGGTCACAGTTGAAAAGGCGAACGGCAAAGTCCGGATATGTGTTGATTTCAGAGACCTCAACAAGGCTTGCCCGAAGGATGATTTCCGTTACCAAATATTGACATTTTGGTGGACTCGGTTGCAATGCACAAAGTGAAGTCGTCGTTTGGAATGGCGGGTTATAACCAAATTAAGATGGCAGTAGAAGATCAAGAGAAAACTTCCTTCATCACCCCGTGTGGGGACGTTTGCTATACTGTGATGCCTTTCGGTCTTAAAAATGCCGGAGGAACCACTTATCAAAGAGGTGCTACGACCCTTTTTCATGACATGATCCACAAAGAGCTTGAAATCTACGTGGATGACATGATTGTGCACTCAGTTGAAGAAGGCGCTCAGCATCTGATTGACCTCAGAAAGTTCTTCGAAAGGTTGCGGAAGTACCACATGAAATTGAATCCTGCTAAATGCACATTCGGTACTGTCCGAGGCAAAGTCTTAGGTTTCTTGGTACTGAAAAAGGGATTGAAGTCGACCCCGACAAAATAAAGGCCATCACAGAAATGCCTCAACCTCGAACTCAAAAAGAGGTGAAAGGTTTCTTGGGAAGGATTCAATACATTAGCAGATTCATACGGCAGTTAACCATGATGTGTGAACCGCTCTTTAAGCTCCTAAAAAAGGACACCGATCGATCATGGGATGAAGAATGCCAGATTGCTTTTGAAAAAGGTCAAAGAATACTTGACAAGCCCACCGGTCTTGGCGCCACCTCATTCGTACAAACCCTTACGACTGTACCTAACAGTTACTGATACTGCAGTAGGAGCAATGCTTGCACAAGAAAAAGAGGACTCCTGGGTGGAAAGTGCCATCTATTTTGTTAGCAGAAAGCTACAAGGGAGTGAATTGAACTACTCAGCGTTGGAAAAGGCATGTACCGGTTTGGTTTGGGTCTCGCAGCGATTAAAAATTTATCTGCAATCCTTACCTGTCCAGATTATATCCCGAATGGATCCAGTGAAGTACATCCTCGAAAGGCCAACCATGTCCAATCGAGTGGCCAAGTGGGATTTTCTCTTAAGCGAGTTTGATATGACTTACGCAACGCCTAAGTCCATTAAAGGAAGGGTGATAGCAGACCAGCTTGCAGATTTGGCTCTTGATCTTGAGCCCGGACCAGAAGCTCAGTTTCCCGATGAAGGGATCTACACTGTTGATTGTTCGGAGAATAAGTGGCAACTCTTCTTTGATGGAGCTGCCAACAAGAGAGGTTTCGGAATTGGAATCTTGCTCATTGATCCAAGTGATGCGCACAACCCATTGCTATCGGTTAGACTTCGACTGTTCGAATAACACAGCAGAGTATGAGGCTTGCATCGCCGGCCTGGGAGAAGCATTAAATCGAGGGTTCAAAGAAATTGAAGTGTTCGGGGACTCCGCCTTGATCATCAATCAGGTCGAGGGAAAATGGAAAATCCTGGATCCAAGACTACAGCAGTATCATATTCAACTGGTAGCACTCACAGAACGCTTCTCAGATATCTCATTCCATTATCTCCAAAGGACCGAAAACAGATTCGCAGATGCATTGGCTACCCTAGCCTCCATCATGGAATTCCCTGCAGATGTTATGGTAAAGCCGTTTGTGGTGGTAAGAGATCAATCCCAGCCTACTGCCTGGATATTGAGCTAGAAAGCGAGAGAATGAAGAGCCGTGGTATACAGACGTATGGAATGTGCTCAGGAATGGGACCTACCCTCCAGAAAGGGACAAAAGGGCAAGGATTTCAATGCGCAGATGGGCCTCCCAATTTGTGATTTCCGGAGATCAGTTGTACAAAAGGTATCATCACGGACCAAATTTGCTCTGTGTAGATAAGACTAAGGCGAATAGAATCATGGATGAAATCCATGGGGGACTGTGTGGACCCCACATGAATGGGCACATGCTCGCTAAGAAGATAGTGAGGCAAGGGTACTACTGGACCACGATGGAAAAGGAAACGGATGAAAGTGCGAACCTGTGATCGGTCAGCGGTACGCTAGTCTACAACATCTGCCGCCACACGTTCTTTATCAATCAACTGCTCCTTGGCCTTTCTCCACATGGGGGATAGATGTTATTGGTCAGGTCAAACCGAAAGGTTCGGGTGGACAAGAATACGTGCTCGTAGCTATCGATTACTTCACCAAGTGGGTTGAGGCCGCTGCTTACAAAGTTTTGAATGCCAAGAAGGTAGCCGAGTTCATTCGTACCAACATTTTCTACAGATATGGGGTCCCTTATGAGATTATCTCAGATAATGGAACTCACTTTGAAGGGGAAGTCAACCGATTGCTTGACGAATTCCGAGTGGTCAGACACAAGTCATCCCCCTATCGACCCCAAGCCAATGGAGCGGTAGAAGCGGCGAACAAAACCCTGGAGAACATCATTAGAAAGATGGCTATCACTGGAAAAGATTGGTCCGAGAAGCTGCCTTTAGCCTTATGGGATACCGCACATCTGTTCGGACACCGACTGGGGCTACTCCTTATTCACTTGCATATGGCATGGAAGCAGTTCTCCCGATTGAGCTTGAAATCCCCTCTATGAGAGTGCTACTTGAGAATCAAGTGTCTGAAGTTGATTGGTTACAAAGTCGCCATGAAGAGTTAGCATTGCTCGATGAAAAGCGGTTGTTGGCCCTTGAGCACAATCGTGCGTACCAGCGCAGAATTGCCAGAGCATTTAACAAGAAAGTGAAGACCGCAATATCAAAATGGGAGATCTTGTGCTGCGAGAAAAGCCACCAAGTTATGTCGACCCCCGAGGGAAATGGAAGTCTCTGTGGTTGGGCCCCTACATTGTCAAGAAGATACAGTCTGGTGGAGCCGTGTTCCTGCAAACTGAATTTGGAGAAGACCTTGTTCAGCCCTGCAACCTCAGCAAATTGAAGAAGTATTATGCGTAGAAGATGCAGAGATTTGTGTTTCCTATCGAGTCTGTAAAAAAAAAAAAAAAGGCACAAAAGACAGCCCCACTAGAGGTGAAAACCCGAAAGGGCAGTTCTAGGTAAAAAACAGGAGGCGCGCAAAATTTCATGTAACTGTGTCGAACTACGTTGACCTGAGCCTCTAAAGAGGAACGTAGGCAACCTTCGGGTCCGGTCATTAAAAGTAAAGAAACCTTTTTATTCCCCACGTTGAACTTGCAAACATTAGATTCAAAAGGAAAAACAAACACAACAAACTTTGAAATAAAAACACATCATCTTGGCGTGGCAACCAAGGATTAAAGCGAAAATAACTGAAACTTTATTCAGGGACTGAGACGATCGAACACGTTCGGATAAGGACCCGTCGAGCTTTCTCCCTTTTGATTCTCAGAGTTCGTTGCATCAGGCTGGGTGTTCCTTGAAGTTGAGCCCCGATCATTTCTGCGGCGTTCGGATCGATGACCGCTGCGTGGTTGACTCCCGCCAATCTGATTCTGGAAAACTGTCGGCCCTGTTATCTGGGAATAGTAATCCCCAGACAGAATTTCTGAACCTACGAGCTCCAGTACCAAAGCTGCAATGGTAGCGGTTTCTTCAGCAATTTGAGGGCCCAACCACTCAAGATATTCCAAAGTGGGTTCATAAAATGTGTCCCCTTCACCCCGGCGCCTGCCTCGACCGATGTGTGCACCATTCTGATACCAAACCTCTTTGATCAAGTTGCATATGTTGGTACTCACCGGAAAATTATCTGTGATGGGAAGGTCAGAAAAGGGGATCCCTTGGACTTGTCCGAACTGGCGAGCCACCCGTTGGCCCAAGTAGAAAGTGGTGGAGCGAAGCCCAGCCAGCCAGATGAAGGAATGACCCGCACTCGTAATGAGATACCTGCTCAAACCCCAATGCGGAGGCACCCACGTGATGTCTGCGATGTGATCCGCCAAAAGTGTCCAACCCACTCCTTGACGGTAGTGCAGTTTTGCCTGTATAAACCTCGCCTTGGAAGCATAGAAGGGGTATAGTCTGGATTCGACACCGACCGAATGATCTTGACATGCTCCTGAAACCAGATCTGCAATAGAATGGGGCTGCCCGACGTGAAGCATCACCTCTGGGATAGTAGCCGTCCAGCCCATGCAAAGTCTCAGCCAAGAGGATAGTCATCACGTTGCCGGCACCACGGTTGCAAGAATCAACGATGTCCACCATCCTTGAGTCGATGAAGCCATCGTAAGAAACGAAAAACATCTCTGCAAATAGGCACATAACCAAGGCAAAGTCCCTACGGTCGGAGTACACCGGGTTATGAGGGTCAGCCTCGCCAAAGAGTTCGGGGAAGCAAGTAATTTCAAGGTGGGTCCCATGAAGGAGAACCCTTGAGAAGTCAATATCAAAGCCGAAGGTTTCAATGAGCCACCGAGCAGGTGTCCTGCGGGAAGTGGGCACCATGGCCTCGCCGTAAATGGTATTGCCTGTAATGGCGCAGAATTCCTCAAAGGTGGGACACAGTTCGTCTTGATTGAAATTGAACAAGTGGGTCCGGGTTGACCAGAAAACAGAAGCACCGCGGATCATCTCCCACTGAATTGGAAGCTTCCTCAGAGTAAAGAGCAACTTGAAATGATAGTTTTCTTCTAGCACCGCTCGTACATTATTTGGGTATGAATTCACCCAGCACTCGAGTCCTACCCGGTATTCTTCGATGTTAACCAGGTTTGGCCAAGATTAGCCATTTTAGAAGGGAAATGAGCTAAAGGATGCAAAGCAGGAAAGAAGGAGAAGTTGGTTGGTGTGAGAAATAAGAAAAGCTCCCCCTCCCCTTTTATAACCTCCCAAAAACTCGGCCTAAATCATCAGTATTCCAAAAGGGGTTGTCTCCCCGTCCCCCCTAACCAAAAGCAAGGTTCGAAAAGTCAAAAACCCAGCAGAAGGTGTCAGTCGTCCGTATGGCGGCTCTTAGAAAAGCTGACATTTTCCTTGTCCTCATCCCTAAGCATTGAACCTTGTCCCCTTTATCATGAATATAACCGCAGCCGCCCTCTGAAATCCGGGCTTGATTCAGTGTTGGTCATTAATCGCGAGTCGGTGTCATTTAAAAAAAAAAAAAAAAAGAGTATCCGGAATTTCAGAATAAAAGAAAGATTGTGTTTCGGTCAGAATAATCCAATTTTTATCTGTGTGAATCACATCTGCCACTGCATGCAAAGCTAACTTGCAGATCAACGGACGAAGCCGATCCTGTTATCCCTCCCAATAGCAAAAAAGAATCAGTCGGGGTTAAAACAGCACCAGTGGATCACACAAAGCGGTGGTCTCTCGCTTAAAAAGATACAAAAATCTCATCACACAGCAAAAACAAAGGCAGAAGAATCTGGACGGCGCAGAATGCAGCGTATCCTTGATTTTAGTTTGTGTACATAAATGGCTTCAGTTGTTTATTGCCCTCAGTTTTCTCGAAAGATCGGATTACTTCCCCCGAACTGCGCAACGTCGTAGGTCCCCCTTTGAAAAGATATGTTGTTCCAGCTTGGTCTTCTCCGGTGCCGAGATTACCTCCCCGAACTGCGCAACGTCGTACGTTCTCCCTTCATGATTTCCTTCCCTTTGCAAAGAGAGATCAAATCTCAATGCACCCTTTACTCGGATTGTACCTTGCGTCAACCCTTGAGTCGTGTTGGTCTTAAACCTTCTCTTAATTGTTCAAGTCGGTTCTAATCAGAACTACGACTCGACTTGATTCCCACGGCGGGATACGTAGGCAGTTCACAACGTTGGACTCAGTCGCCAATTCTCGCAATTTGTTGGTCAAATACCAACCCCCCAGTAAAGAGACTTCGTTTCTCAATGCAACTCCCCAGCAATGCTATGTTGTTCCACCATGGTCTTCTCGGGCGTCCGAGATTACCTCCCCCAAACTGCGCAGCGTCGTACGTTCCCCAGTTGAAGTTATGTTATTCCACCTTGGTCATCTCGGGGGCCCGAGTTGTACCTCCCCAGAACTACGCCGCGATTTGATTCCCGCAAGGGATACGTAGGCAGCTTACCTTGGTGAGCTCAGTCGCCCATTCTCATAACCATGTCTCAATGCCAACCCCCATCCCCAGCAAAGAGATATCGCATCTCAATGCTACCCCCTGCTTTAAATTTTAATAAAACTGAACTACGTTTGGTCTGATTCTCGAGAGAGATACGTAGGTAAACCGGGAAACCGGAACCGACCATTTGTCTGTGTTTGATTGATAGTTTGAGTTAGAACTACGGAGGCTTGATTCTCGAAAGAGACACGTAGGAAGTCCTACCTTGGACCCAGCCGTTACACCCTAGACGAGATCGAATGTCTCTTAGTGAATCGTAGAATCCCCTTTAACCAGGAGATTCGACGAGGGGCTCTGTAGATACCCTGATCTCGCACCCCTAAAGACCCACCTTGAATCGGTCTAAACCCGAAAATTGACCTAAAACCCTCGATTTGGCTATGCGGGACTGCCGTGAGCCTTATAGGTGCATCGAATGGATAAACGGACTTCAAATTCATGATCAGAGCGAAAAAACGAGCAAACAGGCAAAAATTTCGTTTTTCGAGGTGCGGGACCGGAAACGGGGCCCCCAACCCCCCGAACTGCTCGCTGTTATCCATTCTGGGCATTAAAAATATATTATTACCTTTCCTTGCTAATTGACATATTTCAGATATACCGGCGTGACCACAAAATTATTCCAAGCAACTTTTATGTTGGGCACGCGGACAACCGGGACACCGGAGCGCGCACGACGGAGCGGAAAGCCGGAGCCGGAAAGATGGTTATCCAAATTGGAAAATATCTCAAAATATCTTATCAACTGGTCAAGAAGAGCAAAAAATATATTATTGTCGTTCCTTGCTCATAAAAATATTTCAGATATACCGGCTTGACCAGAAAAATATTCCGAGCAACTTTCATGTTGGACTCGCGGACAACCGGGACATCGGAGGCGCGCATAACGGAGCAGTTACGGAGCGAAAAGCCAGAGCCGGAAAGATGGTTATCCAAATTGGAAAATATCTCAAAATATCTTATCAATTGGTCAAGAAGAGGAAAAAATATATTATTGTCGTTCCTTGCTCATAAAAATATTTCAGATATACCGGCCTGACCAGAAAAATATTCCGAGCAACGTTCATGTTGGACTCGCGGACAACCGGGACACCGGAGATGCGCACAACGGAGCAGTTGCGGAGCGAAAAGCCGGAACAGAGATAAGGAAGATGACTTTAAGCCTTAGTCAAGAAGGATAAATGATGAATCCACCAATTTACAACTTCCCCCCTCCAAGTTACAACCAATTTACCACCTCCCTCCTCATATATACACCACTCTCATCCATTTCAAAAAAAAGAGACACAAAAAACAAAAAGAAAAAAAAAAACCCTACCATCCTCCACTCTCATTCTCTCTCAACAAGAACACCACCACCACACCATCACCACACCACCACTCATACACCACCCCTACACCACCCATAAATCACCAAACAAACCACAAAAAACACATCAAAGCCAAAACTTTGATCAAACACAAAGCAAAAAGAAAAGAAAAAGTCTTCCCTTGGTTGACAAAGGGAGCACCCATAATCTCAAAAGCTAGGTAAAACTCTATGTAAACCTTGGCTCTTTAGATATGTAAGCAATATTGGGAGTGGTTTGGAACCTAGTCAAATAATGACTAGGTTTCCTTCATCTTCCATGTTTTTTTTAGCTTTGTAAAGCTTTGTTTATGTATATAAATGATGATCATGTGATGCTAATACTCAGTTTATTATGTTTATATATGTTCATAATATTCATATGCTTTAATTTGTGTATGAAAATCTTCATGTTTCTCTCAAAGGGCGTAAATCTGCCCTTTTTGGCTTTCCTTCATGATCATGCATGTGAAAATCATTATTTGTTGAGAAATAGCTCTTGGATAATGTGGTTAACATGTTAAATATCAAAGTCCTTGAGTTTCATACCTTGGTTTGAAGATATAGTAGTGTTTTGAGGTCTATAATCATGCCTCATATAATCAGTTATTACTTTTTGTATAGAGTCTTGATTTTGATGAGCTTGTAAATCCATCTTAGAGTGGTTTTCTGGTTTAGGTCAAAGAACAAAAGTTGTTCATAACATGTTGAAATATATGATCCTAAAGTTTCATGTTCAGATTCCATGCCTAGATCATATTTTCATGCATAAATTTGGGTCTCGGTGATTCTGAGTTGTTTATTCACTGTGGTACCTTGCTGTGTTCTTGGGCTTCAAACTTGATGAAAAATAATTTTCTGGACAAATATCAAAACATTGATTTTGTTCTAAACGAACTCAGTATGATTATAATATTTTTTATACATTTTTTGGATCACTGTAAGTGCTCCTTTCAAACATATGTTTCAAACTCAAAAATTCAGATTCTGCACTTCCAGTTTCTGACATTGAAATGTCAGAAACCTTTTGAACCACTAAAACTCATCCTATGAACTCCAAATTTGGGATCTTCATTTTTTATGCGTGGTCTTCAACTTTTTTTCTTTGGGTTTTGTCAGATTCCCAAGCTAAGATGGTGAAAATTTGTGATAAACATGCTAAGGTTTCTGTTTGCCTTTTCTGGGCTGAATTTTGTGATCAACTTTATTGCATGTGTTTGGGGCCTAAACTTGGTCAAAAAAGTCTACAAAAAACTCCCTTGTGATCCCTAGTATTCAGGGATTAACCCCCAATTTTTAGTTTTGGAATCGGATTGATTTTAGGACAGGTACGACGGCTCGGGGACGGAAAGTGTCACCGAAATCAACAAAAGCACCGTTGAGGATATTTATTATTATTTGTGGGATTTGTCTCCCCTATTTTTTGTATATGTGTAATTGTGTAATCTCCCCTCCCGTGGATGTATTATTGCTTGATATGATCAAAACCATTCTTGAAAACCAATAGGGGAATCCACTCAAACCGAGTTCCCGTTTGTGAATAAAAATGAAACTTCCTAGAATAGGAAGACCTCCATATATATTTCATCACCATTTTTTGGTAGGGCATAAAATCCAAATTAAAAGGCATAAAATTGAATATAAGTGGCACGCATATAGAGACCATCACGGGCGAGAAGAGTGCCTAACCCCTTCTCTTCTCGTAACTTAGCCCCCGAACCCATTTTCTCAAAAAAGGTTTTTTCTTCATTTTTCCTAAAATCAAAATGAGGTGGCGACTCTTGCAATCAAATCACAGCATCAAGAGGAAACCATTGTGTGAGAACCGAGCGCATTTCCAAAAGCGCATCAGCACGAGACGGGCGCGAACCGCTTTCACGGGCGGTCATTTCGCGGTGATCCGATTATCTCGGGCGCGGGCTCTCACAATACCCATTTCACCTCTCAAAAAGATAAACCGTTTCGCGTCAAGTGCTTTCGTTAGAATGTCGGCAATTTGAAAGTCGGTTCCCACGTGTTCCAAATGAATGTTTCCTTTATCCACGTGGTCTTTGAGGAAGTGATATTTGATGTCGATGTGTTTGGTTTTTTAGTGCATGACAGGATTTTCAGAAACTGCAATTGTTGATGTATTGTTGCAGTAGATGGGACAATTTTCTTCGATTATATCATAGTCCACCAATTGCTGCTTCATCCATAGAATCTGACAGCAACAACTTCCCGCAGCGATATATTCTGCTTTCGTTGTTGATACAGACACTGAAGCTTGTTTCTTACTCGCCCATGACACAAGTCGATATCCGAGGAAATAACAAGTGACACTTGTGATTTTCCTATCAATTGTGCACGCTGCATAATCCGCATCTGAATAACCTACAAGTTTAAAATTTGAATCTTTGGTGTACCAAAGTCCAAGGTTAACAGTGCAGGAGAGATATCGTATTATACGTTTTACAGCAATTAAGTGCGCTTCTCTAGAGTCAGATTGATAACGAGCGCAAACACAAACACTAAACATAATATCAGTCCTACTAGCAGTAAGATAAAGTAGTGAGCCAATCATACCTCGGTAGAGCATTTAATCAACCTTTTTACCTTTTAAATCATTGTCGAGTTTATTTCTGGTGGCCATTGGAATGTCGTATGCTTTAGCATTCTCTAGTCCAAACTTCTTGATTAGATCCCTTATATATTTGGCTTGATTGATAAAAATGCCTTCATTCATTTGCTTGATTTGAAGCCCGAGGAAGAATGTAAGTTCTCCCATCATGCTTATTTCAAACTTGCTCTTCATTAGTTTCTCAAAGCGCTTACACAACAATTCATTAGTAGAACCAAAAATAATATCATCAACATAAATTTGAACAAGTAATTTATGACCATTATGTTTGGTAATGAAAAGAGTAGTATCGATTTTACCGCGAGTGAAGCCTTTCTCTATGAGAAACTTGGATAGTGTATCATACCATGCTCTTGGCGCTTGCTTGAGCCCATACAAAGCTTTCTGGAGTTTGTACACATGATTTGGAAATTGTGATTCTTCAAACCCAGGTGGTTGAGCTACGTAGACTTGTTCTTGGAGTTCACTATTTAGAAACGCGCTCTTCACATCCATTTGATATAACTTGAAGTTCTTGTGAGCGGCGTAAGCTAGAAAGAGTCTGATAGCTTCAAGTCTTGCTACGGGCGCGAAAGTTTCATCGTAATCAATTCCTTCTTCTTGCCTATAGCCTTGTGCAACTAATCTTGCTTTGTTTCTTGTGATGGTTCCATTCTCGTCCATCTTGTTTCTGAACACCCACTTTGTACCAATCACTCCTTGATCATGAGGTCTTGGAACAAGAGTCCAAACCTTACATCGTTTAAATTGATTGAGTTCTTCTTGCATTGCAACAACCCAATTTGAATCTTAGAGCGCTTCATCAGCCTTCTTCGGTTCAATTTGATAGATAAAAGCAGTGTAAGCATTAAAGTTTGTAGCTCTCCTTGTAAGAACACCAACATGTAGATCACCAATGATGTTATTGATTGGGTGACCTCTAACTTCATGAATTTCATGAGGTAAGTTAGGTTGGGTTGTAGTAACTTGAAGTTCTTCAATTGGTACATCATCACCAGGTTCAAAATCATCAAAATTAGGGGGTTGAACTGGTTCAGAATTGAAACTGGGGTTAACACCAGATGCAGCAGTAGATATAGGCATGTGAGAGGAATCTAGAGGAGCGACATTCAGTGTAGGCGCAACTGAAGATTCATTGGGTGCGACATAAATTGAGTTAGGAGCAACTGATGTAGATGGATTTCCTTGAGTTGATAGATTCTGATCTTGTATAGGCGCAACATGAATAGGAGCACCTGTCTCATTAAACTCAAGAGAATCATCAGCAACATTTCGAGCCAAATGTGGTTCAAGGAGAAAATGTTCATCAAATGTAACATGTACATATTCAACTATCACTAATGTAGATCTATTAATAATGCGAAAAGCTTTAGAATGTTTGGCATACCCAACAAAAATACCTTCGTCGGCTTTGGCATCGAATTTACCTCTATGTTCGTTTCCATTGTAGAGGATATAACATTTGCAATCAAAGATCTTGAAGAATGCAATGCTGGGAGTTCTACCACGCCAAAGTTCATACGGAGTCTTATTGTGAAGTTTGTTGATGAGGGAACGATTCTGAGTAAAACATGCTGTGTTGATAGCTTCTTCCCAAAAGTACTTAGGCAATTTAGCTTCAGCTATCATCGTTTTTCCCGCTTCAATCAACGTCCTATTTTTTTTCCACAACGCCATTTTATTGAGGAACACCAGCGGTTGAAAAGTTATGATCTATCCCATGATCGTCGCAATATCGAGCAACACCATTGTTCTTGAATTCTGTTCCATTTTCGGATCGAACACTAACGATGTCATCTTCTTTTTGGGTTTGGAGTAGTCTGAATAAGGTGGTAAGAATGTCATAGCAATCGTCTTTTGTAATCATCATTTCCACCCATGTATATCTTGAATAATCATCCACCACAACTAGAGTATACTTGTTTCTTCTAATACTTACGGTGGTGACTGGTCCAAATAGATCAATGTGCAGCAGTTGCAAACATCTAGAAGTTAAAGGATTTATCTTGCTGGAGAAAGACTTTTTGGGTTGTTTGCCAAGTTGACACGCGGCGCACTTCTTGTCATGATGATCAACGGCCTTTGGAAGTCCTTTAACAAGATTATTCCTGCTAAGTTTAGATATATACTTGAAGTTCAAGTGACTTAAGCGCTTGTGCCATAGCCAACTATTTTCGCTCACACTTTTCGCTACAAAACAAAGATTAGTACTAGAGTTCATACTATGGAAATCAATAATGTAAATATTTGTCTTATGATATCCCGTGAGTAGTGTAGCTCCAGTTTTGCCATTCTTGATAAGACATTGAGTTGAGGTAAAATGGCATTCTAATCCTTTGTCGCAGAATTGAGATATGTATAATAAATTGTGCTTGAACCCTTCAACAAGAGAGACTCTTTCAATGCACACTTTGTCTTTCTTGAACTTTCCATATGCTACAACTTGACCTTTGTTGTTATCACCAAATATTACGGAGGGACCTCTTTCTTCATGGACATCTTCGAGTAAGGATTCATCTCCAGTCATGTGTCGTGAACACCTACTATCAAGAATCCATTCATACGTTTTAGCTTTTGAAGATCCAGCCATGAAGCAAAGAACCTGAAATATAAACATTTAAAGCATGTCCCCTTTATTCCTTTTCAGGTCCTAGAGTTAGCAACTTTTGACGACCCACTCTTGCTTGACCTTAGGATTTTTACGTCCTTTGGCATTGTGAGTGAATCTCAAAAGGCATTCCACGGC
This sequence comes from Campanula takesimana, assembly GCA_026119855.1. Taxonomy (NCBI): domain Eukaryota; kingdom Viridiplantae; phylum Streptophyta; class Magnoliopsida; order Asterales; family Campanulaceae; genus Campanula; species Campanula takesimana. The sequence continues at coordinate 1,799,078 of JAOWBW010000244.1, read as the reverse complement.
CTTATGTCCCAAACAATAACAAATAGAACAATGATGAAAGCCACTAATCACATGAGTTTTTACAAACTCTTTACTTTTCTTTGGGATAGCATTCTTCTTTGGGTCAGATGAGCCAGCCTTAACAAAATCATTCTTTTGAAATTTTGGAGCACTTTTTCTTGGAGGTCACATAGGGCTAAGAGGCGCACGGCGGTGAGGCGCGTGGCTCTTAGGTGCATAATGTGCACTCGGAGAAGGAGCGCGCCTTGTTTCAAGAATGATTTTGCTAGAGGATGATTCATTTGTAGCTACTTCCTTCTCTTTAGCTTTCCCAAATTTTTTCATTGGGTAGACATAATGGAATGTTTGTCTCTTGACTTTTTCTTGTCCTTTACCCATTGAATTAGAATGTTTTTCCTTGGGAATTTCATGAGTTTGCTAAGTTGTAAATTCACTGTTTCTTTCAGCACAAACATCACACTTAAAGTTGTCACTAGTTGATGATGTGAATCCCAAGCCACTTTTATCACCACTGGCTTTTTGGGACTCAAAGATACCGTCCATAGTGACACGAGAATTGGACCACTCATTTGTAATCTTTTTAAGATCAGTAATTTGAGTAACCAATTCATTGTTTTGAACTTTATGAGTTCTGTTCCGTTAGATAAGTGTTTTTAACAGTAAGAGGAGTCATGCTCTTTATCTGCTCCTTAAGGAGGGTGAGTTCAGATTTAAGTAGAGATTTCTCGGTCTTAAGCTGGGAAATTTCATCACATGATAGTGCTAAGCTTCCTTCATATCACTAAAACGACTGATTACCTTTTCATCCTCTTTGAATAACTTTTCTTGCTTTACAATGTCCTCATCATGATTGATTGTAGGAATAGGTGCAACTTGAGGTCTAACATATTCACTCTTTCTGAGTTTGCTTCTAGCACTCAGATCACATCTAGAAAATAACAATCCACCATCACTTTGAGCCGGAGTGAGAAATCCTTGTTCAACGAGCTCGCTGATGGTTGGTCCTTTCTTCTTTTTCACCTCTTGAAAACCTGCAGATTTCTTGATGAGTTTATTAAAGACATTCACATCAGGAAAATCCTTTGAGTAGTCATCATCGGAGTCATAAACATCAACTTCATCATCCTTTTCCACCAAACAAATGAGTCCATCATCAGAATCTTCATCGCTCTCTTCTGAGTCTGTTCAATCCGAGTGCTCTGCTCATTTGCTGGTGATTCTTCTTCAGCAACCATTCCCTTGTGACGAGTGAATTTGGGAGTGAACTTGGGAGTATGGCTGCTCTTCTTCTGCATATACTCAAATTTGGGAATCGGGCAGCTTGAAGCAAAGTGTCCTGGTTTCCTGCAATTAAAACAAACAAATTCTTCTTTTCTTTTAGAATCACTGCTCCTCGTGAACTTTGGAGGAGCTCTGCTTGTAGATCCTTGAGCTTTGTTGAATGAGCCGGGTTTTGAGAACTTTCTGAACTTCTGGAATCTCTTCACAAATAAAGCGAAGTCTTCATCATCCATGTCTAATAGCTCAGAAGTAGAAATTTTGGGATCTGAACTTTTCTCATCTTGTACCGGTGCAGGCGCATGCGCTTCCTCTCTATGCGCCACCATAGCAATTGATTTTGATTTTCCTTCAGTTTCACTAATGCGCTGAAGTTTGAGCTCATAAACCTTGAGATTTGCATAAAGGTTCCTTAAAGTCCATACATCTAAAGTTCCAGCGTCTTCAAGGGCGCTAGATTTATGTAGGTATCTTGATCCAAAAGCAGCAAGGAAATTAGTGTTTAATTCCTTATTTGAGAACTTCTTTCCAAGTGAAATACAGAGATTGATGATTTCACAATAGCGTTCATAAGTCTGTCTAAGAGTTTCACCGGGGAGTTGAGAGAAATTGTTGAATTTCTTTTGCACTTCGTATCTCTTGTTCTCCTTACAAACCGTGTCTCCTTCTATATGCTCTTCAATAGCATCCCATAACTCATTGGCGGTAGCACAATGCATGACTTGTTGTTTCATAGCCGTATTTAGAGTGCTTAGGAGAATGTTTCTTGCTTTGCCATCATTTGCAACTCTTCTCATTTCTTCTTCAGTCCATTCTTCCTTTGGTTTCTTGATGGAAGGTTGAGCAGCGTTGGTGCACGGATTTGGATTCGCTTTCATTGGGATGTAAGGTCCAAAAACCACGGTGTCATGAAGCCTTTCATCGATTGAGGTGATATGAGTCAAGATGTTGAATTTCCACACGTCAAAATGATCTTCATCAAAGACTGGAATATGTGTGTAGTTAGCAGTTGCCGAAGGTTTTGAGTTTGACATATTGAATCGGCACCCAAGCTGTTAAGCTTGAAAAAAAAAAATGTTTTATAAAGGTGTTTACTCTGATACCACTTATTGGTTCCAAAGGGAAACAAGGGTATGGAAAACAGCTAGAGGGGGGTGAATAGCTGTTTTAAAATTCTTTTCATACCCTTGATAAACTCAATTGAAAATGCGCACTTTATCATATAAGCGTTATGAAATGCGCCTAAATGAGTGAGTGAAATGCACAGTGGAATTTAGTTAAGTAAATAGACGCAAGGCTGGATAAGGGGGCGCACACACACTCTAAGTATTTTGGCTCAAAGTGAGTGAAAGATGGAACTAAGGCAAATGATATAACAAACACAATACAATTCAATCCAATCAATCTATAATGATTAAACAAGCAAATAGTGAGATAAGATAATAACTTGAAAGTACATGACAAGAAATTAATACGTGCTATTTGGAGAGGTTCGATCAAGGAAAGATCTACGTCCTCTACCAAGATGGTTAGTCTTGGATTTTTAATGGAGATCTTATAATATGAGTAAGTGTTACAAATTACAACATTTGAGCTTATACACTAACTCAAGATCTAATATTCTATGAAAGAACAAATCATAGACAAAACCGGTGTATCTCTTAAAGAAATATCTAAGTGATCAAACTTAAAGAGGTGCGTGTGTGATTTTAGATTCAAGGCTCTTTAGATCTTTGTGATTGAGAGCACAATAAAACTAAAGTGTTTTTGCTTGAGGATCTGGTCTAAGTATGAAGGTATGAAGATGTTCTTGAGAATTCTGATAAATCAAAGGCAATCTTCAACAAATGCTTGAGAGAGAAATTCTGAATATCTTAGAAACTTCAAAACGTTTGAAGTTATGGGGTATTTATAGTTGGGCTCCAAAAACTATCCATTGGAAATCCCTTGTGGATAAGATCAAAGGACAGATGTGCTGGAGCTCGTTGAGTGGAGCACGTGTTCTTTTATAGCCGTTAGACACATAACACAAATATGACCGTTGTTAACAGGTGTCCTCAAATCTAGGTGCACACGTGTTATTTATCCACCGTTGGATCATTGGCATAGTTTGAATCTCATCAAGTCTTCATGTCTTCAATAAATCACCAAGTGTTAAATCATTCACAATGGGGCGCATGAGCCAAAGGGGGCGCATAGGTGCATTGAGCCATCTGGGGCGCATGATCAAAGCAAGGCGCATGATCATGTACGCGCGCTAAGGGGGCGCATGGCGCAAGTGAGGGGCGCATGGTCGCGTGGCGTAAATTGAACAAGGTGATTTTCTTCAATCTTGACATTCTTGCCCTATTCCTAAGTCTATTCTATTACAATGGACTACCTAAAAAATGAAGTATAAATACTTCTTACATATGGGTCTAAAGTCCATGAAATAAAACTTAGGTGATGGATCAATCAAATCTAATCAGTCCTATTACATTGAAACTGAGATATAAGTGGGCATACCCAACAAAGAAATTAGCTAGGTTGTGCTTCCTTTGCTTCCAAGGGAAGATTTTTTTGTGTTTTTCTTAAGGTGTTTGCCTTTGTGATTGAATGAGAGTTTGAGTGATTTGTTTGGCTTGTGGTTAGTTAGTGTTTTGTGGTGGTGTTATGGTGGTGTGGTGGTGATTTGGTGACTGAGATTTGGGGGTGCTTTGGTTGCTAGAGAGAGCAAAGAAGTCAATGTGTGTGTGTTGTTGCTAATGTGTGGATTGTGTATCAATTGTGTATCAATTGTGTGTAGAGCCGTCAATTCGGGACAACGGGATGGGATGGGACAAAACTATGATGTCCTGCCAACTATACGGGACGGGACCAATTTATCGCGGGACGTAAATACCCCGTCCCATCCCAAATCACCTCGGGACGCGGGACAATTCGGGACAAAGACGGGATAGGTTGACGCGATCACCGGATAAAAAAATGTCAAGAGTTACCCAATTCAACAGTCTCACACATACTCACACCCTTTAAGATTTGATTCATTTTTTTTTTACCCTAATTTGATGGTTAAGGAAACATAGTGATGGTATCAAACCTACTTTTTATTGCTTATTCTCCATTTTACTCGTGGTATTAATTACAATATACATCTTATTTTTGCAGCTAATATTAGGGTTATGGATCCGGTAAGTGAGTTTTGATCGCCAGGAATAGGAAATGTATCATGGAAAGAGAGAGTTGATGGGTGGAAGATGAAGCAGGATAAGAATGTTGTTCCAATGACTACAACTAGCCATGCTGCTGCTTTTGAAAGAGGGGTTGATATTGATGCCAATATAATTTTCAAAAAAATACGGGATGTCCCGTCCCATCCCATCCCCTTTTTTCCCGCGTCCCATACGGGACGTCCCGAATAGTCCCGCATTTTTTTGGGATAAGAATATACTGTCCCGTCCCGTCCCATATATATAGCGGGATGGGACGTCCCGACGGGACGGTCCCGAATTGATGGCTCTAATTGTGTGTGTCGAGGAGGAGAATATGGTGTGATAATGGTTGTAATATGGAGGGGGAGGTGGTCAAAATGACCATAGATGCCCTTGCTAGACCTAGGTTATGATTTTAGGGGTCAAGTCCCCGGATTAGGGTGGCTAGGGGCAGCCTTGATGTGCCTTGAATGAGCACAAGTGGTTGAGGAGCAAAACAACAGATCTGTCAGGGGATAGGGAGCCGTACGGCTCACACAGTGACGTACTCCTTGAGGCTAGCCGTACGGCTTCAGTTGACTTGTGAAATCTTGTTTGCCACGTGTAGCGCTCCGATTGGTCCATTTCTTATCCCATTGGACCAGCCACTTGAGGCCATTTGCTGGCTGATTATAGGCCACAAAAGCCATTTTTGACTTTTTTTCAAACGTGCATGATCACAAATGCTTCCGGTGTTGGTTCCGCAACAGTCCAAAATTTGTCCAAATGCGCGCATAACGGTGTCCCGGTTGTCGGCGGTCCCAACATGAAAGTTGCTTGAAATATTCTCGTGGTCACGTACATATATCTGAAATATGTTTATAAGCAAGGTATGATAATAATATATTTTGAAATGTATAGAATGGACGGTAACGAGCAGTTCTAGGGGTGCGGGCCCCGTTTCGGGTCCCGCAGCTCAAAAATTGAAGTACATGCCTGTTTACTCGTTTTTTCGATCTAATCATGAATTTGAAGTCCATTAATCCATTCGATGCACCGATAAGTCTCACAGAACTCCCGTGTAGCCAAATCTGGGGCTCTAGGTCAATTTTAGGGTTTAGACCAATCAAAAAGGGTTTGATAAGGGGTACGAGATCGGGGTGTCTACACCTATCTGTAGACGCCCCGCCTTGGACCGCTCACTCTGATTTCATGGTTGATCTTGTGTTTCTACCTATTTTAAGTGTTTTTCGTTAGTTTCTGATACTTTCGTTAAGTTCCTGACTGACTTCGTTAAGTCCAGGGACTAAACTGAATAACAGGGCTGACTTTCTAGTCCATTCTGTCGAAAATGCCATCTCGAAGGCGCCCGCCTCCACCCGTAGGGGTCAGAAGAGCGCGAGTCCCGCCACCAAGGTAGGGGGAGCGCGCCTCTGGGCGTCAGTTACAGATTTCTGTCCAAGAATCCCTCCCTTACTCATTTTACATGATTTTGCCCGGGAAGGATTTCTTTGTGACCTCATTTTGGCACCAAAAACATGTCTTTCTCAACTATAAAAACCCCTCTTCACCTCCATTTCAAAGGACTCTTTTTTAGCACTCTTAGACTCCCTTTTTGAAGCAAGAAAACTATACACAAAATACACTCAAGGCTTTTCCGAAGGCAATCTCCCAAGAAGTACTTGAAGCCATTTTGAGTCTAGGTAAAAAGACTATTCTTTTATCCCTCTCTACTTCATCTCTTCTCTTTCTCTTTTATTTTGATCAAACGTGCGATCACCCAAACCATTTTGGGGCATGACACCAACGATCACTTCACTCTATTGAAGTTGGTTAAGGAGTTATCTCCCCACATTCAAAACACTCTTTTTAAACCCCCCTTTTATTACAATCAAGAATAGGAAGAACATTTTATATTATCTAGACTTTGAAAAAGCAAGACCAACATTAGTTGGGCGAGATGGGTGTTTAAGTACTTCCCATCTCGTAACCTAACCCCCGAACCTCATAACAAGAATCTCTGTTTTCGTAATCAAATTTAGGCTAAATAATAGGTTTTTCTTATGTTCCATTAAAAACATAGGTGGCAACTCTACAACCTAAAACAAGTTAGACATCCTAGGATCCTTCCACCGCTCTAGCCAAGCGAGTGGGCTCTCCTGGGGTATCTACAGTGGCAACTCCGCTGGGGACGTTTGAGGGTTAAACTTGCATTTCTTGTTCAAAGTCTACATTTTTCTGGGCATTCTGGTCTTTGATGGGGGAAGCGTGCGCCTCTGGCCTTCTTGGCCTAAGGCGCGCGCGTCCCACATCAAGGACCACAATCGCCCGCTTCCCACATGTTCTTCCTATTCTTCTTCTTTTTTCTACGCTAATTATCTTTGCAGGGGTTCCAATAGACATTCAGGACCAGGGCAATCCCCTGAGTCCAAAGTCTGACAATCTGACGGGTTTGCCCAGAAGCGGGCGCCTCCCATAGACTCTGCACCATGCGCGCGCATTCCACAACACAGGCCAGTGACGCGCGCTTCTAGGTGGTTTTCCAGAACAGGAACATTTCCAGAATAGAGCATAATGGTTGGGGTGTGGGCACAGTTGCCTGCATCAAGGACTGACTTGGATCATTTAACTGTTTTATTGTGTTTTTTATCGGTCACACGGGTGATTCGAGAGTTGTAATTTATGTGCTTGTTTGCTTTTCTTTTGTTTTTTTTTTAAAAAAAAAAGTAAAAAATGTTTTGTCACATGTTGGACCTCACACTACGTGACATATTCTTATAAATTCCTCACTATCGAGTCGCACACGTTCGTAACCCCAAACCCGTCGAGGCCCGTCCTAGAGAGTTTCAAGCTCCACCCGACCTTGACTCTCTCAAAGCGGTAAACCTCAGCCCGTGGCGTAGTTCATGACTATATGCCGGGGGTGACCTTAAGCCTCTCATTAGCTGAGCACAAGCCAACACAATTCTAGTTAAGGTCTAACACTCCGTAACGAAAGTCGGTTTTCATGTGCCGAGATTTCCCTAAACTAATGTCTTCAAAACATACATGCCAAATGGTTATCATGGATGAAATAAAACTCCGTCCCCAAGTGGTTATTATGGACGTAAATAAAAAATTCGTCCCCGCATGTATGCTTTACTACATTAATTTAGTTTAATCCCAACACATGTAGGAATCACAAGCGTGGTGGAATCCGATAAGTATATGGGACCGCGAGAAGGTCTATATACTAGTGTGACGATTCACTATTTTCTTAGAAACCCCAAAAGGGACTCCGTCCCTCCGACTTATAAAAAAAATAAAAAAAAAAGACTTTTCTTTATGTGGTTTGAGTTGTGTGCCCACTGTGTGTTCTAAGCCTCTTCATGGACCAGAAATGTTACTCAAGACTGACAAGGGCCTCTTCTTCAATATAGGTCCAATTGGTACTTACCAAGTCTACCGAGATTCAGCAAACCGGCTAGTTCGTGAATTGATCACTCCAACAGCTTCGACAGCATCAATGGCCGGTGACTCCAACAGCAACAACACCATGTCCCTTGAGCAACTCTCAGTTATGGTCCAAATGCTCCAAGAACAAATCTCTACTCTCAACAAAGAGTCCCAAAGCAAATATGATCTTTGGCAATCCCATCTTGACAATCAAAGGGAGGCTCATGAAGCCGAGATGGACCAAATGAAGGCTAAACTCACTAAGCTTTCAAGTGGTAAAGGCAAGGAAGACAATGATGAGTTCGAGTGGACCAATGGTTTATTCAAAAGCCCTTATGTTAGTGCTCGCACCAAGAAAGTGGGGGACACAAGCACCGACAACAAAGATCACAAGATGGTTGTGTTGGTCCCAAAGACACAACAAGGGTATGAGAAAGGAGGCTAGAGGGGGGGTGAATAGCCTACTTAAAATTTCAACCCTTTTTCAAAATTCAACCAAGTGCTTACAATCTTGAGTTTTGCGGTCAAGTAATAAACCGCGCGGTCAAGGTGTAATATGCACAGCGGAAGTTTTCGATAGAAATAAGGTAAGGTTGTTTTGATAAAAATCTCTAAGTGGATTCTTTCTCACGGTCAAGTTGTTCCGGTCGAAAGAGATGCAGTCAAGTGATTTGCGATCAGAGATTTGCGGTCAGAAATTTGCGGTCAGATGGTTGAGAGATTGAAAGTTGTTGTCTTAGAAGTTTTGGCAAAAGATAAGTTAGTCAGATTTTAACTTACGCAATGAGGAGAACAAACACAATTCACAACAGTTCTTAAATCTGAAAGATCAAACACTAAACTACAAACAAATTAATATGAACAATAAAGAACAAGATGAACAATACTTGAAAGTAAATTTGCAGAAAGTAAAATGACACAAGTATTTGGAAATGTTCGATCTGTTAAAAGATCTACGTCCTTTACCAAGATGGTCAGTCTTGGATTTTGAATGGAGGAATATATTGATTCTTGAGTGTACAGATTACAGAGATGAAGCTTTGAATCAACACCTACTTTCTATGAAGAATAAATCCTAGACTTAGACTAGTGTATCCCTTTTGATTCAATCTATGTGATTGATCAATTGGGGTGAGTGTGTGTGTAAGAATCAGAAGCTCTTTAAAATCTAAGTGATTGTAGAGCCCAATGAATCTTGTGTGTTACAAGGCTTGAGATGACTTGTTTGTTGCTGGAGATCTTTGAAGGTTTGAAGGTGAGTTCTTTGAAGATTCAAAGGATTATGTAAATCTTGAGTATGACCTTCAATCACCAAGTATTTCAACAGCAATTTCTCTCTTTGAATCTCAGCAATGTTCAATGAAGAACTTAAGGGCTATTTATAGCCTTGAATGAGAAAATAACTGTTGGGAAATACTTGGGCTCCAAGTTGAAGGACAATGAGCTGTTGAATTCTGATTGGAGCTCATTCTGAGTTTGTCCTTTTGTTGCAGAGTAGTGGTGGTCCCACTAACAGATGTATTCAAATTTGAATTTTGCAACGTTCTAAACTAACCATAGTTTGACCAAGGTTAAGTTTGAACAAACTTGGGTTACTTGGACATCTTCATTTCTTGCGGTCGAGGCCTCACGGTCGAGATATTTCCAGTCGAGTGGTCTTCCACGGTCAGGTGACCTACCACGGTCAAGGAGAGTTCTCACGGTCAAGGACTTGACCACTACAATTCCAGACTTAGAAAAATTTAAGCTTATCAATCTAAAGCCTATAGTATCAAAGTGGACTATTCTAAAAATGAAGTTTAACACTTCTTACAATATATCCTAAAGTCTACAAAAGATAAAATTAGGTTATGGGATCAATCAAATTTAGGTAATAGGAGTGGTTTATAATAAGCATACCCAACAATCTCCCCCTATTTGATTGAGACCATTACCTACTATAACAAAGGCTAATTAATTTTACTTGGTAATAACATGTTTTCAAGAAATATTGTTTTATTAAATATCATGCCCCAAGTCAATGCACACTCTAAGCCAATGTCATAGATTTCTATCAGCCTAAAAAGATAAAATAAATTCTAATCCTAGCAAGATAGAAATATAAGTTTGAATGCATTTTAAGGAAATAGCAATAAGCAATCAAATTCATCAAACAAACATCAAGAGGCACTCCAAAAAGATATTCATTCAAGCATAGGGAGTGCAAACCAAAAGAGGTGATTAAAGTTTTACGAACCATAAAACAAACACAAAATAAAAATTGTTTTGGGACAAACATTTACAAATGTTTCAAAGACCACACACGGTCATATCAAATGATTTAAACAAGATCATGGTAGAGGATAGCCTAGAAGCGGTCGAAAGCATGGAGATCATCTTCAGTGAGATCGAAGAAGGGAAAGCGGTAAGAGGGCATGGAGAGACCGGGAATGAGAATAGGCACGGTCACTCCATCTTCATCATCTTCACCCTGAGCATTTACATTACCGTGGCCTGCTTCTGCCTCTTGATTTGCAACTAGATTACCATGGCGGTTGATCCTGTTCAGCACAGTGTTAGCTCGATTGGACAGTAAATCAATTTTGTTTGATTGGTCATTGAGGCGGTTGGTGTGAACAATCATGGCTTGTTTGAATGCTTCCAATTTCCTACTCAAGCTTTCATTCAGATTGGTCATAGCGGATTTTAGGGCAATGTCAACATCTTTTTCCACCGACACTCTTACTTTCTTTACTTCCAGAGAAAGTTCATCTTTCACACCCTCCATAGATTTTGAGATGTCTATCGAGGCTTTTAAGACTTCCTTTGAAAAGCATTTCATGATGGCTCTTGTTTGAATGAGGAAAGATTGATTCATAAAGTCCGGAGTTACCATGAAGGCACTTGGAGCAACAAGAGCGGTAGAAGTAGAACTGCCAGCTTGACTGGGCCTCGAAGAGCTGCTCCCTGCTTGACCGGAGAGGGCATCTGATATAGCCTTTGATACTTACTCTCTCTCCCCCTTAATGGTCTCAATCAGATGAGAGGGAAGAGCAGTAACCTGGTCCTTAAGCACGGAGTTGGCAGACTTCAGCTCAGAGATTTCTTCATGAAGAGCGGCCTGATTGGCGGTCAGCTTTGAGATCTGGGTTTGGGAATCCAGATTGATTTGAGTAAGCATTTCCACTGCGGTCAACAAATGAGCAATTGGATCGACCGGAGGTTCAGAAGTGGAAGGCCTGGTGTGAGACATGGATATTTTACCAGCATGGTCACTGGGTACATGGTCATCTACTTGACCGTGACCCACATCCTCAGGCACTAGCTCATCCTTTTCAACTTCTTTCTCAGACACAGCAAGCTTCTCAACATTTGCAGGAACTTCATCATCACTGAAAACTGGGCTATCAGCATTGATACCCTTATCAACCTCAACATTATCACCAGCATTATCATCAGAATGTTCTGATCCATCATCAGATACATCCTCTACCTCTTCATCTGTAGGTTCATCAACCAAACCAAGTGTTGGTTTAGAAATTGGTTGCCTTTTCAGGCGCTGGGGTGGAGCAATCTCAATAACATCTTCATGGTCGCCCTGAGTAGGTGAACCGGATGGGGTAAAATCAGGAGAAACGGTCGATGGATGAGGTCTGGAAACCTTTGTCTTCTTGGAAACTTGTTGAGGACTTAGAGACAAGTCTCTTTTCTTTGATTTCTCCCCCTTAGATGATGCGGGGAGAGGAGCCTTAGGTTTTAGAGACTTGGAGGGAGCGATAGGAGATGAGGTGATAGACCGAACGGCGGTAGAGCGAGGAGGAGCGGTAGGCTTGACTTGCCTTAGAGGAGCGGAAAGTTTGGAGACCGGAGGAGGAGGGGACAGAGACTTGGAACTTGGAGAAACCGGTTCTTTGAACTTGATCCCTGTTAAGGGCTTAGATTTGAGAGGGGGTGCGGTAGATGCACTAGCTTTAGCTTTGTCCTTAACCAACTGGGCTTCCCTTACTTTTTCTCCTTCACTGTCATCATCATCATTTTGGTCACCGGTCGAATCCTGCGGTTGATCCAGTCCTAAGGCTATCCTAGCTGCCTTGGTATAGTGAGGAGGAACATACTTTTCTTTGCGGTCCTTTGATAGGTAAGCTTGGTACTGAATATCACCAAAAAGATTTCTGAAAGTAGATCTCATGGTTTTGATGTCAAAAACCTTAGAGAGAGATATGTTCACTTTAGCATGCTTATCTTTGGCAATCTCCTTTCTGAGTTCAGGAGTGTATTTAAAAATGAGGGACAGCAGTCTAGAGTTCTTCTTGTATTTTGTGGGGGCTTTCTCCCTGATCTGCTTGTTGTAATCCTTGACTTGTTCAACCAGCAGAGAATAGAGGGTCTTGGGCCAATTCATCTTCCTGCCCAGATAGATAGCGACAGAGAGGTTCCATTGAGTAGAATTGAAGTTGCCATGGTTGCCACTTTTACACAGAAGACCATGGCCAACCAGGTGTCCAATATAATACATCACTTCAGGAAAGGTCTTCCGGTAAGGTGTGCATACATCTGTGGAGCCAATCAACCGTTGTGCAAGCTCATTACATTCTTCAGTGGTGAGGGATTCAGGAGCTTCGAAGTCAATATCGAGACCTAGAGCGGTTGCAATTTCAGTGTAGTTTATCTCAATTTTCTGACCGTACACTTCAGCCTCAATCCAATCAAGTGGATTATTCTTGTCATCCCTTCTTTTAATCTCTTTTGCGGTAGAGTAGAATTCTCCGACCGCAGCAGGAAGGTGATATGATTGATTCATGGTAAAGAAGTTGATAATGCCAGATTTGGTCATCCTCCTGATGATATTCCTTCTGATGGCATCATTCATGAGGTCATCGTGGTCCATTACACAACCTGGAATGAAGGATTTTTCATCCTGAAAGAAAACTAGAGAAGTTAGAATCATAGAACTCATACGGTCGACCAACTGACGGTCGAATGACACTGGCGGTCAAATGACCAACACGGTTGAGAGTACTAGCGGTCGAACTAGAAGAGCGGTCGACAAGGTAGATAATTAGAATTTTAAGATGTAAATCCAAAACACGCACAAACACCAATTTACTATGTGTAATAAGAAAAACGGATTGAAAAGTGATTTTTCAAGAAAATGAAGAACTACTGAAGAACACGAAGAACACTATTCACGATGAAAACCCAGATATTGCTAAAGTGCACGAAAATTCATAAAAGTTACATCGAAATGAGCACAAAAACCGATTAAACACAAATCTATCAACAATTTTATCATTAAGAACACATAGAATCCAGAAATTAAAAGGGCAAAATTTAAAAAAAAAAACTTCGAAACTTCCATGGTAGAGACAGAGACATTAAAGAAGTTGAAATGCGAAACTAAGTATGGGAATGAACTTGAAACTAAGAATCTAACAGGAATAATCAATATAAAAAAAATGAAACAACCCATAAATTTTAGAGAATCAGACGAGAATGTGAAAGGGTTCTAACCCGCCAAAACTAAAATGTAAACTAAGAACATAAGATATTTTGGGTCAAGAATCCATACCATGTTGTCTTCAAATGTAGTGTCTTGTGATTTCTTAGAAGATTTTACTGATTGAGAGAGTTTTGGAGCCATATATATAGAGAAATTATGAGAGAGAGTCGAATGTATAGAGAGAGAAAGTGATGAGATAGAGAGAGAGAAACAGATTCTGAAAAGTAGAGTTGTGGAGGTTAAGGAGTAGTGGAACGGTTTGTGCAGAGAAGTGGGAGGTTAAATCTGCAAATTCAGGGATTTGACCAATGATGTCCTTTCGCCATAAATGCATGGATAGTGACGGCGGACATAAATAAGGGGATAAGATTAATTGCAAATGATTTGAATTAAATAAAAACGAGGGAAAAGAGGAAATTACGGAATTGCCCCTTGGATGACTAGGAAGATCCTCAGAATTTTCTAAGTTAGAAACACTTACCTGGTCACCTAGCTTTTTGCGGTCAGGTGCTTGACCGTGAATGCTTGCGGTCAAGTATGTTGCCTTAACCAAAGAAAGCTTCTTTAAAGCAATGAACCAATGTTATAATTTTCCCATGCGGTAGGCTTCTTTAAAGCCTTGAACAAGTTTCATCTGTTTCACGCGGTCGACACATTTTGCGGTCAATCAACATTGCGGTCAGTTCACTTAAAGGATTTTGATGCTTCGACCGGGATAACTTGACTGGTAGTATGGTTGACCGTTGGAGCCTGCTTGGTTTTGGACTTTGATGAAATACAAGACATTAGTACAATCAAGATATATGGACGAAATTAAAGTTCTAGCATACCCATTTCTCCTCTAAGATACCTAAATCTCTTCGAATCAAGAGCCTTGGTGAGAATATCTGCAATTTGATTATCAGTACTCACATACTCTAGATGGATATTACCTTTTTCCACATGATCCTTGAGAAAGTGGTACTTGATATCAATGTGTTTGGTTTTTAAATGCATGACAGGGTTGTTGGAGACAGCAATGGTAGATGTATTGTCACAATAGATTGGACAATTTTCTTCGTTGATTCCGTAGTCAACCAATTGTTGCTTCATCCAGAGTACTTGGCAGCAGCAGCTTCCAGCAGCTATATATTCAGCTTCTGTGGTAGATACAGAGACTGAGGCTTGTTTCTTTCTTGCCCATGAAACGAGTCGATTTCCAAGGAAATGACAAGTTCCACTTGTGCTTTTCCTATCTATTGTACATGCTGCATAATCTGCATCTGAGTAACCTATAAGATCGAAATTTGAATCTTTGGAGTACCAAAGTCCAAGGTTAATAGTCCCAGATAGATATCGAATAATACGTTTAACAGCAATAAGATGTGCTTCTCTAGGATCCTCTTGATAACGAGCACAAACACAAACACTAAACATGAAATCTGGCCTACTAGCAGTTAAGTAAAGAAGAGAACCAATCATACATCGGTATAAGGTTTGATTAACCTTCTTACCTTTCAAGTCTTTATCTAACTTGTTACCAGCAGCCATAGGGGTGTCATATGCCTTTGCATTTTCAAGTCCAAATTTCTTGATAAGGTCCTTTGTGTACTTTGCTTGATTGAAGACGATGCCTTCAGCACATTGTTTAATTTGAAGCCCAAGGAAGAATGTTAATTCTCCCATCATGCTCATCTCAAATTTGCTTTTCATTAGCTTCTCAAATCGCTTACACAACAATTCAATAGTAGAACCAAAAATAATATCATCTACATATATTTGAACTAATAAAGTATGATCATGATATTTAGCAATGAATAGAGTTGTGTCGATCTTACCACGCTTGAATCCCTTTTCAAGGAGAAACTTAGATAGAGTATCATACCATGCACGTGGAGCTTGTTTGAGTCCATATAAAGCTTTACGGAGTTTGTAAACATGATTTGGAAATTTGGGGTCTTCAAATCCGGGCGGTTAAGCAACAAAGACTGTTTCTTGAAGTTCGCCGTTGAGGAATGCACTCTTCACATCCATTTGATATAATTTGAATCTTTTGAAAGGGGCATAAGCTAAAAATATCCTTATAGCTTCAAGTCTTGCAACGGGGGTAAAAGTTTCATCATAATCAATGCCTTCTTCTTGTCTGTATCCTTGTGCAACCAACCTAGCTTTGTTCCTTGTGATGCTTCCATTCTCATCCATCTTGTTTCGGAACACCCACTTTGTACCAATCACTCCTTGATCTTGTGGCCTTGGAACTAAGGTCCAAACTTTGCATCTTTCAAATTGGTTGAGCTCTTCTTGCATAGCAACAACCCAACTTGAGTCTTGGAGTGCTTCATCAACTTTCTTGGGTTCAACTTGAGATATAAATGCGGTAAGTGCATCATAGTTTGATCTTCTTGTTCGAACACCAGAATGCAAATCACCAATGATATTCTGAATTGGGTGATCTCTAACCTCACGAACTTTTTGAGGTATATCTGGTTGAGTTGATGGTGGTTGTAAATCTTCTAGTGGTACATCATTTGTGCCTTCCCAATCATAAGTAATTTGAGGGATAGGTTCTTCCACATTGATGGGTGTTTCAACTTCAACTCCATTTGAGGTAGCAGCAGATGTGGTAGCTTCTGGTGCTTCATAAGAGGTAGATGGAGGTGTAGTTGAGGTAGATGGATTTCTTTGAGTTGATTGATTTTGTGGTTGATTTGTACCTGTCTCATTAAGCTCAACAAAATCATCAGCAACATTTGGAGCCATATGTGGCTCAAGGAGAGAATGTTCATCAAAAGTAACGTGGACAGTTTCAACTATCTTAAGAGTGGTTTTATTAAATACATGAAAAGCTTTTGAGTGTTTAGCATACCCAATAAATATACCTTCATCGGCCTTAGGAGCAAATTTGCCTCGATGTTCTTTACCGTTGTAGAGTATGAAGCATTTGCATCCAAATATCTTGAAGTATGCTATGTTGGGGGTTCTTCCTCTCCAAAGTTTATAAGGAGTTTTGTTGTAGGTATTGTTTATGAGGGATCTATTTTGAGTGAAGCATGCTGTGTTGATGGCTTCAGCCCAAAAGTATTGTGGTAGCTTTGCTTCAGCAATCATAGTCTTTCCAGCCTCTATCAACGTTCTGTTCTTTCTTTCCACAACACCATTTTGTTGAGGAACTCCAGCAGCAAAGAAGTTGTGGTCAAAGTACTGAGCTACACCGTTGTTTTTTAATTCTTTACCGTTGTCGGATCAAACAATAACGATGTCATCTTCTTTTTGTGTTTGGAGCTGTCTAAAGAGTGCGGTCAAAATGTCATAGCAATCATCCTTTGAGATCATCATTTCAACCCACGTATATCTTGAATAATCGTCTACCACAACTAAGGTATATCTATTTCCACCAATACTTGCGGTAGTAACAGGTCCAAACAAATCCATATGTAGCAGCTGCAAACATCTTGAAGTTGAAGGTGTCGTCTTGTTGGAGAAAGACGCCTTTGGTTGTTTGCCTAGTTGACATGCTGTGCACTTCTTATCATGGTGATCAGCTACTTTGGGTAGACCACGTACTAGATTCTCTCTACCAATCTTGGAGAGATACTTGAAGTTTAAGTGACTTAGTCTCTTGTGCCACAGCCAACTATTTTCGCTAACATTCTTTGCTACAAAACAGAGATTAGAAGAAATGCAAGATGAAGTAAAATCAACAATATAAACGTTTTTCTTACGAATCCCTTTAAGCAAGGTGACGCCGGATGTGCCATCTTTGATGAGACAGAAATTTGAAGTGAAGTGGCATTGCAATCCTTTGTCACAGAACTGAGATATTGAGAGTAAATTGTGTTGTAGACCAATAACTAGAGAGACTTCTTGGATGGTGATTTTTCCTTTTCGGATGACTCCATATCCTACAGTCTTTCCTTTGTTATTATCTCCGAAGGTTACTGATGGCCCTTTTTCTTCATGGACATCTTCCAATAAATTGATATCTCCGGTCATGTGCCTTGAGCAGCCACTATCGAGATACCATAAACTTGATCTATCCTTGGAGAGTCCAGCCATTAAGCAGAGAACCTATAAAATAAACATTTAAGAACAAGGTCCCCTTTTATTCTTTTGGGTCCAAAGGGTTAGCAACTTTTAACAACCCACACTTGCCTCACAGAAGGGGGTTTAAGCCTTCTGGGATTTGGTGTGAATCTTAAAAGACATTCAGCAGCCTTGTGACCATAATCATCACACATGGAACAATGGTGGAAGCCACCCAACTGAGGGTTAACAAACTTCGTTGAAGTCTTGAGCACAACATTGTTTACTGGTATGGATGAGGTCTCCTTAACAAAGTTCATCCTCTTGAACTTTGCTGCCTTGCCGCCACTTGCGGTCGCTAGCTTCCAGGATGCGGTAGCCAGCTTCCTAGGTGTGGTCGATTGACCTCGCGGCAAGTTCACGCGGTAGGGAGAACCATCTACTTTGCTAGAGGAAGCCTCTGCGGTAGGTTCATCCATGGCAATACCTTTCAACTTTGCCTTGCCAGTTTGTTTCTTAGGGTAGACATAGTTGAACTCTAGTTTCTTCTTTGGTTCTTGTCCTACACCCTTTGAAACATGATGTTTAGCCTTCGACCCTTCCAAAGTTTGCTGGGTACATTTCTCATCTCTTTCACAACAAGATGCACATTTAAAGTTGTCACTAGTTTGGAACCCCAAGCCTTCCTTATCACCACTAGACTTTTGGGATTCTAAGATTTGATCCATAGTGACACGAGAATTGCTCCACTCATTAGTGATCCTTTTCATGTCGTTTATCTCAGTAACCAATTCTTCGTTTTTAACCTTAAATATGGCATTTTGTTCTTCTAAGAAACGGTTTCGTTCAGTAAGAGGAGTCATGCTCTTGATCTGCTCCTTAAGGAGGGTGAGTTCAGATCTTAGTAGAGATTTCTTCGTCTTAAGCTGGGAAATTTCATCAGTTGAAAGTGCTAAAGCTTCCTTCATACCAGAGAATTTACTAATTACATGTTCAGCTTTTGCAAACATATTTTCTTGTTCATCGGGGGAAATATCAAACTTGACTTGAGGAGTGGTAAACAGAACTTCCTTCACTTTGGGGTTTAGTAGAGCCTTCTTTGCTGCACTCACATCACATCTTGAAAATAGAAGATCACCATTCTTTTGAACTGGGGTTAGGAATCCCTTTTCAGCAAGTTCATCAGCCGTATAGCTTATCCGTTTAAGTTTTGCATTTGGTGAGCGACGATTTTCATTATTATCCTCATCATCGGAATGAACGACCAAACTGATGTGACCTTCTTCAGAATCCTCATCGCTTTCATCAGAATCTGACTCTATCCAGGTAGCTAACTCTTTTGTGGTAGAGTCCTCTTCAGCAACCATTCCCTTTTGCTTTGAGTATCTTGGATTGAAGTTGCTTTTCTTCTTCATATACTCATACTTGGGAATTGGGCATTCTGAAGCGAAATGATCGGGTTTCCTGCAGTTAAAACAAACGAGATCCTCTTTCTTTTTTGAGAAGTTGGAGTACTCTTTCTTACTTGTTGAGCTGCTCCTTGAGAACCTTGCTAGAGCTTTGCTGGATGATCCGGGCCTTGCTGATTTTCTGAACTTTTGAAATCTTTTCACGAACATAGCAAAGTCATCATCGTCCATATCTAATAAATCAGATGTGGAGATTTTTGGATCTTCTTCCTCGGTCACTTCTTCCTTTTGAGCGACCAACGATAAACTCTTAGTTTTTCCTTCCATTTCTTCAATGTTATGGAGCTTGATATCAAAAACCTTGAGGTTGGCATAGAGGCTTCTAAGAGACATATCATCTAGTAGCTTGGTATCTTCAAGAGTGTTTCCTTTGTGAAGATATTGAGAACCAAGAGCGGCAAGAAAATTAACATTGATTTCTTTCTTGGTAAGCTTCTTTCCAAGTGCGGTGTAAGTACTCACGATCTCACAATAACAATCATAAGTGGCTCTAAGTGATTCACCGGGGATCTTAGCAAAGTTGTTGAATCTTCTTTGAATTGCAAACTTTTTGCTTTCTTTGCAAGCTTGATCTCCTTCGATGTAATCTTCAATTGCGTCCCAAAGTTCTTTTGCAGTAGAACATTCCATGATCTGTCGACGCTGTGACGTACTCAAGGTACTTAAAAGTATGCTTTTTGCTTTCACATCCATTCCAACCAGTCTTTTCTCTTCATCGGTCCATTCAGCTTTTGGTTTCTTGATTGATGGTATGTCTGCATTGGTTTCTGGATTCGGATTAGCTTTCATTGGAAAGTATGGTCCAATGGTAAGACAATCACCAAGTTGCTCGTCCATGGAGTAGAACTGAGTTAGAATGCTGTGCTTCCATACGTCAAAGTTATCTTCGTCGAACGCTGGAACGTGAGTGAAGTTAACCGTTGCCATAGTTTTCTGACTTGCCATTTTGAATCGGCACCCAAGCTGTTAAGCTTGAAAAACAAAGGTTTTATAAAGGAGTTTACTCTGATACCACTTGTTGGTCCCAAAGACACAACAAGGGTATGAGAAAGGAGGCTAGAGGGGGGGGTGAATAGCCTACTTAAAATTTCAACCCTTTTTCAAAATTCAACCAAGTGCTTACAATCTTGAGTTTTGCGGTCAAGTAATAAACCGCGCGGTCAAGGTGTAATATGCACAGCGGAAGTTTTCGATAGATATAAGGTAAGGTTGTTTTGATAAAAATCTCTAAGTGGATTCTTTCTCACGGTCAAGTTGTTCCGGTCGAAAGAGATACGGTCAAGTGATTTGCGATCAAAGATTTGCGGTCAGAAATTTGCGGTCAGATGGTTGAGAGATTGAAAGTTGTTGTCTTAGAAGTTTTGGCAAAAGATAAGTTAGTCAGATTTTAACTTAGGCAATGTGGAGAACAAACACAATTCACAACAGTTCTTAAATCTGAAAGATCAAACACTAAACTACAAACAAATTAATATGAACAATAAAGAACAAGATGAACAATGCTTGAAAGTAAATTTGCAGAAAGTAAAATGACACAAGTATTTGGAAATGTTCGATCTGTTAAAAGATCTACGTCCTTTACCAAGATGGTCAGTCTTGGATTTTGAATGGAGGAATATACTGATTCTTGAGTGTACAGATTACAGAGATGAAGCTTTGAATCAACACCTACTTTCTATGAAGAATAAATCCTAGACTTAGACTAGTGTATCCCTTTTGATTCAATCTATGTGATTGATCAATTGGGGTGAGTGTGTGTGTAAGAATCAGAAGCTCTTTAAAATCTAAGTGATTGTAGAGCCCAATGAATCTTGTGTGTTACAAGGCTTGAGATGACTTGTTTGTTGCTGGAGATCTTTGAAGGTTTGAATGTGAGTTCTTTGAAGATTCAAAGGATTCTGAAAATCTTGAGTATGATCTTAAATCACCAAGTATTTCAACAACAATTTCTCTCTTTGAATCTCAGCAATGTTCAATGAAGAACTTAAGGGCTATTTATAGGCTTGAATGAGAAAATAACTGTTGGGAAATACTTGGGCTCCAAGTTGAAGGACAATGAGCTGTTGAATTCTGATTGGAGCTCATTCTAAGTTTGTCCTTTTGTTGCAGAGTAGTGGTGGTCCCACTAACAGATGTATTCAAGTTTGAAATTTGAATTTTGCAACGTTCTAAACTAACCATAGTTTGACCAAGGTTAAGTTTGAACAAACTTGAGTTACTTGGACATCTTCATTTCTTGCGGTCGAGGCCTCACGGTCGAGAGCTTTCCGGTCGAGAGCTTTCCGGTCGAGTGGTCTTCCACGGTCAGGTGACCTACCACGGTCAAGGAGAGTTCTCACGGTCAAGGACTTGACCACTACAATTCCAGACTTAGAAAAATTTAAGCCTATCAATCTAAAGCCTATACTATCAAAGTGGACTATTCTAAAAATGAAGTTTAACACTTCTTACAATATATCCTAAAGTCCACAAAAGATAAAATTAGGTTATGGGATCAATCAAATTTAGGTAATAGGAGTGGTTTATAATAAGCATACCCAACAGGTTGATTCAATTATGGCTTACATAGATCAACGTTTCAACGGTCTCAACTTAGGGAAAGGCTCCAACACAAGCCTTTATCAGTCATCCATTCTCATGAACACAATGGCCTTTCTCCCCGACAAGTTCAAGATGCCCGACATCAGCAAATTCAAGGGAAACTCTTGTCCAATGGCACACATCGAGACTTACATATGGGCTATGGTTCCAAAGAAGGTATCTCCCTGTTGGTAGTGGTGCCCTAGGCACGTTTAATAAACGTTGTAATTGTTATCATTTATTTCATATCAATAAAGATATGTTTTGATTATTATTGTTGTTCATGTTTACTTATAATAATCTCCGTCCCTAGTACTTATTAAGCACTAGTATAAAGGCTAAATGATCATGGGATGATCATGTTAGATTTATGGGTATGTGTGACGGTTTGCTAGAACCTAATCATATCTTATGGTTTCATGTTTGAACCCATTGCCAACTTAGTATAATCCTAGAGGGTCACACACAATAGAACGAATCTTTAAAAGGACTAAATTGGAATTTTGGAAATTCTGGACATTCTGGGGAAGTGGGCGACCGCACAGTGTGGACTGGGCGGCCGCACACTTAGCCCAAATTTTGTACCAGTTTGTTTCAGATAAATGTGCGACCGCACATTGTATTCTGGGCGGCCGCGCAGTACTGTCGGCTGGCACTTTCCTAATTCGATTTGGAATGTCTTTTGACACAAGGTTCCTATTTGGAATAGGTCTTGCTTGTGTATAAAAGGATGATTTCGGCCAGAACCTCAGTAATAGCCTTTTGTGAGTCTCCAAAGTGTTTCAGAGAGAATTTATTTTGTTCTAAGATATCCTTGATTGAGGAACAAAATAATTCACAAATAAATTCCATATAGTTCTTTATTAAATTGTGAAAGTGTGTTTCATAATATTGGTCTAGCAACCAAGATCAAAGAAGCTCCTTTGATATTCGTTCGAAGTGTGGATACCGCTAGAGGGTGAAAATCATCATCTTCAAAGTTCGTGTTCAAGCTTTGTGATCGTGATCAAGTCTTCAAGTTTCTCCACCAAGACCGAAGAAAAGTTCATAGCCATCAAGGGTTAGTTATTCCTCTATTCATCTTGTTGTATTTGATTTAATCATATGAACGGATCCATGGCTTTGGGTTTTCTTAAAATTTTAATTGCTATATTCCGCTGCGCATGTTACTTGGAAACCCAACAGTGGTATCAGAGCCCCGTTCATGTTGATTATTTCAATACCTAGATCATGTTATGTGTATATAAATTGTTTATGTGCCTTGCATGATATGAATATTGGAATATATGATGCTTATGTGTTTTGTGATTTTATGTGGTTTATTGTTTTGCAACTTTAATCACACGATTCAATCGCAATAAATAAATTATGGTGGATTCAGAATTGTTGGTTATTAATTTTTGATTAGATCAAAGTTTTAATAATCGGGGAAAAACAATTTTGAGACAAAATTTTCGAACTTGAAAATTCTGCACCTTCTGATGGCCATGGGCGACCGCACATAAGAGTCTGGGCGGCCGCACACTTTTGGGCGACCGCACAGATCGTTTTGAGCGGCCGCACACCAGCATCAGAAAGTCAGATTTTGGTTGAAAACCAGAATCTGGAATTTTTCGAAAAATTTAACAAAACTAGTAACAGAACCAGTCCAGACTTGCTGATCTGGAATGGGTTTTGGGTAGTTGGTTTGTGTGTGGATTTTGGGGTTTGATTTTCCTATTTGTTTTAGTCTTGTGATTCCTAGATTGGTTCAAATTTTGGATGGCTAATCTGCGTTCATCGAGATTGTGTTTCCCAAAATTGATGGCAATCAAAGTTTCAAAGATAAAACGAAGTTAGAATTATGAAGAGTTCATAATTGCTAAAATTGAGAAACAAAGTTCTTGATTCAAAGTTTGGAAATCCATGTGGAATTGTGAATGCAATTGGCCTACATTCATCGAGACCATCTATTGCTTAGTTTCGGCCACATGGACTACTTTCTTGGTTTCTTGAATTAGTGCGGGATTGTGGTTGCCTAATGGCTTAGTTCGACCGCACTTCTTGTTGTCTTGATTTGGAGATAATAACCAAAGTTGAAATAGTCTCATCCTCATAATTATAGAGAAACTAATGACACATAAATATCATGCTTAAATTAATGGAGATTAGTGGCTAAACTTGATGTGTAACATGTTTATATTATGTTCTCATAAATGTGTTATATGCTATATGTGATGAACCTTCAAATAAAGTTTTAAGTCCTTCTTTGCCATGCCATGATTAAAAACACTTGTTTATGCATGGGTAATCTTGATGTGGGTTCGCCTCCGCGAGGTGCATTAATCTTATTCATGTATGAGCAAGATGAGGTTCATTAATTTAATGTGGGCTTGCCTCCGCAAGGTGCATTAAATTGAATGGTTCCTATACGTTTGAAATGGTTGGAGTTAATTAGGCGTCAAAACAGTTTTGGGCCTAGGCAAAAGATGAGATTAAACATGTTTTTTTTGAAATTGGATTTCTCAAAGAATCTCATAAAAGGATCTAAGAATCATATGGGATATGATTGACATGATTGTCTACCTAATTAATTTATTTTTTGAGCGGTCCGCCTCCGTGGACTCAAAAGTTAAATTAAAGTTGGATCTTAGCCAAATTAAATTATATTATACATTGGATGTATATGAAGGTTATATAATTTAGTGGGAGTATTTTGTTTGAAAATACATTATTTATCTCTTTAATAAAAAACCGGTACTTATTAAATTTTGGAAATTTTGCATATTTGTAGATAATGACTAATAACACTCAATCAATGTCATTGCGATCGATCCTTGAGAAGGATAAGCTCGAAGAGAATGGTACTAACTTTATGGATTGGATCCGTAGCATAAGAATCGTTCTTAGGCAAGAAGATAAGTTGTACATTCTTGATGGGCCTCTCCCTGCTGAACCACCGCCTACTGCCCCTAGGGTAGAAAGAGACAATTACAAGAAACATCGTAATGATTCTAGAGATGTAAGTTGTCTCATGCTTGCTGCTATGTGTTCAAAACTCCAATAAAGTTTTGAACATTTGGAAGCCTATGAGATAGGCGTGGAGTTGAGAACCATGTTTCAAGAGCAAGCTAGGCAAGAGAGGTACAAGACCATTGTTGCATTCACTACTAGTAAAATGAATGAAGGGCATTGTAACACCCATAATTCTTTGTGCTCTTCATCTCATAGATTTAGAATATAGGGCTTGGACTGAAAAAGAACTGAAGATTACTTAAGCAGGACTTTGCTCACCGTGCAGGTCATCTCTGCGCATGACTTCCATGCGCAGCACTCATTCCTACTAAGATTTCAATATTCAGTCTCCTAAACTTGGAAAGCGTGAAGATGATGTACTCTTATCAAAGTCCAAAAGTGCTGAGGTATGCAGAAACGACAAAACTAGCACACTCAGCAAATCCAACGATGGAGATGCGCTTAGATAAAATATTTCAAATGAATACAGCTGTCAACCTTCTAGAAGAAGATTTGAATTTTGTCATGCTGTCTCCAACGGCTACAAAGGACACCTGCGCACCAATCACATTGTGCCAGCTCATTATCCTTGCTCAGAGTTCCAACGGCTAGTTTATGCTCTCAGCTATAAATAGCATGCTCTTCTTCATTTCCAAGTTGCTTGAGTTTTTGCTTCATAAGAGAAACTTTGAAGTTCTGAAGATTGCTGCTTAAAACCCAGATTCACAAGAACAACCTTCAAACCTTCATACCTTCAAACTCCTACCCAGATCCTAAGCCTTGTAACACCCATAATTCTTTGTGCTCTTCATCTCATAGATTTATAGAGCCTAGAATTTCTGACACACACACCTCTTGAATATTTGATCATATAGATCTTACTTCTTGAGAAACACCGGTTTAGTTTAGGGTTTGCTCTTCATAGTATAGATTTTGATTTGAGTTTTGATTCATTGTAATTTCTTAAAAGCTCCTCATATCAATACAAATCTTATAGTTAGAAAATCCAAGACTAACCATCTTGGTAGAGGACGTAGATCTTTAATCGATCGAACCTCTTTAAATAGCTTGTTCATTGTCCCTGCTATTTATTTCCTGCTTATTTATTTCTGAATTACTGCTTTGTTTGAACTTATCATATGTTGGGTTTCCAAGTAACATGCGCAGCGGAATATAGCAATTAAAATTTTAAGAAACCCAAAGCCATAGATCCGTTCATATGATTAAATCAAATACAACATAAGAATAAAGGAATAAACTAACCCTTGATGGCTATCAAATTCTCTTGGTCTTTGGTGGAGGTTTGAAGACTTGATCACGATCACAAAGCTTGAACACGAACTTTGAAGATGATGATTTTCACCCTCTAGCGGTATCCACACTTCGAACGAATATCAAAGGAGCTTCTTTGATCTTGGTTGCTAGACCAAATTGTGAAACACTTTTTCACAATCAAAAGAACTATATGGAATTTATTTTGTGTATTATTTTGTTCCTCAACCAAGAATATCTTGGAACAAAATAAACCCTCTCTCAAACTCTTTGAGACTCACAAAATCATTGGCATAGAGTGCTGGCCGAATTTGGTCTTTTATACACAAGCATGACCTATTCCAAATAGGAAACTTGTGTCAAAATCCTTCCAAAATTCGTTTCCAAATCAAATTAGGAATCTGCCACCCGACAGTACTGTGCGGCCGCCCAAAAACCTCTGTGCGGTCGCACAACTATCTGAAACAAAACTGGTACATTTCTGAGCTAAGTGTGCGGCCGCCCAGTCCATTATGTGCGGTCGCCCACTTCCCAGAAAGTCCAGAATTTCCAAAATTCCAATGTAGTCCTTTTAAAGATTCGTTCTATTGTGTGTGACCCTCTAGGATTATACTAAGTTGGCAATGGGTTCAAACATGAAACCATAAGATATGATTAGGTTCTAGCAAACCGTCCTACCTACCCAAATAGTATAACTAGATACAAGTTCGCATTCCTTTAGAATATGTCACAATCCCTTTGTCCACGATGTCATTGAACACAAGTCATGGTCAACAAGTCAACTTGTTTTGTTCAATACTTTCTCGATTCCGAATATGTTGATAATTCAAATGCTATTGATCCAATCAATCCATTTGAGTCCGGCCGAACATTTCATCAACATCATTCCTACGAGAGGCCCAAGCTTGACATCTCTCCGAAGAGGGACAAATTCATTTAGATTATTATTCTTCCCTACGTGAATCCGATTATGCCAATCATACCCTTTATAACTACCGTGTTAAGGTAGCGTTTGAATATGTCAAACATAATGTTCATCAAGTGGAAGACTATAATAACTTCGTGTCTAAGGATTCAAATGACATAACTAATATGAGATATATGTACGACATAGACCATGACATAGATCTCATACAGCGGGTCATGTCCAGTACCTTGTTCCAAACAAGTACCCATAAATCTAACATGATCATCCCATGATCATTTAGCCTTTATACTAGTGCTCAATAAGTACTAGGGACGGAGATTATTATAAGTAAACATGAACAACAATAATAATCAAAACATCTCTTTATTGATATGAAATAAATGATAACAATTACAACGTTTATTAAACGTGCCTAGGGCACCACTACCAACAATCTCCCACTTGCCCTAGGCCCAATTTCCATGTATCTAATACCCATGGACCTAACATGACCATCATGTTTAGCTTGTGGAAGTCCCTTTGTTAGCGGGTCCGCAACATTGTCATCAGTGGGTACTCTGCATATATTTACGTCTCCCCTATCAACGATCTCTCGAATGATATGAAAACGCCTAAGTATGTGTTTGGATTTCTGATGTGCTCTTGGTTCCTTTGCTTGAGCAATAGCACCATTATTATCACAATAAAGGTCTATTGGATTAGCAATACTAGGAACCACTTCAAGTTCAGTTATGAACTTCTTAATCCAAACAGCTTCTTTTGCAGCATCCGATGCAGCAATATACTCAGCTTCTGTTGTAGAATCAGCGGTTGTACTTTGCTTGGAACTCTTCCAGCTTACATCTCCACCATTTAACATAAACACAAAACCCGATTGCGATCGGCTATCATCTTTGTCGGTTTGGAAGCTTGCATCCGTGTAAGCATTTACAACGAGATCATCTTCCATTCCTCCATAGACCAAAAACGAGTCTTTAGTCCTTCTCAAGTACTTAAGAATCGCTTTTACAGCTATCCAGTGATTTTCGCCAGGGTCGGATTGGTATCTACTTGTCATGCTCAAAGCATAAGATACATCCAGCCTAGTACAAATCATGGCATACATGATGGACCCAATTGCCGAAGCATATGGAACATCATTCATTTTCTCACGCTCATCTTTTGTCTTAGGATATTGAGTCTTGCTTAGAGAAACTCCATGTAACATGGGCAAGGTTCCTCTCTTAGAATTTTCCATACGGAATCTTCTAATGACCTTGTCAATGTATGTACTTTGGCTTAAACCAAGTAGCCTCCTTGATCTATCTCTATAGATCTTAATGCCAAGAATATATGCGGCTTCACCCATATCTTTCATTGCGAAGCACTTTCCTAACCAAGTCTTCACAGACTGAAGTGTAGGAATGTCGTTTCCAATGAGCAATATGTCATCCACGTATAAAACAAGGAATAGCACTATGCTCCCACTAATATTCTTGTATACACAAGGCTCATCTTCGTTCTTGATGAAACCAAACTCATTGACCGATTCATCAAAACGGAGATTCCAACTCCTAGAAGCTTGCTTCAATCCATAGATGGATCTCTGCAATTTGCATACCTTAGAATCTTGTTCAAAACCTTCTGGTTGTGTCATATACACATCCTCTTGGAGTTTTCCATTCAGGAAAGCGGTTTTGACGTCCATCTGCCATATTTCATAGTCATGATATGCGGCAATGGCAAGCAAAATTCTTATAGACTTGATCATTGCTACGGGTGAAAAGGTCTCATCATAGTCAATACCATGAACTTGCCTATAACCCTTCGCTACAAGCCTAGCTTTGTAAGTATGCACCTTCCCATCCATGTCAGTCTTCTTCTTGAAGACCCATTTGCATCCTATGGTTTTTACACCTTCGGGCGCATCAATCAAATTCCAAACTTGATTGTCTTGCATGGATTGCAATTCGGATTCCATGGCTCCAAGCCACTTGTCAGAATCAGGAGAAGACATCGCCTCTTGGTAGGTTGACGGTTCATCATTCTCAATGATTTCTACCTCATTACTATCCGTTACGAGAAATCCATATCTCTCGGGCTCGGATCGTAACCTACTAGATCTGCGAGTTGCTTGTGTACTTTGAACAGGTTCCACAACTCCTTGTGGTTCTTGTTCTTGCTCCACCATTGGTTCAATGTTATTTTCTGGGTCTCGAATTTCTTCAAGATTTATTTTACTCCTACTGATTTCTTTGGAGAGAAACTCTTTCTCTAGAAAGACACCAGTTCGGGCAACAAACACTTTGTTGTCCTCTCGGTTGTAAAAGTAATATCCTTTAGTTTCCTTAGGATATCCCACGAAAATACATTTATCAGATTTGTGTGCAAGTTTGTCTGAGATAAGTCTTTTGACAAAAACTTCACAACCCCAAATCTTCATGAAAGATAGACAAGGCTTCTTTCCGCTCCACATCTCATATGGAGTCTTTTGAACCGATTTAGTTGGAACACGATTTAGTGTGAAAGCAGCGGTTTCTAGAGCGTAACCCCAAAAGGATATTGGAAGATCAACTTGACTCATCATTGATCGAACCATGTCTAACAAAGTCCGATTCCTCCTCTCGGACACACCATTCCATTGTGGTGTTCCGGGTGGAGTCAATTGTGAAACTATTCCACAATTCTTTAGATGATCATCAAATTCTTGACTTAAGTATTCACCACCACGATCTGATCGAAGTGCTTTAATACTTTTGCCAAGTTGTTTTTCTACTTCATTTTGAAATATTCTAAATATCTCAAATGCTTCACTCTTATGTTTCATTAGGTAAACATACCCAAATCTACTATAATCATCAGTGAAGGTGATGAAGTATTGAAATCCTCCCCTAGCATTGCTACTTAATGGTCCGCATACATTGGAATGTATCAACCCCAATAAGTCGCTTGCCCTTTCACCCAACTTGGTAAAAGGTGTCTTAGTCATTTTTCCAAGAAGACACGACTCACAAGTATCATATGACTCTAAGTCATATGAACCCAAAAGTCCGTCCCCATGGAGTTTTGAGATACGCTTCTCATTAATATGACCAAGACGGCAATGCCACAAATAAGTATGATTTACATCATTGGGTTTAGATTTCTTATTTACATGATAGACATTATTTTCATTCTTGACATCCAAGATATAAAGGCATTAAATGAATTAGCAATACCATAAAGCACATCATTTAAATAAATAGAAAATTTCTTATTCTCAATAAGAAACTTAAAACCTTCATTATCCAAACAAGAAATCGAAATAATATTTCTGCTTAAATCCGGAACATAATAACAATTGTTCAAAACAAGAATTAATCCGGAAGGTAAAGTGACTTCATAAGTCCCTACGGCTAATGCAGCAACTCTTGCTCCATTCCCCACGCGTAGATCTACTTCACCTTCTTTAAGCAGTCTCCTATTCTTTAGTCCCTGCACATTTAGACAAATGTGAGAACCACATCCGGTATCCAATACCCAAGAATCAGTGGTAGAAAGGAGAATATCTATCATATAGATACCTGAAGTCGACGCAGCCTTGCTGCTCTTCTTCTTCTTTTGCTCTTCCAAGAAAGCCTTGCAATTACGTTTCCAATGACCAATTTCTTGACAATGGAAACAGATTGCATCCTTTTGTGTATCGGGTTTTGCCTCAGAAGCCTTGGCAACCTTTGCCTTGCTTATCTTGGGTTTGACAACTTTTGCCTTACCCTTGCCTTTGGCACCAGGCTTCTTCCCATCATGAACCAAGAGCACGGGAGAACCTTTCTCCACAATTTTCATCTCTGCAGTTTTGAGCATCCCATGCAACTCAGAGAGATTCTTATCCATTCCATGCATGTTATAATTCATTACAAACTGATTATAACTTTTAGGCAATGAATTAAGAATGAGATCCGTGGCTAGCTCCAATAGGATTGGATAGCCAAGTTTCTCAAGGTGCTCTACATAACCTTTCATTTTAAGAAAGTGAGGACTCACTTGTTGCCCTTCATTCATTTTACAAGTAGTGAATGCAACAATGGTCTTGTACCTCTCTTGCCTAGCTTGCTCTTGAAACATGGTTCTCAACTCCACGCCTATCTCATAGGCTTCCAAATGTTCCAAACTTTGTTGGAGTTTTGAACACATAGCAGCAAGCATGAGACAACTTACATCTCTTGAATCATTACGATGTTTCTTGTAATTGTCTCTTTCTACCCTAGGGGCAGTAGGCGGTGGTTCAGCGGGGAGAGGCCCATCGAGAATGTACAACTTATCTTCTTGCCTAAGAACGATTCTTATGCTACGGATCCAATCCATAAAGTTGGTACCATTCTCTTCGAGCTTATCCTTCTCAAGGATCGATCGCAACGACATTGATTGAGTGTTATTAGTCATTATCTACAAATATGCAAAATTTCCAAAATTTAATAAGTACCGATTTTCATTAAAGAGATAAATAATGTATTTTTCAAACAAAATACTCCCACTAAATTATATAACCTTCATATACATCCAATGTATAATATAATTTAAATGGGTTGAGATCCCGCTTTAATCTAATTTTGAGTACGCTTTGGCGCACCGCTCAAAATTAAATCAATTAGGTAGACAACTCTTGTCAATCATATCTCATATGACTCTCAGTTCTTTTCATGAGATTCTTTAAGAAATCCAATTTCAAAAAGCATGTTAAATCTCATCTTTGCCTTAAGCCCAAAACTGTTTTGACGCTTAATTAAGTCCAACCATTTTAAACGCATAGGAAACTCGTATTCACTCATCTTGCTCAAACATGAATAAAATCAACGCACCTCGCTTTGGCGAGCCCACATAAAATTACTCATGTATAACCAAGTGTTTTAATCATGGCATGGCAAAAGGACTTAAAACTTTCTTTGAAGGTTCATCACATATAGCATATAACACATTTATGAGCACATAATATAAACATGTTATACATCAAGTTTAGCCACTAAATTAATCTCCATTAATTTAAGCATGGTATTTATGTGTCATTAGTTTCTCTATAATTATGAGGATGAGACTATTTCAACTTTGGTTATTATCTCCAAATCAAGACAACAAGAAGTGCGGTCGAACTAAGCCATTAGGCAACCACAATCCCGCACTAATTCAAGAAACCAAGAAAGTAGTCCATGTGGCCGAAACTAAGCAATAGATGGTCTCGATGAACGTAGGCCAATTGCATTCACAATTCCACATGGATCTCCAATCATTGAATCAAGAACTTTGTTTCTCAATTTTAGCAATTATGAACTCTTCATAATTCTAACTTCGTTTTATCTTTGAAACTTTGATTGCGATCAAGTTTGGGAAACACAATCTCGATGAACGCAGATTAGCCATCCAAACCTTGAACCAATCTTAGAATCACAAGACTAAAACAAATAGGAAAATCAAACCCCAAAATCCACACACAAACCAACTACCCAAAACCCATTCCAGATCTGCAAGTCTGGACTGGTTCTGTTACTGGTTTTGTTGAATCTTTCGAAAAATTCCAGATTCTGGTTTTCAACCAAAATCAGACCTTCTGATCAACTTGTGCGGCCGCCCAAAAACCCTTGTGCGGTCGCCCAAAAAACTGTGCGGCCGCCCAAGGCGTTTTGTGCGGTCGCCCAGTACCATCAGAATGTGCAGAATTTTCAAAGTTCGAAAATTTTGTCTCAAAATCGTTTTTCCCCGATTATTAAAACTTTGATCCAATCAAAATTAATAATCAACAATTCTGAATCCACCATAATTTATTTATTGCGATTGAATCGTGCGATTAAAGTTGCAAAACAATAAACCACATAAAATCACATAACACATAAACAACATATATTCCAATATTCAAATCATGCAAGGCACATAAACAATTTATATACACATAACATGATCCAAGTATTGAATTAATCAACATGAACGGGGCTCTGATACCACTGTTGGGTTTCCAAGTAACATGCGCAGCGGAATATAGCAATTAAAATTTTAAGAAACCCAAAGCCATAGATCTGTTCATATGATTAAATCAAATACAACATAAGAATAAAGGAATAAACTAACCCTTGATGGCTATCAAATTCTCTTGGTCTTTGGTGGAGGTTTGAAGACTTGATCACGATCACAAAGCTTGAACACGAACTTTGAAGATGATGATTTTCACCCTCTAGCGGTATCCACACTTCGAACCAATATCAAAGGAGCTTCTTTGATCTTGGTTGCTAGACCAAATTGTGAAACACTTTTTCACAATCAAAAGAACTATATGGAATTTATTTTGTGTATTATTTTGTTCCTCAACCAAGAATATCTTGGAACAAAATAAACCCTCTCTCAAACTCTTTGAGACTCACAAAATCATTGGCATAGAGTGCTGGCCGAATTTGGTCTTTTATACACAAGCATGACCTATTCCAAATAGGAAACTTGTGTCAAAATCCTTCCAAAATTCGTTTCCAAATCAAATTAGGAATCTGCCACCGACAGTACTGTGCGGCCGCCCAAAAACCTCTGTGCGGTCGCACAACTATCTGAAACAAAACTGGTACATTTCTGAGCTAAGTGTGCGGCCGCCCAGTCCATTATGTGCGGTCGCCCACTTCCCAGAAAGTCCAGAATTTCCAAAATTCCAATGTAGTCCTTTTAAAGATTGGTTCTATTGTGTGTGACCCTCTAGGATTATACTAAGTTGGCAATGGGTTCAAACATGAAACCATAAGATATGATTAGGTTCTAGCAAACCGTCATACCTACCCAAATAGTATAACTAGATACAAGTTCGCATTCCTTTAGAATATGTCACAATCCCTTTGTCCACGATGTCATTGAACACAAGTCATGGTCAACAAGTCAACTTGTTTTGTTCAATACTTTCTCGATTCTGAATATGTTGATAATTCAAATGCTATTGATCCAATCAATCCATTTGAGTCCGGCCGAACATTTCATCAACATCATTCCTACGAGAGGCCCAAGCTTGACATCTCTCCGAAGAGGGACAAATTCATTTAGATTATTATTCTTCCCTACGTGAATCCGATTATGCCAATCATACCCTTTATAACTACCGTGTTAAGGTAGCGTTTGAATATGTCAAACATAATGTTCATCAAGTGGAAGACTATAATAACTTCATGTCTAAGGATTCAAATGACATAACTAATATGAGATATATGTACGACATAGACCATGACATAGATCTCATACAGCGGGTCATGTCCAGTACCTTGTTCCAAACAAGTACCCATAAATCTAACATGATCATCCCATGATCATTTAGCCTTTATACTAGTGCTCAACAAGTACTAGGGACGGAGATTATTATAAGTAAACATGAACAACAATAATAATCAAAACATCTCTTTATTGATATGAAATAAATGATAACAATTACAACGTTTATTAAACGTGCCTAGGGCACCACTACCAACATCATATTGTTATTTATTGTTGTTGTGTTTGTTATTGCTTATTGCCTTAGAACAATTTTATCAATTTTTTTAAGGCAAACTTAGCGCGTGCGTATTTAGTCTCTGCGCAGTATACCCTGCGCAGTAGCTGCTTTAATTTCCGTTGTGCATTTCACACTCTTTCTGCGCGCTATACTTAGCTTATTTGAAAACTGTGCGCATAAGCCATTGATTTGCAAAAGGGTAAGAAAAGAATTTTAAAACAACTATTCACCCCCTGTCGCGACCCCGAACCCGCGGGTCCGGAATACACGAGCTGGACGTCGACTTAAAACCAAAACTCTAAAATATAGAAGTTAAAAATTTCATTTTGAACCAAAAGGTGATAAATCAAGGTTTTACAAATCTAAGTTTAAATCAACAAAGTATATCTAACATAAACTCCACAGCTTATGCCCAAAAGAATAAAATATACAATTCTTAATGACGTCAATAATGGTAAAACTATCCCCAAAAGGTTATACATTTAAATAATGTAAACCGATCCATAATAACCTGCCCTAAAATCTCAATCCTCTCAACGTCCTCCTCGATCCGCGAATCCTAATCCTTTTCCTCCTGGGGGGTTAAGGAAAAACAAAGATGGAAATAAACGGGGTGAGATAAAATCTCAGTAAGTTACTAATGCAACTACATGACATGCTATAATGCAATAAGCAATAAACAATGATAAATATCACTTAGCATGTAACAAATAACAGTCAACAGATAGCAGCGGAAAGTAAACACATAACAAAGGATATTAGCCAAGGTTTCCCAACTGATAAACCAAATAAAGGTCGCTGCGCAGCTTCAATAATCAACAAATCATCATCTTCATAATAGCATGAAAGCTGAAGAGAAATCCCCGGTCAGAAGCGACCAATCAACCCATCAATCAAACAAACCATCTTCATAGTAGCATAAAAGCTGAAGAGAAACCTGGTACCGGAACCAATAACATTAAAAGTGTCACAAAGGACAAGAGCCATGCCACAAAGTCATGCTCGGTAGCTAGATACATTCACAAAGGAAGCTAACTTATCTCTTCCAAGGCCAATCTGGAAAAGGGTATAGTAAGGGCAAAACAATGGTCAACATTATAATGGACTTGGCTTTGCCATTATAATCTTTCCCATCGCCCGATGCAACAAATATGCCAGCTGGGCTTCCAAATAAATGCTAAGTAATAAATACTAGCTTAATTAAACAACTTAGGGTTCCAAAGTAGGGAACCGCAACACAATTCACCATAAAGATACAACGATTACTCATTAAGAGTTTAACAACATTGATAGCAAGAAGTTCCTCATAAAAGAGTTCAATAACAGAAATGGAATTGCTCATAAAAGCCCAACAATACAAATCATTAAAACGAAATGATTCTAGGACAAGGATCCATATCAAACGCATCCTAACATGATACACGCGAGTTACTCATAGAGAGAGTAATACCCAATTGGTCATTCCCCAAATAGCACAATGACTATCATTAAAACTATCCCAAACGTCCACTCATTATGAAAGTGTTCCCACATTTTCCAATAATCCATACTAAATTCCATAACCCATTTATTCACAAAGGAACCAAGGCGAAACCACGCAAACCGATATTCCCAACTTGATCACAACAGACCGATTCTAAACACTTTGTCATAAGACACTAAATGAAATCTCAACATAATCTAAACCTGAAACTCACCTAAATAAACCACCTCATCTCGAAGTACTCTAGAAGAGCTTTAAAATGATAGTTCACTCGTCCAAAACGGAGTTCGGATGAGAAAGTTATGGCCTCCGGAAAATTGAACGAAAAACGGACAATTTGATCAAAGTAGGAAATATCATAAAACGTCACAAGGGGGGGGGGGTAATGACAACCACCTAATACTCATTTACCACTTTTATAACTCTAACACACTCCTTACACGGTTTACATAGGCTTACGGTTGACTTCTTATTGTTCCGGGTGCTTACTTTTAAGTTATAAACATTTATGCCTAAAACAGGGGTGCTCGGCCGAGCAGTTCTATATGACTCGGCCGAGCAACATCGGCTCCAAAACTATGACTCTTTGGTCTGCTCCGCTCGGCCAGGTCAAGGGACGCGCTCGGCCGAGCACCTCCTAAATTCAGAAAAAACGCAGAAGAACCCAGGTAACCAAATTTTACCCAAAACTTCACCATTTCTCTAATACTCAAAATCAAGACTTCCAATAAGCACAATAATGCACCAAAACAACTTGTATCTAGGATGGGGATCCAAATACACCATTTATCGATCAAAACCAAGAATCAAACCCAACATTCATAAAATCACCATTTTTTACCAAAACTCAAATAAATTCCA
Organism: Campanula takesimana; assembly: GCA_026119855.1. Taxonomy (NCBI): domain Eukaryota; kingdom Viridiplantae; phylum Streptophyta; class Magnoliopsida; order Asterales; family Campanulaceae; genus Campanula; species Campanula takesimana. The sequence continues at coordinate 1,762,662 of JAOWBW010000244.1, read as the reverse complement.
AATAAATTCTAAACTCAACCAAACTTCAAATATAACACATCAAGCATTATATAAACATGATATGAACATTTTAGCATCAAAATGGGGGAAAAGTAACTTACTTGAATTTTCTCAAAGATGATGGATTTCAAATATTTTTGGCCTCCTACGATCCTATCGACGATCTAAACAAGATTCATGTTTTAAGAAACGAGAAATAACAAGAGGAAGATGAAGAAAATGAAGAGAGAAGTGAGAGAGAAAAACTTACCTTTTCTATGGAAGAGAGAGAGAGAGAGAAGTGAGCTGGGAGAGAGGTGAGAAGTGAGGGTGAAAATGAGGGAGGAGAGGGGAAAAGAGGGAGTAAGTAGGAGGATTTAAGAAATTTACACATAGACCCCTTCCCCTACATACTAACACAATAATCTTACACTCCCCACTAACAACTAAGACCCAACACTCCACACTAGCACAAATAACCAATTAAGTGCTAGGCATAAATTATATAACACATAAAATGCACACATAAATATTTAAATAAATAATAATTTAAATAATTAAATAAGCAAATAAATAAATAATAATTATTTATTACTAATAAAATAGAGCCTAGTTTTCGGGTCGTGACACCCCCCCCCTCTAGCTATTTTTTTATACCCGTGTTTCCCCTTTGGGACCAACAACATCCATTGTAGAAACTTAACAAATAATCATTATAAAAAAATGAGCCCCAAATCTTGCTTGAGAGTGCAATAGATGGCGCCGGAGATGAAGATCGTGTCAAAATAACAAGTCAACAGGGGAGAGAAGAGGGACTCAAGATTGACGGAAATCCATGGCAATGTTTTAGAGACGCAGCTTTGATTTGAATATGGGGTGGGGTGAGGATTCCAGATTTGGGGGCAGCAATTGAAATGATAGAGAGGATAGGTTAAGGTGTGATTAGAGAGTAAGGGAGGAGTTGACGCATAATCGGAGCCGTCGGAGAGTGAGGGAGGGATGTGTAGAATTGGAGGGGGGGTGGAGAAGTGGCGGCTGTTGGTTGTAGAGATTAGGGTTTTTTCTTTTTCCAAATTTTACAGATCTAGGAGAAGGGTGGGTTAAGATTTGTTGATATTTATAGTCCCTCCGTCTCAAAATAGATATGGTTTTGGAGTGTTTCACAAATATTAAGAAATGCTATTAATGTATGTGAATAAGTCCCAAATACCCCTAAAGTAATTCAACTACCTAGGTAATTAAATGGTTATGTAAGAGATAATTCACTATCATTATTAAGGGTACAATTGGTATAGAATAACAAAAAAACTTTGAAAATAGTGAAACGACAAGTATTTTTGAGACAAAAATTAAATCCCAAAACGACATCTATTTTGAGACGGGGGGAGTATTTGTTAGGTGTAAGTTTAAATTATTACAATTCACCCCATATATTTATAATTGGGTATTTTTATTTATTATTATTAAAAAAAATACCGTTTTTCCTTATTTTATAGTAAATATCATATTTTTTTAAAATAATTTTTATGCAATAAATAAAATAAAATGTGACATGTGCATGCCAAATTATGTTAGTTTTTAAACATTCGTTAGAAGCTAGGGGGCGAAGTGGGCTAATTTAGACTGTAGGGGTGATCATTGTAATTTTGAAAGAAGTTTGTTATATTTTTATCCATTTTCATTAGTTTTGTTGGGTATGCCCACTTATATCTCATGTTTTTAAGGTTAGATTTGATTGATACATTACCTAAGTTATATTTATGGACTTTAGGACCCTATGTAAGAAGTATGTATACTTCATTTTTTGGACAGTCCATTTTATAGACTAGGCTTTGTAATAGGATCAATGCCAGAAATTTTCTAAGTGTAACTAAGCTACTGCGCGCCTCAAACTCAATTTAGCGCGCCTAGTGCAAGATGGTGCGCCTTATGTATTGGTGCGCCCGATCCCATTGACGCGCCCTCTCTTTACTTAGCGCGCCTATTTACATATAGCGCGCCTAGCTAGTCACCTTTGTGTGCCCCAATTCAAAATTCAACACTTAGAAATTTTTTGAAGACTTATGATGATATGAAGACTCCAGTATTCAAACTCCAAGCCAGAATCCAACGGTGAATCAAAGTTTTGAGAAGCATTCAAGATGAAGACATCTGTCCTCAACGTCTCTCAAATACTTTGTGTCTAACGGCTAACATATAGATTCTCAACGGCTACATTTCTCAAGCTCACTATAAATACCTCATAACATCAAACCTTTGAAGTTGCTATAATTCACGCTTTGAGAGAAAAGTTTGAAGATTTGAAGATTGTTCTTATATTTCCCAGAATTTCAAGATCACCTTCATATATTCATCACTAGCCCAGATCCTAAAATCCTTGTAACACTTTAGTTTTATTTTGCTCTCAATCTCATAGATCTAAAGAGCCTTGAAAGTAAGAACACACACTCACCTCTTCATGTTTGATCACTTAGATCTTTCTGAAGAGATATACTGGTTTTAGTCTATGATTTGTTCTTTCATAGATAATAGATCTTGAGTTGATCATACTCAAAAGTTGTAATCTGTAATCAATCTCATATTATAAGATCTCCATTAGAAATCCAAGACTAACCATCTTGGTAGAGGACGTAGATCTTTTCACAATAGCGCTCCTTTATTACTTGCAAGTTTTCAATTTCATCTTACTACTTGCTTGTTTGTTATTTGCAGATTTTGAATATTGTTATGTTTGTGAGTCATTGCCTTAGTTTCATTTTACACACTCTTTAAAGCCAAAATTACTTATTGTGTATGTGCGCTCATTTTCATTGTTTGCGCTCTGTTTACTTAACTAATTTCCGCTGTGCATTTCACTCTATCTTTGGAGCGCCTTTCATAACACTTAAAGGACTTAGTGCGCATTTACAATTGAATTTTAAAGGGTTAGAAAAAAATTCAAAACAGCTATTCACCCTCCTCTAGTTATTTTTCATACCCTTGTTGCCCTTTGAGACCAACAAGTTTTCTAACGGGCTAACCAAAATTACACCTGATTGCATCAAAAAGACATATTCAGTAACCAAATTGTAACAAACACAAATTGGATAACCAATTGAAAGATGACGACAAACTCAGGTAACTAAAGTGTAATTTGCCCAAAGTATAAAGCTGAACATTCTAGTTGATAAAATGTGGAAAAGTGACTTTTTCTTAAAAAAATTGGTCTTATACAATACTTATAAGAGTTTGACCAAATTTGACTCTTATGTGTTAATTATAAGAGGTGGACAGGTGTAATATGTCAGTTTGACCAATTTTATTCTAAAAAATTGTAAAAAGTGTTTTTTTTTTTGCTCTTATATGTTAATTATAAGAGGAGGACATGTCTCATGTGTCAGTTAATTATAAGAGTTGACTGTCGTTTGACCGATTATGAAAGTTAACATTAATAATATACTCCCTCCGTCTTTTTAGTCTGTTCACTTTTGGTCAACGGGAGTAAACATTGACCAAACATTTAATGTCAATCTAATCATCCTAATTAAATTATAAAAATATTAATTGATAAATAATCATTTAATTTATCAATAATAATTTTTAAAATTTTATTAAGATTGTTAGATTGACATTAAATGTTTGGTCAAAGTTTACTTTCGTTGACCAAAAGTGAACAGACTAAAAAGACAGAGGGAGTATTATTATTTTTAATTTATTTTGTAAAAAATGTGAAAAATGTGAAAAATGTCTCTTATACTTAGGTTATAAGAGAAGTGGTCTTATATAATAGTTATAATAGTTTGACCGAGTTTGATCAGATTTGACAAAATAATATTAACTTTTTATCTAAAAAATAATAATTTAAAAAGTGATTTTTTTTACTCTTATAAGTTAATTATAAGAGGTGGACATGTCTTATGTGTCACTTATAAGAGTTGACTGCTGTTTGACCGAATATGGAAGTCAACATTAATAAAATATTATTATTTTTAATTTATTTTGTACAAAAATGATTCTTATACTCAGTTATAAGAGAATAATTGGTCTTATACAATAGTTATAAGAGTTTGACTGAGTCTGACCAAATTTGATTAAATAATATTTGACTGAGTTTGACCAAATTGGACCAAATAATTACTCCTTATGAGAGGTGGTCAGGTCTTATGTGTTTAGTTATAAGAGTTGATTGATGTTTGACTGAATATGAAAGTCAACATTAAGAAAATGTTATTATTTTTAATTTATTTTGTGAAAATGTGAAAAAATAATTTTTATACTTCAGTTATAAGAGAATAATTAGTCTTATACACTAGTTATAAGAGTTTGACCAAATTTGACTAAATTTGACCAAATAATATTTATTTTTTTAATAAAAAAATAGAAAACGTAAAAAAGTTATTATTGTTTTTGATTATAAGAGGAAAACTCGTTTTATATGTTAGTTATAGGAGCTGACTGAGATTTGACTAAAAAAGTGAGATTCTAACTTCTAAGGAAATATAAGGGTAGTTCAGTCTTTTTGCTAGTGAAGGGTGTCTGGGGCATTTTAGATCCGATGGTTCTTTTTTTGGGTTTGAATCTGGGCTCAGGGGCATTAGAGGAAATGGCTAAAAAAACACCAACCTTTATTACTACTCCCTCCGTCCCGGACTAAGGTTCTTAGTTTTACTTTACACGGATATTAAGAAAAAGTAAATGTTGTGAGTATGAAAAGTAAAATAGGAGAAAGTAGGAAAGAGAAAGTGGGTCGAAAGCTTTTCTTGTGAGAATGACAAGTGGGTCCCATTGTCCATTTTAGGTAATAAAGTAAGTAAGAACCTTAGTCTGGGACAAACTAAAAAGAAAAGTAAGAACTTTAGTCTGGGACAGAGGAGTATAATTTAAAGTAAGTTTGACCTTTCATTTTTGGGTGAAGAGATGAGAGTAGTATATAACAATTTTTAGGGCTAGGGACCATTGGCGTGCAACTGTAACAAATAGGGACTGATTGTAAAATCCATGAAACTTTATGGACTAGTTGTTAAGTTATCTCCCCAGAAAACGAACAAGTACCAAAAATGAAATACAAAAAGCAAGAGGCGGGTTGCGCGGAGGTCTTTTCTCCACACTGCCAAAACTTGGCAAACTCCACCGTGAGCCGCCGTCACCGTAAACTGCCCCGCCGCACTAAACTTAGAGAGAAAAAAATAATGAAAGAAGAAGAGCTGGTAACGCCAGGTGAAGTACTAGGAAAGGCGGCGGACGTAAAAGCCGGAAAAGGAGCTTACGTCGCTCCTCACAACAGCACCGTTTACGCTGCCCTCACCGGACGCCTCTCCACTATTCCTCCTTCACCGGACTCTCCAGACCAGGTACAAAAATATCTATGTATCACCAATTACTCTATTCAAATTTATTGGTTTAGGTTCCTTGTCCAAATTCAAACAAGCCAGTAAGGGAATGAGTTAATGCTCAGGGCGTCCATTGTGTCTATTAGGTTTTATGCTTGCAGAGTTTACCATATAAAATAGGTCTAATTAAATAATGAGCTCGCGTCAAGAACTTGTTTTCAAGTCACATTTCTAAAATTTACTCTAATTGGAGTTTGATTGAGATTTTCTTTTTTTTTGTGGTACTGAAATTGTTTGGTGGAATATCGTGGATGGCTGAATCCTTTCTAGAATGTTACAAATGTATGTCGAGTATATTCATATTATAAGGATGATAGAAAGTGATCTGTTCTCTTTGGCAAGCAAACTTTTCTGTAGGATAAAGAACGGGATAAGGAAGCTAGAGCCGTTAGAATATGATATTAATCCAAATTCAGATATTGTCCTTTACAGAGTGAAGGTTCTGACTTCTGAGTATTTAGAGCAGATGTAGCATTTTGATTGGGCTGGGCTTATATTTTGATTTCTCATACTTTCCGCATTGATAAAGTTAGATCTTATGTTCTTCAACTAAGAAGCGGGGTGTTCGACTGCTTGCGCGCATAGGTGCATAAATACACTGTATATTAAGCACTTACTTATTTTGTTACACATCTATGCTTAATCTTGAAAATTATTCTTTGTATTGTTTGGTCTCTCATTTGGCTTTTCCGTCTTGTTGTTGATCACAAATCAGAGACCAACTGTGGAAGTAATTGGTCACAAAGCCCATGGTGTTGTTCCAGAGCCTGGTTGTAACGTCATTGCCCGAGTAAGTTCCTTCAACCAAAGTTTTTTGCATTCCCTTCGGTGATAGGTTATTACTTGAATGTGATTCTGCTGTGATGGGGATGAAATTTTTTATGTGCAGTTACTGCTTCTGTTGTTATTTGATATTATTGAACTTTTTGTTGGTACATATGCCATGTCTGGAACTTGCAAGTAGATGAACTCAAACACTTGATAACGTTAATATTATTTTTGTTTTGAGAAACAATGCTACTGCAAAGAATTTTATCTTTTCAATTGGTGAAAAAGTAGTTTCTCTCTGTTGCACATCCTTCTATTTGCTTAAAAACTCTATTTCTGTGAATGGTATGTCTATGGTTTTAACTTGAATAACATCCGTGCCATGCACAATATTTCAAATTTTACCGTTCCATCGGTCTCCAAATGAATGTACATTTTCATCTAAGGTGCATTTTTGAAATCATTACTTCTTACAAAATTGGTAGCAAAGATGCATAAATATTCTTGTTATCACTTCTTAACTTTTAATTTCGTATATATAATGAAATATGAATATTGTTGAAACATTAAAGCCACATCAGATAATCGCTAGCCTGGCCTTCAATTAGCAAAGATCCAGGGCTTCTCCTCTCATTGCCAAATGGTTTTGAGGTGGAACGCAAACTTTAGAATGGTATGGGAGTGGATCTCTTCTTGTTCAAGCCCAACGGCCCACGATGAGTAAACTCCACCCAGTCTGAGCCAAAGTGTCGATGTTGTAAGCCTTGAGTTTCACTATGTGTGAGGAGTATGTTGAAGCATTAAACCCATGTCAGCTATTACTAGCCTTGCCTTTGATTAATAAAGATCATGGTCCCAAACTCTAAGAAACACTCCCTCTGTCCCAAAATGATCTTCCCATTTGACTATTCAAACTTTTTAAGAATATGAACACTTACTTCACTAGCCATATTTTGTTTATGAACTTTTAAGCATAGATTGTAAAAATAGGAAGAACTTTTTGGGACAATTAGAAATGGCAAATGAGAAGCTCACTTTGGGACAGCGGGAGTATTTCCATGGATAATCCCACGCTTGCGATAGATGTTTCTACATCCATGGTTACCGGCTTACCGTGATGGGCAAAAAATTATTGATCTAATCCGTAACCTTTATAAAGGCGAAGGAGCATGGAGAGATAGATCGAGTGTTCTCATTTCATTGAGTTAAACTAAAACTTATAGAAATTTATCTCTAGTACAAGGCCTGTATACAAAAGCTGTGTAACAAACTCCAGTAATACTAACAACTCCACTACTGAATTGACATCACTTGAGTGTTTATTTTCTTCAGTAAGAGCTTTAGTTAACTAAGTTCAGATTTTGTACCATCGATATTTCTGTCTTTTCAATAGTAGGTTACTGATCACTTTGAACTTGACTTATGCTGCTTCCATCATCTACCCGCCCCCCTTACGGTGAAAGAAGGGAATAAGGTAAACAATTTCAAGTTAGCTAACAAACAATTAAGATGATCGCGATTAGGGGAATTTGGTGAAGAGTGATGATGAATAGGTGAAAGTTGGAATGCAAGCTGTGGAAATAATACCTTGAGCAAAAAATTTCCCTAATTAAGTGACTTTTTACCTTGTTCATTCTCCATTGTTTAGAGTTGGAAGTATGCGATTTTTTTCCTGTGCGAGAAGAATGATGATTTATATCATGCAGGGAAAGGGTGATGTGCCTACATTATGTTCTCGTCGTTATCAAACAGAAAACAAGAATGCCTTTGCTTTTCCTTTACCCACCGGACAAGTACCGACTTCCCAGTGATTCAATTATATCATTGCATTGTATACTGTCTCCGTTTGGAAGAGATTCATTTGTCTCATAGTATCGTATACTTTATCCTTTTGGAAGAGATTTGATTATCTCTTGATCGCATTAGCTGTCTTAAACTAATCTGAGTTTGATGCTTAACTCCTTAAAAAGGTTTGCATTGACTTGTGCTGTTTCCTTATACATTGCCCCTCTTCTTTTGTATTCTTGTAAATCTTTTGAATGTTTTAGTCAATGATAACTTCCTTTTAGTTTGATTAAGACATCTAAACATGTTTATTATTTTGCATAAGGTTGTTCAACCTCTCTTTATATGAGCATATTCATAGTTCGTTTCATTTAAACTTGACGGCACATTTGACTGTCAAGTGGTTTGCTTATAATAGGTAACTAAGGTGATGGCTAGAATGGCGTCAGCAGATATAATTTGTGTTGGTTCCAAGTCTGTGCGAGAGAAGTTCTCAGGCATCATAAGGTACTTATTGTTGTTGTCCAACATCAAATAGTTAAAACATTTGTTAGAAAAAAAAGGGCATAAGTTTTGTATTATTTTATCTGGTATTGTTAATTTCTGTTGTTATGAGTAGTAGTGGAGTTTGTGGTGGCCGGTTTTGATTGGATATTCACGTGTTGGATACATCAGTATTTCTGTTAGATTTATCGGCTCAAATATCATTTTGTATTTTTCTTGCTATAAAATGTTACTGCTTCACTTTTCAACCACGGAAATGCATAATACCCTCGTCGTAGTGACAGAATACCAGTGGTAATATTTTCTCAAAGGAATGTTTATCTATGTTTCATGGATGTAGAAGTTTGATATCGTGTTTGATGTGAAACAGTGCACGCATCCCAGTTTCAGCTAGTTACATCCGACGGCGGATCTGACTGTGATCTAGGTATTACCTACTGAAAGGGGCTGGATTTTGCTGTTTGCAATATAGTGTTGCCCTCGTCATTTGGCTTGATGAACATTTTGCTCTGACTACCTGGATGTAGATCAATTAAGATCATTTTGATAATTGCTACCGGGTCTTAGAGGGCTGGGGCTTATTTTTGTTGGTTTTGTAAGTCTTCACTTGACTAGTCCCCCAACTCTGTGTCTTTCAACCTCTCTTCTTACTAATGGAAAGCTTTTGAAAGGCTTCTTTTGAACCCTGCTTCTTGATAAGAATGCTAATACAATCTCAAAAGCCATATGGAGGCTTGATTCTGAATCTGATGATCATCTCTTTCGTCACAATCAATGGAGCTCGGTATCTATAGAATATGCTCTTTGGATTGGAGTAGTTGGTTGGTTTGTCCGCAGTCTGAGGTTTATTCTTGCAGCTATGTGCTATGGGATTTGGTAGGGAGGAGGGTAAGGGAGTGTGGGATGTTCGCTATATTATGATAAACATGGATTGAGAGGAATTTGAAAAAATTTAGGATCCGTTTATATTCAGAACTTGCTGTGACAGAGGGTTTTGCATATGTCTTCATTATAGCTAGCTTTAGAGGAATGTAAATTTCTCGCATGCAGCAGGATTGAGGAGATCTAATTTCCTGAGGTCTTTTTCTTTTTCCCTGTTGTATTGATTATTGGCCAGTGTATCTTTTCCTATCTTTGTTACTTTCTTTTTATCCCTAAAACAAAGAAAGGTGATTTGCCCATAAGTCAATTTTGGGACATAATATGTACCTGTGGCTGGAACGTCTCAAGCAGGTGATTTTTTGCTGCTTTATAGACTTGGGGGTCAACTTTGGTTCTTCGAAGAATGCTTTCTGACAAGGTGACCCATTCAATGAAGTTTTTGGAGTACGGAGTATATTCCTGGGTTTGTTGCTTGAAGAGAGGGGGGGGGGGATGAGAGGGAGTTCTGGTAATGGGGCATTAGTTATCGTTTGTCAAAAGTGTTTTTGTGATCATAACCAAGCTCTTACGTATTTTTTTTTCTTGTAAAATAATCAAGTATGAGGACTAGGAAACAGAAGTTGCTTCTTGGAGTGCTTGGATTCTTAACTACTTTTGATCAGTCTGAACAAATAAATGGAAGGAAAAATAAATAGAATAAAGAGCTAGTTCTGATGACAACCAACAATATATTTGGCATGATCATGCTTGCAACCTTTAGCTGACATGCTATTTCCTTTTCCGTTTCTCTTCTTTTTGGTGAGATAAAAAGATTTGTCTTTAATCAATTAAGAAAATGACCTTTCAGGGTAGCGTACTATTCCAAATATTACAAATAGACCAGCGTATTTCTAATTTGACAAATATAGCAAGGTATTTCATGCTTGTTTTCATTTATGAAAAAAAAAGGGATATCTATATAAAAGATAACGGAATTGCTGACGTGGATTGACTTAGGTAGCGCACTATTCTGTTATTTTTTCGCGGCATCCATAGTTTTTCTTTAATCAAAAACAAAATGGTATGCGCTGATATATTTGTCAAATTAAACTGCGCTTACGCTATTTGTGAATTTTGGAATAGCATGCTATTTAAAGGGCTGTTAGCCCAATCAATTAAAGAAGAAAGTTTGTTACTCCTAGCTTTAAAAACTCAATCTAGTTTGTGAAAAGAAGTAAATAGTTTAATTTCATTTTCAACGGTTGTACTTTGGCCCGCTTCCATTGTAACCATTATACTTATTTATTTTTATGAAAAACATTATAATCTCTGGGAGATGTTTGCCCCAGCCCCCAAAAGTAATTCCCGTATGGTTATAATGGATTTAGAATTTTTGTTATTCACACTTTAGAACTTTAGTTATTCACACTTCCATCCCTCCAGGCCAAAGTTTTTTTTTTTTTGGGGGGGGGGGGGGGTGGAAGTGTGGATACTAAAAAAATTATATCCATCATAATCTAATGGGGTTAACTTTTTGGTGCTTGGTTAAACAGTAAATAAATAAAAATCTCAGCGGTGATAGGATCATCATGTTGGTTTTTGATGTTACTGCATTACATGGCTTTGTTCAACCATTCCAATAACATCTCTAGAGTAATAATTTATGAATTTTTCTGATTTGAACAGGCAACAAGATGTCAGAGCAACTGAAATAGACAAAGTAGATATGCACGCATCCTTCCGCCCTGGTGACATTGTTAAAGCTTTAGTAGTATCCTTTATGCTTCCATTCCCCTATCGGAATTAGGTTTCCATTTTCTTAATAAAGTAGTTCATCTTTCTTATAATCATGCTGCCACTGATGCTTATATTTTGAGCCTCAAAGTTACAAAGGAAGGCGCAAAGGTGTAGACATGTCAAAGTAGAAAATTAATACTACCTCTGTCCCAAAATGATCTTCCTATTTGCCATTTCTCATTGTCCCAAAAAGTTCTTCACATTTCTACAATTTAGGCTTAAAAGTGCATAAACAGAACATGGCAAGTGAAGCACGTGTCCATTTTCTTAAAGGTTAAATTCATTTTCAACCATCGTACTTTCACCCGACTTCCACTTTGACCACCCTACTTTATTTTTTGCACTAAAACCACTCTACTTTGGAAAACCTCTCATCCAAACCCAAAAATCGCGGAATAGGGCACGGATTAGACACGAATTTGTGGTTGCGATGGGAGGTTTTTGAAAGTATAGCGGTTTTCGTGCAAAAAATTAAAGTATTATGGTTAAAGTGAAAGTCAGATGAAAGTACAATGGTTGAAAATGAATTAATACCTTTTCTTAATAAAGTAGTTCAGCTTTCTTATATTCATGCCATTGATGTTTATATTTTGAGCCTCAAAGTTACAAGGGAAGGCTCAAAGGTGTAGACATGTCATGTTCAGTTTCTTTTAGTTGATCATGCTTAGTAGTGGTGCACCTGTGTAAAAGGCTTCATGTATATCATTTGATACTTTCAGAGCAATGCTTGATCTTCTGCAGAATTTAAACATATTGGGTGCATGTAACATCCTTGCCAATGGCACAACATATAGTCCCTAGATTCCACGTTAATAGTCCACTATTCCTTTTCAAAGGTTATAGCTCTAACTATATATTTATATTTTTTATCATTTTTTCTTTCATGTTCAATTTATTATACTCCCTCCATCCCAAATGATGTTCCTACTTTTTTTTTTCGTTATCACGAATGAACTTTAAGCAAAAATTTTAGGTTAATTTAATTATAGTAATGAAAATCTAAAACTTGTTATTGATCCACCACCAACAATACTATCAATAACTAGTTTTAGATTTTTATTATGTTGACTAAATACACCTACAATTATTGGACAAAGTTCATTCGTGATAACGACAAAAAAAGTGGGAACATCATATTGCGATGGATGGAGTACTCCCTCCATTCTAAAATGAATGTCCGTTTTTGTACTTGATCAAGAACAAGAATGGACTTTCATTTTGGGATGCATGTATTAGCTTTATTTCATGTTATAGAAAATAAAAATATGACTTTAGTACAAATAGTAATTGATACAAAGGTGTAAAAGTACAAAATTAATATTAATTACTGTATAGTAGTTGAATTTATAACAATAATGATAGTAACTATCATTTCTAAATCCTAGTATAGTATTATTAGTTGAAACTAACGAAGAGAAGAAGAAAAAAAAAAAGGATCAGCAGCACCTATCTCTATGATATGTAGAGATCTGACATGAGATTTACTCGTGTGCCTTTGGATGTCTGTCACCCTTAATGATTATGCAGTAAGTAACTATGTTAAAATTCCCAAAGTTGAGTTTGTTTGTTGGGCTTGACAATATTCCTTGTTAGCTTTCACTTGGGGATGCAAGAGCTTATTATCTATCAACTGCCAAGAATGAACTGGGTGTCGTATCTGCTGAAAGCACGGCAGGCAAGAACCTTTTTTCTACTGTTGTATATACACTTTTCCTGAGATGGGTTCTTTCTTACTCCCTCTGTCCTGGAAAGTTAGTCCCTTTTTTTTCGTTGTTACTACGAATGAATTTTGAGTAATAATTTGCCTACTTTTAGTTATCTTAATGAGAATCTTAAAATTGCTATTGATAGTATTTATAATGGTTTATTGATAATAAGTTGTAAATTTTCATTAGGATAACAACAAGTACCCTAAACTTTGCTCGAAGTTCATTCATTCATAGTAATAACGAAAAAAGAGGGACTAACTTTCCGGGACAGAGGGAGTATATTGGTTTTCACATGATCTATGCTCTCACCAGTGATTGATCTAGTAGCATATCTATATATTCCTTTATGTAGTTTTTGAATCATGAAAAAGAGTATATATGATCCAATTTTCTTACTCTGTCCCAAATTGATGTTCTCACTTTTTTTTTTTTGTCGTTATCACGTATGAACTTTGAGCAATAATTTTAGGTTAATTTAACTATACTAATTAAAATTTAAAACTTGTTATTGATACACCATCAACTAGCAAGTTTCAATTTTCATTAGGATAATTGAATTAACATAAAATTAAAATTATTGCTCTAAGTTCATTCGTGATAATGATAAAAAAGTGGGAACATCATTTTGATTTTGGGACGGAGGGAGTATGATCTTCGTTTTGTACTATGTACGATCCAATTTTCTTGGTTTCGGCGAGTGGATAGATGGAGTGATAAGTTGTGTATTGATGACCGTTATAGGTGGCACGATGGTTCCAATTAGTTGGACGGAGATGCAGTGCCCACTGACAGGTCAAATTGAGCAGAGAAAAGTTGCCAAGGTTGCCTCTTCTTCAACTTGAATATCTACTACTTGTACATGTATTCAAATGACTTCTTTCAGCTCTTAGCACAGACCTTGGGAAATAGATTATAGCCTTGTGGTGTTTCGGCCGTCTCCCGACATTTTCTTGTATCTTTGATAGTGGTAAAACATATCATATTTCTTTGATTTTATGACATTATTTGTTGGCTTAAATACATCTACTGCAGGGGGAAACAAGCTTGTGTATGGATATGATTAATTTGACTTGAAGTAGGTTTTTACATAGACTAGTGGGGTTATGGGGTATATCATTTTTTGCATATTTAAGTTTGGGAGAACTCTGTTTTTGTCCATTGTAGTTTGAGCCGTGTTTCACTTTTACCATCGAACTTTATTTTTTTCATTTTAACCATTGAACTTCAAATAATGGTGTCATTTTATAAAAAAGTTGGGTGCAAAATGACACATTTGTTTATAGTACAATGGTAAAAATAAAACAATTTGGGTGTAAAATAACAAATTTGGGTATAAAATGAAACTATTTTTCGTGATACGATGGTAAAAATGAAAAACTTAAAGTTAAATGGTAAAAGTGAAACACACTCCAAAGTACAATGGATAAAAACGGAGTTTGCCCTTTTAAGTTTAGAAGAATAACAGCTGTACTACTAGCAGTTTGTGCAATTTTGCGCTTCCTCCGCTACATCAGTTCCAAATTTCTTGCAACCAAGCACCGGTTTGATTGTGTTAACATTGGTTGCATAGAGTAGAGCATTCAGCACTTTGAACAAAGGTTGACCACATTTGGTTTTCCATATGTCATTTTCTGGTTATTGATTATATTTCTTTTTTTTTTCAATTAGTTTTTTTTTTATTATTGAATGTTTAAGCTATTACAAGAGCATAGTTGAAAGTGCAACTTGAAAGTGCATTTCGTGCGTATTGAACTCCGTACCGTTCACGCAGAAAAGGAATACTCAATGCCGCTTGAGCTAAATCTCTTTGTCATGAATAAAATGAAAGAGACCGTGTCCCCAAAATGAGATTGCCAAGATAGGATATAGGATGAGCACTAAATGATCCCGACTCAAATATAAGTCAAAAGTAAGATGGATTAATCTCATGTAATGCACAAATGCGAAGCTTGCATAGCATTTGCTAGCACAAAAGTGTACATAAAATCATAACTAAGGCGGATTAAGCTCAAGTAATTTTATTATGATGTTTTACTCATACCATAATACTTTCAAGAGTGTTTCAAGAAAGATAGCCGTAATCGAGTCCAAGAATTCGAAGATTGTGGGTCATCATTGCCAATTGAAGTTTCCTACCTACGGTTTTCAATGATGTTGCTCGTCCTCTCGTTAAGAAATATATTTAAGGTTTCGGTTAGTGGTTTTAATAGGTGAATATGGTGGGTAGTGTTTTGGCAAAAAAACAATGGAATGTCAAGAAAGAAAACGAAAGTGATTGAACTAAGGAGGATGCAATGGAACATCATTAAAAGGGTTGTATCAAATGTAATAATGACACAATGATGTAACGAGGAAAGACTTCGAGAAAATTATCTCGCCGACATAAAACCTCGGAAGGTTAAGGTCACTTTCCTTCCCAAATATTCACTAGTGATTATGTTGAGTTACAAGTGTTTTTGAGCTTATGCAGAATTATGGAAGAGATTTGAGAGTGTGAATGTGTGTTTCTGTTTCTCCATAGCTCTATTTAAATACAATAATAAAGATATCAAGAGTATCCAACTATCTTACAAATCCAGAAATCCTCTTATTTCAACAAACTCTTGACTAAGTCCAAGCTGTTGGATATTATGCCCTAAGCCATTGAGAAATGCCAATGCGTTACATCATAGCTTCATTGTTATAGAGATAACAAATTCGATTATTATATCTTTTGCATGTTTATTATAATAATCATTGTCCATCACACTTATGAATAGCTAGCATGAGTTGAATGGATAATCATATGATGATTATGGTGCATAGGATACAGATTAAACTTGTAGGTACTTGTTGGAGAACAAGGTACTAGATAGACCCGTTATGAGATTTATGTCATGGTCAAATGTCATAATTAAATCTCATAATACTCATACCATTTAAATCCTTAGACCTGAGATTATCATGTCTTCCACACAATGAACGTTATGTTTGACTTAGTCAAACGCTACCTTTAACAGGGTAGTTATAACGGCTAGGGAAGAATGATAAGTCAATATGGGATTTGTCTCTCTTTGGAGAGATATCTGCTTAGGCCACTCGATGAGTGAAATTGATGATAGTGCATGGTCATGCCCAAATGAATTGATGTGATCAATGTCATTTGCTCATATCAATCTACTCAAGATCGAGAAAGCATTGGACAACATTAGTTGACTTGGACCATGACTTATGTCTAATATGATATCTTGTGACAAAGGGATTGTGATATGTTCTATTAAGGTAACTTTGGACTTTCAAAGTTATACTATTTGGGTAGTCATAATGGCTTGCTAGAGTCCGCTTATGACTTACGGGTTCTGAATAGTTCGGACTCGTTGCCAACGTAGTATAATTCTATTGGGTCACACACATTAGAAAGGATTGAAAAGGCTAAAAATCTAGGGATCAGGAACTTCTGACCATACGACTCCTAAGGAGGAGTACGCCTAGAGAGCCGAGAGCCATACGGCTGCCTTTACGGGTCTGGGCAGATTGTTTAGATTCCTTGTCTGACAAGGAATCCCGAGCCCAAATGGAATTAGGTCAAACCCTCATATTAATATATGCAGCCGGGATTGACAACTTCAATAGTTGATTTTAGAAATCAATAACAATTGTTTGAGATACAATAAAACATAGAGAGAAAGAGGATTATTTATTTTTAGATTTAGAATCATCAAAATACAATAATCAATGAAGCAAAATAATTCCTACGAAGAAAGCGTTTCTTCATCAAGCCTTTAGATCTAGCAATCGTATCAAGAAGGTGTTCTTGAGTCCGTTCGATGTGTGGATACCGATAGAGGGTGTTTTCTTTAGCACCTTAAAGTCCATGTTCATGGAAGCGATCTTCAAGGGTTAGTATTATTTCATTTTGTATTTAATTTAATCAACATAGATTTTTTGTATTTACATGTATGCCATACAAGAGAGTAAGATAGTACAGGGGGTTAATAGTAATATGTTCAACGCACTAAAGTACAAAGGAAACAGATATATGCAAGAGATATAGTACAAGGGAGGTAAGAGAAAGATATGTACAATCATGATATTGACGAAAGTTTGACCCTCTATGTTTGAAAAGGTTTCAAAGCTAGTCCCCAGCAGAGTCGCCACTGTGAATACCCCGTTCCGATGCAGCGACACATGGGAAGTTTCTTTATTATTATTATCTTATTTTATCTTTTCTATGGGACATGATATTCAAGTTAGCATTTAACTTATTATGAGTCGCCACGTCGTTTTAATGAGCTAAAACATTGAAAAAAGCTAACAGAGAGGATTCGGGGGTCAAGTTACGATAAGAGAAGAATATTCATGTGATCACTCCTATCGCCCGAGCAGTCAAACTTTTTATCATGATTAAGATGTGTTAGTAGCGTGTTAGTGTTTTAGACCGGATCCGAAGATTGCCTATGTTCCTGTCGATGTGAGAAGCTCAGGTCAGCGTAGTTCGCACATATGAAGCGGGATCATGCATATAGTAGGGGGAGGAGAAAGAAACATGCAAGATGATCACATCCTAGAGTGATGATTACACCATCGATAAGATCGATGTGTGATCATCGTCACTCATCCTAGGAGAGTTAATGATCATGGGAGTATTTACCTAAAGTTTAAGGTTTAGAAGTAGTTCCTAGATCTGATAAGATCATCATCGGCTATAACATGCACATATGAAGATTAAAACCCTAATTATAGCAATATAATAGGCATTTTATATGAACACATTTGAACAAACGTGTTTATAGGAAGATCGATACCCTAAAACTAGCATTTATGAATGTATAAACCTCAGGTCTAGCAAGCATATTATGAACATCATCATGAATATATGAATAACATAATAAGCATAGCCATGAAATAGATCTAATCATATGAACATGGCATGAACCACTCAAGAAATATAGTAAGCCTCACCAATCTTGGCAAGAACGAACCGAATCTTCTTCGTAGATTCGCCGGACCTTCGGGATTGCTAGGAGAGCTTTGGCTTTGAGTTCTTTCATCAATTTTGACTCTGGAACTCGGGGAAGAGAGTTGTTGTTTTTGATTATGAGATGAGGCAACCTATTTATAGGGGTTTTGGTCCGGAATAAGTGGCCGCACGGCCACACCCAACCTAGATGACGTTTATCTTTGAGCCTAATCTGATCAGACGTAAATATCTCATTATCCGGGCTTTTCGGGAAATTCCAGATAAGTCCTGCGCAGTTTCTGAATACCTGTAACGTCCCTGTAAGTTCTGGAATATCTAATAACTCATTTTTCAGACCGGGTACTAACAAAAAGACTTTCTAAAGAGCACATTATCTATGAGTAAATATCTAGATGTTCTTACCCTGAATGATTTAGCATTTTTTCTTCTTACTCCTGTGATTATTTGATTATAGGAGTTGTCCAAGATGTCATATTTTGATAATTTGAGATGTGATCATCTAGACTGAAGAGTTCAAGTTGTTCAATAGCGGGGATGTTGATATGAACAATAGTAATATTAGTCTGAGACATGCTTCTGCAAGCTGATCCCAAGTTTGCTAAGGCATCTTTTTGAGAATTTTCATCACGAGGTACTTGTTCCAAGGTAAAGGTTTTGAATTCGGCAACCAGGATTTTTACAACTCCCACATAAGATGTCATCTTGGCATTCTTTGCTGTGTAAGAGCCATTAAAATTGTTAACTAATAATAAAGAATCAATATATACATGTATGCTTTTGACGTTGAGGTCTAGTGCCATAGTTAAGCCGTGATCAAGGCTTCATATTCAGCTTCATTGTTGGTGGCTTTGAAAGTATAACTAATGGCCTTGGGTATTATGTCCCCTTGTGACGACTTTTATACAACTCCTAAGCATGTTCCTCTCATGTTGGAGGCATCATCTGTATAAAATGTCCACATCTGCAATATGTCATCACCTTGCAACTGTTGTACTTCTAATTCAACTTTTGGTTGTATGCTTGGACTAAAGTCAGCCACAAAGTCTGCCAAAGCTTGTGATTTTATTGCTGTCCTTGGTTCATATCGGATATCGTACGTGCTAAGTTGAACAAACCATTTTTCCATTCTTCCTGACATCTCTGGTTTTCTCATGACATTCTTAATAGGATAGTTAGTATAAATATTTATGACATGTGTCTCAAAATAACGTCTTAACTTAATGGAAATAGTTATAAGGCAAAATTGCACCAAAAATCACCAACTATAGACGAATTGTGGAGTTCATACCTAAACTATTTTTTGATCCATCTTTTGCACTTAACTATTTTTTTGTTGCATGAGAGATCACTCAAGCTAACACCGTTAGTTTTTAGCCGTTAAATTGGACACGTGCATTGCACATGATAAGAATTTTAAGGGCAAAACGGGGAAACTACATTGCATTTTTCCTTACATTCCCCTTAACTTGAGTTGAATACCTAAAAGACACTTAACTTTTTGAACTTTTTTCAACTAGCTCCTAAACTTTTGTTTTGTTTTTTACTTTAATTTCTATTATTTATCTTTCAAAGCCAACAAATTTTCCTTTTTAAGATTGACTATTTAGCTCCTAAACATTTTTCCCCTTTCTTTCATTTTTAATTTTTTCCTTTTTCAATGCATTTATCACAAATTAACCTGTTTATTATAACTTTAATGAAGTACTCCCTCCGTCCCAGACTAAGGTTCTTACTTTTCTTTTTGGTTTGTCCAGACTAAGGTTCTTAGTTGCTTTATTACCTAAAATGGACAGTGGGACCCAATTGTTATTCTCACAACGAAAAACTCTCTACCCACTTTTTCTCTCCTACTTTACGTTTCATACTCACAACATTTATTTTTTCTTAATCTCCGTGTAAAGTCAAACTAAAAACCTTAGTCCAAGATGGAGGGAGTATACTCTCTCCGTCCCTCTTTAATCTACAAAAATTACCCATTTCGTTGTCCCACTTTAACTTACAAAATCCTAAAATGGAAATGTTTTAATACTTTTAAAACTGTGGGACCCACTTGTCATACTCACAACAACTATCCACTAACTACTCCCTCCGTCCAAAAACACCTTGCACATATTTCCCTTTTGGGTGTCCCATTGGTAAGTCCCATTTTCAAAAATGGAAAATTTATATTATTATTATATTAGCTTAACACTCACATAATTAAAACTAAACACTTAATCAAATTTTTAATCATTCTAACCTATTTGATTTAAAATCACAAAATATTCACCACCATTACCCATAACTCATTTAATCAAATGCTACCCTCCCTCTACCACACATTTTTAGAGAGAGAACTTCTCTCTCTAAATACATCCACCAACCAATCTCTTCCAACACCGTCAAGTTCTGCCACCGCCCTCTGCGTCCACCGCCCTCCCTCCTTATCTCTTCTTCCCCGCTTCCTAACTTCGAAAACCCCCACACCATGGCCGCCGTCGCTCCGATTTCACCCGCCACTGTTGCTCCGCCTACAACCTCCGCCGACTTCACCCTCTTTCAGGTTCTCTCTATCTCTCTCTTCTCTCTCTTTTCTCTCTTCCTTTTTGTGTGTATGTATGCGAGCGCCTTTTTGTTTCGAGCACATGTTTGTGCTTGTGTGCGTCTGGGTGTGCGTGTGTGGGTCTGTGCTTGTGTGTGTTCTGAGTCTTTGATTTTGGGTTATGGGTCTAGATCTGGGTGCATCTTTGTGGATGTAGATCTGAGCTATTGGGGGAAGATCTAAAAAATAATTTTTCATTGTTTCCTCTTCTTCTGACTTTTCAAATCTGAACCCATTGTTGTGTTAGAGTGTGCATTTTGTGTTGTCTGAGATCTGAGTTTGTTATTCAGATCTGAATCTGCTAGTGTTAGTGTGCTTGTGTTTATGTTCTGGGTGTAGATCTACATTTGTGTGTTTTTTTTTTGAAGATATGGGTTTATTATTGGGTTAATGACAATTTAGACCCTAAAGTGATATACCACCCTCCCAATCGAACCCTGATGATTTTTTTTCTGCCAGATCAGACCTTGATGTGAAAAATACTCGCCAATTAAGGCCTTTTTGACGGAATTCGTTAAAAACTTAGTTAAAAAAAACATGTGTCATGCACGTGACTAACGAAATTGGGTATTTTGAATTGTCAATAATTTTTAAGGGGGGTAGAGTGACATATTTTAAAAAGGAGGGCATGGAACAAAAAAAACTAAATTTATATCCTACTTCATCTTCCTCCTGTGTCACACACACACACACACATACGCACACACACACACACTCTCTCTCCCCTATTCTCTCTAAATCTGAGATACCACCGGTCATCATCCCGGCGATCTCCGGCGGCCACCGGCGATTCCCTGCCCCTCCCTTCCTCTCTTTAACCCACCAATTCTATTCCCTCCCACCCACACATATCTATCTCCCCCTTTCTTCCCTCCCACCCTCTCACCTTCCAAATCTCTTTCAACAAACATTCCCTCCTTCCTGCCTCTTGCAAGTAGCCCAGCCATTCCGCTTCTCCCTTTTCCCATTCATGATAGCCCTCCGTCCCTTTACATTTTCTATCATTCTTCTCAAGTTCCAATTTTAAAACAAGATAAATGATCGAAGTTTGGCGCCCACAAACCACTCTGTTCGTCTCTCTCTCTCAGTAATTCTCCGGGCAACAATGACTCCTTTGTGAAATCTAAATCTCTCTCTCTCTCTTACAAACCCAAAATTGATTTTTCTTAACCCCAGCTAACTTGATTTTTTTATTTTGATTTTTATTTTTTTTTGCAATATTGATCGGTTTTAAAGAACACACAAAAAAAACAAATCCAATTTGAAATCTTTTTGGGTGTTTAAAATTTGGTGTATTAATTACAGTAGAGGTATGTTTGATTTGTTTTGTGAAATTGGGTTTAGAAAGTCAGGGAAGAAGATGGAGGTGCGGGGTGATGGGGGTAGGGTTAGGGATGGTGGTGATTGATGGGGGTGGAATATGCGGCTAGAGTCATTGGATGTGGCGGCCGGTGGGAACGGAGAAGGATTCCAGGTAGGGGCGGTAGTAGTGGCGGCAGTTGAAGTGGGGAGGAAGAGGCATGGCAGGGAGGGAGAAATGGTGGTTATGAATTTGTTAAGTAGGGTTAGGGACATCACTGATATGGTGGTTATGGTGGCACACTAGTGGTGGGTGTTGGTTGCAGGCAGTGGATGGTTGGTGGTGGTGAATGAAGGTTATAGAGGGCTGATTATAGAAGGTGAAGAAGAGGATAAATGTGTTAGGGGGGTTGAATCTAGACAAATGGGGGGTTTTAAGTTATGTGTTTAAAATTTAAATGGTTTTTGTAGCCCTTTAAATTTTATAATTGACACTAAGCACCCTACTAGCTAATATCATTTTCGAACTCATCCAACCCGTCCATCACGTGCCAAGCATATGCTACATAACTGACTTATTTTTTAATGAAAACCGTCAAAAAGGCCTTAACTTGCGAGTATTTTTCACATCAAGGTCTGATCTGGCGGAAAAAAAAACTTTATGGTTCGTTTGGGAGGGTGGTATATCACTTTAGGGTCTAAATTGTCATAAACCTTTATTATTTACTTTGAATGAAGATCTAGTTTCTTATTTGACTAATTATTTCAATCTTTTCGTTTCAGGAAGTGAGTATGGTGATGAACTTGAGTCTGTATCTGGGTTTCACTTCAATTATTAGTCAAATTTTAGGTGTTTATGGGCGGTTTCCGGTGGTGGTGGACGGTGACGGGAAGTAGTGGACGGTGGTGGTGGGCAATGGTTGTGTAATGGCTGTAGACATTACATTGGGTTGTGTTTTGATTTAATAATTACAAATTAATAAAAAATATACTTCTCTTAATCAAAGTTAAACATCCCTCATTAAGAATAAATTTGAATAAATATACCCATTCCTTAATTCTCGTGCATTTCTAAAAGGGTGCAAGGTGTTTTGGGACGGAGGTTGTTGGTCCCATAGACACAACAAGGGTATGAAAAGAGGCTAGAGGGGGGGTTGAATAGCCTATTAAAATTTCAACCCTTTTTCAAAATTCAACCTTATGCTTACACTTGAATTTTGCGGTAGATAAAATACCACGCGGTCAAGTATAAAATGCACAGCGGAAGTTTTCGTTAAAAACAAGTTGAGTTGATTTTAGATAAGTTTAATGGGGTAGGTAAGGAGTGCGGTAGGTAGATGTGCGGTAGGTTGAGTGAGGTAGGTTGAGAGATTGAAAACTAGTGTCTTAGAGATTTTTGGCAAATGATAAGTTAGTCAGATTTTAGCTAAGGCAATGAGGTAGACAAACAAACACAATTCACACTTGTTCATAAATCTGAAAGGATCAAAACACTAAACAACAAACAAAATTAATATGAACAATAAGAACAAGATGAACAAGGCTTAAAGTAAATTTGCAGAAATGAAAAGTGGAGTAAGTAAATGACACAATGATTTGGAAAGGTTCGATCTGTTAAAAGATCTACATCCTTTACCAAGATGGTCAGTCTTGGATTTTGAATGGAGGATATATTAATTCTCTTGAGTACAGATTACAAAGATGAAGAATTGAATTAACTCCTATTTTCTATGAAGAATAATCCCAGACTTAGACAAGTGTATCCCTACTGATTCATTCTATATGATTGATCAATCAGGGTGAGTGTGTGTTAAGAATTAAGAGCTCTTTGGAATCTATATGATTTTAGAGCCTAATGAAACTTGTGTGATGAGGCTTGAGATTTGATCTTGATGGTTTCTGAAGACTTGTTGAAGACTTGAAGGATGAGTGCTTGAAGATTCGAAGAGATTCTAGAAATCTTGAATATGATCTTCAATCACCAAGAATTTCAACAGCAATTTCTCTCTTAGAATCACAGCATTTGTTCAATGAAGAACACAATGACTATTTATAGCCTTAAATGAGAAACTAGCCGTTAGAAATACTTGGGGTCCAAGTTGAAGGACAATGAGCTGTTGAATTCTAATTGGAGCTCAGTCTGAGTTATCCTTTTGTTGCAGAGTCATGGTGGTCTAACTGTACTATGATGACAGTTGTATTCAAATTTGAAATTTGAATTTGCAACATTCTAAACTAACCAAGGTAAGGACACAAGTGTGACCATGGTTAAGTACTTGAGTTTCTTCAACTAAGGTTCCACGCGGTAGAGTTCTTATACGGAAGGTGTCGACCATACGACAAGGTAGATGGAATGTGGTAACCTTGGTCATGCGGCAGGCACTATGCGGTAGGCTAAGGCCTTACCTCATATCTCCAGACTTAGAAAAAATTGAGGGTCCTAATTTGCTAAGCCTATCAAACTAAAAATTGGACTATTCTAAATGAAGTACAAGTACTTCTTACAATATATCCTAAAGTCCATAAAGAGTAAAATAAGGTTATGGGATCAATCAAATTAAGGTAATAGGAGTGGTTTATAATAAGCATCCCAACAATCTCCCCCTATTTGATTGAGACTATTACCTACTATATCAAAGGCTAATTCATTGTACTTGGTAAAAACATGTTTTCAAGAATAAACATTTTATTAATATCATGTCCCAAGTCAATGCACACTCTAAGCCAATGTCATAGATTTCTATCATCCTAAAAAGAAAAACAAATTACTAATTCTAGATAATAGAAATAACATTTGAAGCATTTCAAGATAAATAATCAAGGAAGGGTAGAAATGCATCAAACACAATAACAACATACTCCAAAATGATAATCATTGATGCATCAGGAGTAGGTAGACAAAAGAGATAATGTAAAGGTTACAAACCCAAAATAAAACAGAGAAAATAAAGATTGTTTTTAAAACATCCATCAAATTTGATCAAATGACCACATACAGTCAATGATAATTAGAAAAGAAATCAAATGTGGTCAACAACGATGTAGTCTTCATCCAGAGCATTTGCGGTAAGAGGAAGGGGAAGCGGTAGGATGGGAGATCCAGTCCTGGAATAATTACTGGAGTAGATAGTTCGGCTTCTTCCTCTTCTCCTTGAGACTGCACGTTTCCGTGTCCTGCAACAGTTAGCTGATTTCCAGCTTGAATGTCAGTGCGGTTAAGACGGGCCAAGGCCGTATTGACTCTGCTGGAAAGAAGATATATCTTTGTGGATTGGTCAGTAATTCTGATGTTCTGGGCCTCAATGCGGTTTGTTTGAACTTGCATAGCACCAGTTAAAGCATTGATCTTAGGGACAAACTTTTCAGCAACTGACATAAGTGCGGCATTTGAGTGTACCAGAATTTCCTCTTTGATTGAAGTTTTAACTTTCTCCAACTCTTCCTTCACCTCTAACTTGTCGTGACCCATAGCCTTTGATAGTTCTGAGCTAGCTCCTTCAACTCCTTTGACCACACTTGTGCTTATGAAATCAGTTTGCTTTCTCTGCATTTCAGCTAACGCGGCAAGAGTGAGGATGTCAGTTAAGGGTGCGGAAGAGTGTGATGGTGCGGTAGAGGTAGAAGTACCTGTATTGCCAGCTAAAGTATCTTTAATTGCCTTTGTTATGAATACACTCTCCCCCTTAATAGTTGAAATCATTTCAGAGGGAAGAGCGGTAACATCGCGCTTGAGGGAGGCCTGATCAGACTTGATCTCAATGAGTTCTTCCCTAAGGGCCACCATACCTGAGACCAGTTCAGAAACTTGATATTGTGTGTCTGTCTGCATCTGAGTTAAGAACTTAACTGCGGCAAGTAGCTCAGCAGTAGATAATGCGGCAGGTTCAGGTTGTGCGGTCGAGAGAGATGGTGCAGCAGGATCATAAATCACGGTAGGAAGAATGTTAACTCCTTGCTCAGAATGAAAAACATCAATCTTATGTGGCATAGTCTCATCATCATTTACATCTTCAATTTCAACAAAAGTATCCAATTTTTCAGTAATATCCTTTTCAATATCTTCAACCTCCATAGACTTATCTCTGGCTGATTTGTCACTTGCGGTAGAGCTCACATGCTCTTCTTTATCAGAACTTTCATCAATCAAACCATTTTCAATGGGCTTCTCCAAAACTTGCTCATCCTTTTCACTTGTAGAATCATCTTCACCATCCTGCTCACTTGCAATTTCTTCACTGCCTTCATTCGCGGCAGGAGCTTCATCATCATGCTCAGAACCAGAAGCCTCTTCCATGTCTTCAATTTGAGCATCTAGAACAAAAGCCTTAGAGACCTTTGGAGGGGTAACCGTGATATCCTCATCTGAGGTAAAGACATGGGATTTAATTTCTGGTGACGGTTTCTTGGCTACCTTTGCTTTCTTTGAGATCTTGACAGGGCTTGGAGTATGAGTCCTCTCCTTTAAAGTTGGCCCAACATATTTCTCCCCCTGAGTGGATGAAGGTTTGGAAGATAAGGGTTTGGATTTTGACGAGAGCACGATAGGTTGAGGGACGATGTAAGCTTGTTTAGGTGCGGCATGGGAAGGTTTAGAAGATTTTTATTTTGGAGGAGGGAAGAGGGAAGGTGATTTTGACAGAGATCGAGGAGGTGCGGTTGGTGGTACTCTGGGTTTGGATGATTTTTGAACGACAGGTTTGGCAGGAGCGGTAGGTGTCACACAAGATGCAATCTTAATTCCTTGAGAGAGAGGCTTGACTTTCTTCACAACCGTTTCAACAACTTTCTCTTTCCCTTTCACAGAGGGAGGAGGAGAGATTGCTACTCCTTTTGCTTTGGCCTTCATTGCGGCAGCTTTCTTTCGTTCCTTCTCAAAAGCGGCAGCATCCTCATCCGTCATAATATTTTCACCCAAGTTGGCTTGACCGCGCTTGGTGTACTTAGGAGGGATATACTCCTCAACTGGATCTTTAAGAAGATAGGACCTGTACATCGCATCCCCAAAATTGTTGCGGTAGTTACTTCTCATTGATTTGCGGTAGAAGTCTTTGGAGGTAGGGATTGATACTTTGTAGTTTGCATTCCTTTCATATAAATTCTTAATTCGGAGAGTATGACCCATTAAGTAGGAAATCAACCTACTGTTGGTTCGGTACTTGGTCTCGCCCTCGTCTGCCGCATCTTTATACGAAAGAATATTAGCCCGCAAGATGTCATACATGATCTGGCCCCAGTCTAACCATTTGCCAAGATAAATGGCTGCACAGATCATCCATTGGGTGTGGTTGAAGTTGGCATGATTGCTTGTCTTGCATAAGAGGGCATGATCAACTAAGTGACCAATATGATACATAATCTCCCCAACATCCTTCCGTTGAATTTTCAGAATGTCTGCCGTTGTAGACACCCCATTTTGGACGTTCAATTATGATCACACTACTTTTGTGTCTCACCTTTGATTTGGGTCAAAACTCGTTAAGTTGAACATGTTTCGTTAAGTTTCTGACTGACTCCGTTAGTCAGGGGCCAAAATGAACATTAAAACTACTGCAGAGGACAAATAGTGAATTCCAGCACTGAGATGCCTCGTACGAGACATTGATGTATCGTACGAGACATCCCCCTTGACAGTCAGGTTTTTGGTCAGTTTCCTTGTTGATCTTAACCCCTTTTTTTGGCAAACACTTAAGCAATCCGGGAAAACCTAATGGACGATCCTAGAGTCCAAAAATACCTCTGTGAGAATCAAGTCTTGGATTCCCACCACAACTTACCTTTTTGGCTCAAACCCTAGGTCCAAAAACCCCTATAAATATAGTTTTTCTTACCTAGAATGACTAATGGTCAATAGTAGACTCCTTATTCACCCCACAACCACTCCAAATCTGATCAAAAGGTCCCCATAATCAGTCCCTCTTGATCACCCACGAAATTCAAGCCCTCACCACACCATTCAAGTCAAGTTCGTTGGAGATTCAAGGCCTTTAGTCAAGGCCATCCATAGGATTCTTGAAGAACGTTTAGGTAAAACTCATTGTTTTCTATCTTCTCATCTATTTCTTTGTCTTTAAATTAGTGTGATTCCATCAAAGTATCAGCCTAGAGCCTCTCCAATCCATGGAGATGGTCTCGAAGCATATGATCCAACATCCTAAATAAATAAGCAATTATTTATTTGTTTGTTTTATTTTTGCGTACATTTTGCATGATTTTGAAACGATGATGATGATTTCTTAGCAAGACCAATCCTAGATTGGGTGAATTGGGTGCTCCTTGACCTTCCCAATTCATAACTTAACCCCTGAATCCAGACATCTCGGTCAGTGTTCCGACAACAACATGGTGGCGACTCTCAATTAAAAAGGTAAATCGAAGGACGAAAACTGCCTCGAATACAACCAGAAAAAACCCGCGCGCAAACAGTGGCGTCCGAGGCTTTCCTCAAATCACACCGCACACAAAATCACTTTCTCCATTCTTACAAAAATTCTCTCTCATGCAAAACTGCCTTCAAATCACATCACACCACAAGCACAATTTCTCTCATAACTGTCATTTCACATGTCAATGCATGTCACAAGCACATATACCTGCAAACCACACACTTAACAAGTACCACCACAAGGTCAACAGCATCTGGAACTCAAGGCACTTCATCCCCAGTAGAAAGTGATCCGCCGTCAACTACGCCTGCATCCCACAGAGTCAAACAATTACAGTTCAATGACAACAACTCGGTCCATAGTGAGCCGCAAAATCACCACCTTTCCATCAAGCAACACAACAATAGCACATATAGGCAGACGGAGCCTCGGTTCCCGCCATCCGCAAACGGATCCCGCATCAGCAAACGGATCCCGCATCAGCAAACGGATCCCGCTTCAGCAAACGGATCCCGCATCAGCAAACGGATCCCGCTTCAGCAAACGGATCCCACAATCAGCAAATGGATCCCGCCATTAGCAAATGGATCCCGCTTCCAGCAAACGGATCCCGCCATCAGCAAACGGATCTCGCTATCAGCAAATAGGTCCCGCTTCCAGCAAACGGATCCCGCCATCAGCAAACGAATCCTGCTTCCAGCAAACGGGACCCCGCCATTAGCAAAAGGATCCCGCTTCCAGCTAATGGATCCCATCATTAGCAAACGGATCCCGCTTCCAGCAAACGGATCCCGCCATCAGCAAACGGATCCCGCTTTCAGCAAACAGATCTCGCTATCAGCAAACGGATCCCGCTTCAACAAACGGATCCCACTTCAGCAAATGGATCCCGCATCAGTAAACGGATCCCGCTTCAGCAAACGGATCCCGCTTCAGCAAACGGATCTCGCATCAGTAAACGGATCCCGCATCAGCAAACGGATCTCGCTTCAGCAAATGGATCCCGCATCAGCAAACGAATCCCGCTTCAGCAAACGGATCCCGCTTTAGCAAAACGGATCCTGCCATATCCTTTATATATCAATAAAGCCGCTCACACAGGGAGCGCATCCCTATCCTTCGCAAATTTCAAATTCATGTTTTATTGAGTCTTTGTTTTCTCTTGTCGATGTCCTTGGCGGTTGTCTTTCTTTCGTCGACGCGTTTTGCTTTGCAATCCACGTCACCGAGGGGCTCTGTAGACACCCCGCTTTGGACCTCTCACCCCGATTGCATACATAGTATTTTTATTTAACTTGTTTTTGTTAATTTCTGTTACTTCGGTTAAGTTCCTAACTGATTCCGTTAGTTTTGGGCTAAACTGCATTACAGAATTAATTTTAGAGTCATTCTATCATTCTGTCTTTCTCAGACGCGGGCGCCTCTGATACTGTCCATGGCCCGCGCGCGCCTCTCACCCCAAAAGCTGAAAGCGCGCGCCTCCCGATATGGCAGTAACGGATTGCACCATTTTTCCCTCCCTTTTCTTATTTACAACATCCTTTCTTGATCACAAAAAAAAACACTCTTTTTACATCCACATTCGTTCCCCCTTATTTCATAACTCCCAAATCCTTTATTCTAGCCTTTCCCAAAAACAAATGATTTTATCTTTATTTCTTTTATTCTCTTTTATTTATTATTTTATTTACCTTATTTTTGATTGGTCAGTTCCATTTCACATGGATTGATCATCTTTCCCTCCAACCTTTCCCTCTCTTTTTTACCTATAAAAACCCCCTTCTTCTACCTTAGAAAAGGGACCTCAACATTTTCTCTCTAGCCAAAACTCTAGACTTTTAGGACTCTCTTTTTGGACAAAACTTTTATCATCTACAACTACACTATACATAAATTCTCCCAACAAGAGTTCTTAGTAGCAAGACTCTACACAAATTGTTCTACAACAATTTCTATACAACAACACCATTTTCAAGTCCAAGTTTGAAGTCCTCTTTCTAAAGGTACACTTCTTCTTCTTCTATTTTATTTATGTCTTTTTAGATGTATGCAATCCCCATCAAATGGGACATGACCAAATGACCACTTTATTACATTAAAGTTGGTCAAGGTTATCTCCCTACATTTCAATCTCTACTTTAATTTCCTATCCATTTCTTAATGTAATTGTTTAGTATAATTGTTACATGTAATCTTTAGCATAAGTTAATAAATAAAACAATTCTCTTTTATTTCTCTTTTATTTTCCCCTTTTCTTTCCGTTATAATTGTTAGCACTATTTATTTAATTGAAGGACATTTAGCATTAGAACACCAAAAGTAGCAAGGCCCGCGTAAGCGGGGCGGAGTGGGTGTTTAAGTACTTCTCACTCCATCACCTAACCCCCCGAACCCATGTTTTCCCGAATCTCTGGTTTTGTATATAAAATTGGTTTTTTTTTAGGTTTTTCTTATGTTCCTCTAAAACATAGGTGGAGACTCTTAAAATCAATTAGACATCCTAAGATAATTCACCGCTCTAGCCAAGTGGGGTTTTCCCGGGGTATCTACAGACCCAAATGGTGGAAGGTCCATATCGGCAAAAGTGATGACATTGCCAAAATGTATATGGCCTATCATAGCATTAAGGTTTTCGGGAGTTGTATCAGGAGAGACTGATGTGTCATCGAGGTTGCTGATGACGAGGTCTCGGTGCTTCTTTGAAGATGAAATGAGGTCCTTAAGTGATATGTTTGCTTGATTCTTCTTGAGTTCTACTAATAAAGGATCTTTGAGAGTGTCGCGAGTCTGCGATCTTGGAGAAGAGGTGCTAGTCGCAGAAGCGATAGGATTGCTTTCTATGACCCATCCGGATCGAGTTAGCATGTTGGGGTTCCCGTTTTGCTTCTTTTTCCTATTCTCTAAGACTTCCCTCATTACCTCATCATAAGTCACAACGTAGCAAGAATTATTAATTTCATTCATATCATTGGAGCCCTCATTCACAATGGGAATTGAATGAGTGGTCTCCTCAAACTCGCCTAACTCTATTACATGGACATCATCCCCACTAGGAACTATGAATTCCTTTTTGTTGATAAGATCTTGGATGATGTTACGGAGAACAAAGCATTCCTCGGTAAGATGGCCACTATGTTGATGATAGTCACACCATTTGTGATGGGCATGGTTGGCGTGGATCATATTGAGCTTGTATCCTTGTAGAGGTGTGATTTTCCCTTTGGCCTTGAGGACTTCAAAGGCCTCAGTGTGAGTCATGCCTTGAAGAGGAGTGTAGATACGGTCACTTTTAAACTTTTTGCCTTGGGGTGGAGGAACCTTCTTGTAATTCCCCTTATCGGTAGTGACGGCATTGACTGAAGCCTCTTTTGTTGAGTTAGAGGCGGCCTTGTATCGGAAGCTAGGAGCATTTTTCTTGATCTCCTTGAGCAAGTCATCCATTCGGACCCCTACCTCATACATTTGAGAAAATTCAGAGTAGCAAGCCCCACTTAGGTGGGTACGGAGATCCATCTTCAAACACTTAAGGAAGATGTCCATTTGTTCCTTGGTATTAGGCCTCTTGACTATTTCAGCAAGCTTGTTGTTGTTCAATATATGTATAGGTCCTAGAATTGCTTAATCCCAATCATGTTTAACACTTACGATCCCTCAATTTTATTAAAACCTTTCTTAGGTACCCTTAGGATTCTTTGTGACCAGCACATGTGTATAACAATCTATTCAATCAAGGCAAACCAGCCAGAGGACATCAAAGAAGCAAATCGGCAATCAAGCATTCAAGTTGCTGATCAAATTACTACTCAGCTCATATAACAAGTTACCGACGACATGACAATCAGCAAGGACAGTCTGGACTTTATTGGTAGTCAGGTTTCATCGTTCTACCTTAAAGTCAACTTTACTGATTGTCTTTGTCCTTTTTGTACTATCTTATCTGAAAGTAGTTTAACTGCTCTGTCATGATTACTGCGCCATCTGACACCGAGCTATTTTTAGCTCTACTCCGTCTCTACTTGCTTTTTGCAGGTAACCGATTGAGACAAAAGAGTCTTTACCCATCAGACTTTACAGGGATGCGTGTACATCAAATCTTCGCCATTAATGCTGAAGATACCGCATTTAATGATCCTCACCTACCCAGCTGGAAATTCAAATTACAAGCATTCTTCTCCAAGACTCAAGTCATTAACTCCTCATATAAATAGAGGACTCAGAGCATTGAAGAAGGTTGGTGAAATTAGTTTATTGAAGAGAGTTGATTGTTTAGAGCATTCATTGAAGCTCAAACATTCTGTCCAGATAATCATTAAAACATTTAATAGGACATACACTTGTGCACAAACTCATCACATTGTCAATATTCCCAAACTAGATTATTATAAGGAATATAGTGATAAGTTTTTCACACACCCACCTGAGTGAGATAAGTTCTCTTGGACTTGCCACTCAAAAACACTTGGTCAGTATTTGTATCACGATCCATTAGTGATCTCTAGAGTTTAGCTCTTTGTAACCGGCAAAGTCGTGCTTGTAATACACTAGAGATATCTAATAGTGCTCTTAACCTAAATCGAAGTTCTAACCAAACTTGGTAGAGGATGTAGCAATATTTACACTGTGAACCTCTCCAAATACCTGTGTCCAACTTGTGTTTACTTTATCTTTGTTCTGAACTTGCCGGTTTGGAAACCTATCACCGGCAACTCATTATATTACATACTGATTCATTGTTATTTCCTTTGACCAATCTCTTGAAACTGCATTGAACTTTTAGAAATCACTTTGTGTTTAAACCAAGCTCTCAAAACCTTTTCATACTGATTTTGTGTGAGTTAAACTTAGTCACATCTTCTCCGATGCGCTTACTGATAATAGTTTGCAAACTGATTAGTGACTTTGCATTTATAATGTGTTTCTTTGAAATAGTTTTAATTAGGCTATTCACCCCCCCCCCTCTAGCCTATTTTCCTACCAATTGGGCCTAACAATTGGTATCAGAGCTTGGAATTTTGAAAGAAATTTCCAAGCTTTGCAGCTTGTTTGCCGATACCATGGCAGGAAAAATCATGCAGTCATTCAACATCACCACCATCCCGTTGTTGAATGTCAACGATTTTGGTGTTGGGAAATCTCGTATGATAAAGTATATGAACTCAATCGATGACCGGTTGATGAAGGTCATAGAAGGTGGTCCAATCATTCCTTTAAAAGTCTCAACCACCTACCGACCTATTCCCTCCACACGGCTGACACAATATGCTGACCGTGACACTGAACAAGAAACCCATGTTCAGATTGAAGAAAATCTGGTTGAAAAACCAAGAGAGGAATGGACCGAGGATGACAAACTTTCAGCTACCCTAGACGGAAAAGCATGCCACATTATCTCTTGTGGTTTGGATGACAAGCAATACAAACTTATTGACTTGTGCTCCACGGATCAAGAATGCTGGAACAAGCTCCTTGCATACTTTGAAGGTGATGAGCAAGTGAAGGACAACAGACTCTACGATTGCATTGCTGAGTTTGAATCCTTCAAGAAACAAGATGGTGAGTCACTCAGAAGCGCCTACAACAGATTTTGCGAGATAAGTAATTTATGTGCTTCATTAGGTAAGGTTTATACTATGAAAGACCTAAATATTCATTTTCTAAGTTCTTTGGGAAATGAGTATCATACCAAGGTCACTACTGTTAGAGAAGTGAGAGACTTAAACAAGACTTCTATTCAGAATCTTGTGTCTAGTCTATTTTTGTATGAGAGAGAACTGCAAAAACTTAACGTTCTCGATAAAATTTTCAAAAACTTGTCTCTATCAGCTCAGTCCTAGATATCCTTCCGTTCAAAAAAATTCCCTCCTATAGATCCCCATCAAACACCCTGCAGTTCCAAAACCCCAGAAACAACCTCAGAACAACCTATGGAAGAAAACGAGTTTGCCGCCTTCGCTAAGAACTACAAAAGGTTTAAAGACTTCAAAAGGATGCAGAAAGGAAACTACCAGCAACAAAAACCATTCACACCATCATTTCAAAAACCAGCAAGCTACAACAAACCCTCTACAAGTGCTACCGATGGAAAGAACAACAAAGGTGATCTTGTCTGCTTCAACTGTAGAAAACCTGGTCATTTTGCTTCCAAATATCCTCAACCAAAATATGAGTATGTGAGGAAGTCATTTAGCAAGAGACATCCTAAGTCTCGAAACTTTGTTGCCGATGAAAGCACAGAACCGGTTTGGTGTGAAACAGACTCAGAAGAAGATGCCGATGAAGATGAAGATGCTGATGTAAGTTTGTTGCCCTAGACTTGGAGGATGCCGATTTATCATCATTGCCGAATCCAGTCTACCGAGATCCATCTTCTCCCAGAACTCCAGTCAGAGAAGAAGCTGCTGGAAGACCTCAACCACACTTCAAGGAAATAAGTGTCAAAGCAGAAAACCCAAATGGATACAAGGTTCATCAAGTGGGAACCTCACTCTATGGGCAGTGTAACTCTTCTCACTTCACTTCCACCAAACAAAAATCCTTACCGATGACCAGAAAAATCTCATTCACTGAACATTCAAGCATTACCAAAATCCTATCTAAACCCATCTCTTCCCTACCTGACTTCTCTTCTAAACCTATTACTTCTACCCCTAAAATTTCAGCAGATCCTTTTCCTGAAATATCCAAAGCTGAAATGGTAGAGACAATGGATGAACTTATTATTGAATATGAGAAGCTGAGTAGCGTTTATAAAGTGATGGCTGTTGATTTTAATAGAATTTCTGCAGAGAATGACTTTCTTATGTCTGAACTTAAAGTTCTAAAAGGACATAAGCTTGAGTCTGTTCTTCTAAAGAAAGAAAACCTGGATCTCAAAAGTCAAGTAGCAGTATTGATAGCTCAGATCGAAGATCTTGTGAAAAGAAACAATCATCTATCAAGGACGGTTGATTCTTACACAAAATCTAGAGTTGCTGTTGAAACAATCCTACAGACCCAAATGTCATTTAAGGACCAATCTGGGTTAGGATTTGATTCCAGCAGTAGCTCTACTGAAACTTGTGCAACCGAGAAAAGGGATGAGAAAGTGAAATGTAGTCCTGCTAACTCAGTGCATATGGGTGCTAAGCCAGTATACAGTGTTGTTGCTATGGAGTAACCTAAGAACCAGAACAAAAGGAATGACAAGTACAAACCAAGTAATGTTAAGGTTGTTGACACTGAGTCTGCCAATAATGGTTATTCTTGGTGAATATATCAGTTGAGCAAGTGCTACCGGTCTAACCAATTCTGCTGCCGATGGACAAGTACCTAAAAACGTAATTGCCAAAGGTAAACAGAATGGAAAGAAAGGTAATACTAGCACCTTTAAACTCATTAAGTTTGTGCCAGCTCAATCCCTAAATTTTGCCGATGCACTGACTAAATTGAATGTTCTACCGACTCCTCAGCCGATCATTCAAGTGAGATGTTCTAATTATTCTGATTATGGTCACAAGGCTCATGAATGCCTCTTGAAGCACCTATCTGGACCCACTGAGGTTGTATCCTCCAGTGGTGGCCAGATATGGTTGCCAAAGAGGAACTAACCCTCGGACCCAATAATAAGGGGGACCATAAGCATATTATTTTATTTCAGGAATGCTTCATAGCCTTAACTGGTGCAAGCAAGGATTTGTGGATTCTAGATAGTGGTTATTCAAGACACATGATAGGATTTGCATATCTACTTGCCGATATTATTGAAGCATCAGGTCCCCCAGTGGTCTTCGGTGATAATGCCAAAGGAAAAATCATCAGTGTAGGTACCATCAAGAGAGGTGCAGTTACTGTACAGAAGGTCTCTCTAGTGGATGGCTTGAAACACAACCTTCTATCTATATCACAATTATGTGATAAGGGAATGCAATGTGTATTTACTACTTCCAGTTGCTATGTGAAAGACATTGCTTCCAATGAAACTCTTCTCACTGCCAAACGTAAAGGTAACATTTATGCAGTAGACTTAAGTGCTATTACTGGTGTTGCTAATGTTTGTTTTATAGCTAAGAACATCAGTGATAACTCATGGCTATGGAACAAGAGACTCAGTCACTTGAACTTTAAATATCTATCTAAGCTTTCCGGTTTAAATCTGGTTACCGGTCTGCCTCAAGTGTCTTGTCGCGACCCCGGACCCCGCGGGCCCGAGACCGCGATCTGGACGTCGACTCTAAAACCAAAACTATGAAATACCGAAGTTAAAAATTCCATTTAACCAAAAGGTGATGATCCAAAGTTTTACAAAACCAAGTTTGATAAAAAAAAACCAATTACAACTATCATAAACTTCCACAAGTTTATGCACAACAAAATACAAATATACAATTCTTAACGACGTCATTGTTTGGTACAACTATCCCAAAAAAGGTTACACATTTACATAATGTAAACCAACCTATAACAACCTTCCCCAAAAGAATGGATCCACACTCGACGTCCTCTTTCTCGTGATCAGCGAGACTAATCCTTAGCACCTGGGGGTGGGGTTAAGGAAAAACAAAGATGAAAAGAAAAGGGGGTGAGATAAATCTCAATAAGTTACTAATGCAACTACATGACATGCTATGATGCAATATACAATAAGCAATAATAAATATCACCTAGCACATAGCATTTATCACATAACAGATAGCAGCGGAAATAAACACATAACAAAGGATATAGCCAAGGTTTTCCAAACCGGAACATCCAAATAAAGGATCGCTGCGCAGCTTCAATAATCAACAAATCATCATCTTCATAGTAGCATGAAAGCCGAAGAGAAAACCCCGGTACCGGAACCAATAACCATAAAAGTGTCACAAAGGACAAGGACCATGACACAAAGTCATGCCCGTTAGCTAGATACATTCACAGAGGAACGCTAACTTGACTTTTCCAAGGCCAATCTGGAAAAGGGGGGGTATAGAAGGGGGCAAAACAATGGTCAACATTATAATGGACTTGGCTTTGCCATTATAATCTTTCCCATCGCCCGATGCAACAAATATGCCAGCTGGGCTTCCAAATAAATGCTAAGTAATAATATTTTAGCATGAATAAACAACTTAAGGTTCCAAAGTAGGGAACCATTCCAATTAGTCACCAAAAGATGAATTGAATAAACGCGCATCATAAAATTGCTTCATATTTCCAAATAATGATTCAATCAAATCCCATATCACATATGTTCACCAAGGAACTATTTAACTCAAGAACACATCCGAAAATACTCACTCATCATGAAGAGTTCAAGAGGGCTTTAAAACGATAGCTTAAACACCTAAAACGAAGTCCGGATGAACACAATATGGCCCTCGAAAGATTGGACAAAAGAGGAAATAAATGTCACAACAAAGGATGGGGTGCGCGCGCCTCCTAAGGGAGATGCGCGCGCCTCCTAGATCAGAAGGGAAATCAAGTTTTGGAGGAGGAGAGGGTGCGCGCCCTCTTATGGGAGGGGGCGCGCGCCTCCAAGGGGCAGAAGCATTTTTGATAAGAAGGGCCTAGGGGTGCGCGCGCCTCCTATGGGAGGGTGCGCGCGCCTCCTTGCCCGGAGAGGCAAATTCCGGCCAAAATTCTGGGTATCCTCCATTAACAACCCCAAATCCAATACAAACCAATTCTTGGCCATTTCTAAACACTACCAAGATGGGAACTAAGGTACCTACACCATTTTGAGCCAAAGGAACTCCAACAACATCACCTAGGGACCTCACTCAAGGGTGATTCAAATACCAAATTTCACAAAAATGAACAAAAAGCAAATCACTCCCAATCAACCCAAGATGCAATAAATAGCATTCACAACATCAAATAAACATGGAGTAGCATTTCTAGCATAAATAGGGGAAAAGCAACTTACTTGATAAATCTCAAAGTTGACGGAATTCAATTCTTTTGGTTCTACGCGATCCTATCGACGATCTAAACACATTCCACGTTTTAAGAAATGAGAGATTATGAGAGGAAGAAGAAGTAAATGAAGAGAGATGAAGAAGAAACTTACCCCTTTTCTTCTTGGAGAGAGAGAGAAATGGGCTGGAAAGGGGGAGTGAGGGAGAAAGAAGGTGAGTGAGTAATTTGAAATGATACACCTAGCCCCCTTCCCTTACTAACTAGCTCAACTAAGATACTACCACTAATTT
The DNA here is from genome assembly GCA_026119855.1 of Campanula takesimana. NCBI lineage: Eukaryota > Viridiplantae > Streptophyta > Magnoliopsida > Asterales > Campanulaceae > Campanula > Campanula takesimana. The sequence continues at coordinate 1,724,501 of JAOWBW010000244.1, read as the reverse complement.
ATTTAGACCCAACACTTCTATGCTAGCACAAATGACCCAAATAAATGCTAGGCATAAATATTATAACACATGAAATGCACACATAATTATTTAAATAAATAATAATTTAAATAAATAAATAAGCAAATAAATAAATAATAATTATTTATTACTAATAAAATAGAGCCTAGATTTCGGGTCGTGACATTCACTCCCCCTTAAAGAAAATTCGACCCGAATTTTAACGAGACTCACCTTAAACAAAAAGCCACGGAAATTTCTCTCGATCTCATCTCGGAGCTCCCACGTCGACTCCTCGATGTTATGATTCCTCCAAAGGACTCTAACCAACGCAATGCTCTTGCTCCTCAATTCTTGGACTTTAGAATCTAAGATCCGGACCGGTCGTTCCTCATAAGTCATATCGGGCTCAATATCCTCCGGTACCCCTGGTAACACGTGAGATGGATCATGAACATACTTCCGAAGCATAGAAACGTGGAACACGTTGTGCAACCGGTCTAAAGATGACGGTAACGCGAGTCGATACGCAAGAAGTCCAACCTTTCCCAAAATCTCAAACGGGCCAATAAACCTCGGAGCCAATTTGCCTTTCTTCCCAAACCTACGAATACCCACCTTTGGAGACACTTTCAAGAACACCAAATCACCGGTCTGAAAGCTAAGATCTCGCCTTCGGTTATCTGCATAGCTCTTATGTCGACTCTGTGCTGACTTCAATCGATCCCGGATAACTCTAACTTTCTCAACCGAATCCCGAAGCAAATCAATACCCAAACTTTCGCTTCACCAACCTCATCCCAACAAATAGGCGATCTACATTTCCTTCCATATAAGGCCTCAAACGGTGCCATCTCGATACTAGCCTGATAACTGTTGTTGTAAGAGAATTCCACTAACGGTAGGTGCGAATCCCAAGAATCGGAAAAGTCTATCGAACAAGCTCGCAACATATCCTCCAAAATCTGAATAGTCCTCTCGGATTGACCATCGGTCTGAGGATGAAAAGCTGTACTGAATCGCAAATCTGTACCCAAAGCTTCCTGAAACGCCTTCCAGAATCTAGAAGTAAACCTCGGGTCTCGATCTGACACAATGCTAACCGGAACCCATGCAATCTAACGATCTCATCGATATAAAGGGTCGCAAGCTTCTCCATCGAATATCTGATGTCAATAGGCAAGAAATGGGCACTCTTGGTCAATCTATCCACTATTACCCAAACACTGTCATACTTCCTACGGGTACGAGGTAGTCCTTAACGAAATCCATAGTCACATGCTCCCATTTCCACTCGGGAATATCTAACGGCTGAAGTAGTCCCGCGGGTCTCTGATGCTCGGCTTTGACCTGCTGACAAGTTAAACACTTCGATACATACTCGCTATTTCCCTTCTCATATTAATCCACCAAAATTGTTGCTTCAAATCCTGATACATCTTCGTACTACCCGGATGAATAGTATACCTCGATTTGTGGCCCTCATCTAAAACTTGCCTCTTTAATCCACCCATCCGGAACACACAAAACCACGGAAATTCAACACTCCACTCGAGCTAATAGAAAAATCCTCGAAGTTCTTTTCCTTCAATTTACCCATTATCTTCACCAACTCGGGATCCTCTTTCTGAGCTTCCTTTATCCTCTGAATTAGGGTCGGAGATACCCTGATATTCGCAAAATAGCCCCATGTCTCGATTCACGAGGAGACCAATCCGAACATCCTCAAGCATTTTCCATTCCCGAACCATCATCGAAGCCAAATAAGAATTTCTACTAATCGCATCGGCTACCACATTCGCCTTCCCCGATGATAAGAAATCGTGCAATCATAATCCTTCAACAATTCCATCCATCGGCGATGTCTATTATTCAACTCTTTCTGGGAGAAAAGGTACTTCAAACTCTTGTGATCGGTAAAAATCTCGAACTTCGCCCATAAAGGTAGTGCTTCCATTTGTGCAACGCAAAGACAACAGCCGCTAACTCCATATCATGAGTCGGGTAATTCTGTTCACTAGGGGTCAACTTGCTCGAAGCATATGCAATCACTTTCCCATTCTGCATCACACACAACCCAAACCCTCTTTCGAAGCATCACTATAAATCACTAGGCCATCGCTCCCATTAGGCAAAGTCAAGATCGGTGCGGTAGTCAACCTCTTCTTTAATTCCTCGAAACTCTTGTCACATTTCTCGGTCCACACAAACGGAACATTCTTCCGGGTCAACTGAGTCATCGGAGTAGCAATCCTCGAAACCCTTCAATAAATCTTCGGTAATAACCGGCTAAACCAGAAAGCTTCTAATCTCTGTCACTGATTCGGGTCTCTTCCAATCCACTATGGCTTCAATCTTTGAAGGATCCACCGAAATCCCATCTTTAGAAATCACATGACCCAGAAATGACACCTTCTCGAGCCAAAATTCGCATTTACTGAACTTCACAAATAATTTCTCCCTCGCAAGAACAGATAAAACTCTCCTCAAATGTTGCTCGTGATCCTCTCAGGATTTAGAGTAGACGAGTATATCATCAATAAAAACCACCACGAACGAATCAAGATAAGGATGGAAAATCCGGTTCATCAAATCCATAAACACGGCCGGCGCGTTAGTCAACCCAAACGGCATAACCAAGAACTCATAATGACCATACCGAGTGCGAAAAGCAGTCTTCGGAATATCCTCCGATCGAACCTTCAACTGATGGTACCCACTCCTCAAATCAAGTTTAGAGAAAACCAAGGACCCTTGAAGCTGATCAAATAAATCATCGATGAGCGGTAGAGGATACTTGTTCTTCACCGTAACCTGATTCAACTTTCTGTAATCGATGCACAATCTCAAGGAACCGTCTTTCTTCCGCACAAACAAAACCGGTGCTCCCCACGGGAAACACTAGGGCGGATAAACCCTCGATCAAGCAACTCTTGCGACTGAACCTTTAATTCTTTCAACTCTGCGGGAGTTAACCTATAAGGTGCTTTCGAAATCGGAGCCGTACCCGGCAAAAGATCTATACAAAACTCAATCTCACGATCGGGCGGCATATCATACTCGGTAGAGAAAACATCCCCTGAAATTCCCGAACTACCCGAACACTATCCAAACTAGGGGATTCTTTCCTAGTATCAAGAACACTAGCCAAATACCCCTCACAACCACTATGCAATAATTTTCTCGCTTTCATAAAAGAAATTAAGCGAGCCTTTCTACTCAGAGGACTAGCCTCAAACACAAACTTAGGCACATCGGGAATAGAAAAAGTAACAGTTTTCTTACGGCAATCCACGGAAGCATGAAACTTGCTCAACCAATCCATACCCAAAATGACATCAAAGTCTTGGATAGGAAGAACTACCAAATCCGCACAAAGGACTCGACCACAAATAGCCACATCACAAGCACGAAAGACTCGATCAGAAACCAAGCATTCTCCTATAGGGGTTGACACCTCTAGCACGTACGGTAAAGACTCGAATGCAGCATTTAACATGGAAGCAAATTGCACAGAAATGTATGAATGAGATGATCCTGGATCTACTAACGCTCGTGCGCTCACATTAGACACAGAAACAATACCTCCAATAACGGATGGATCATCGGTAGCTTGTTGTTGATTCATGGCATAAACCTTCCCTTGAACTTTGGGATTCCCAGCGGCATCCCTTTTCTGACCCTGATTAGTACCAACCCCTGACCCGGATGACTGACCTCGGTACCTCGTGCAATCTCTCGCAAAGTGCCCCATTTCACCACAACTGGTACACTTGCCTTGCTTTTTCCAACACCTATCCTCCGTATGGCCTACCTTCTGACAAAAGATACAAGGCTTCCTATTCTGAATCCCCGGAGTAGTACCCGGATTCCTCGGTGCGGTTTGCCCCTTAAACTGAGATGATGCTCCCAGTTTACCTCGGTTGTCGGAACGGTGTTGTGGCTTGCCTTGAGCTCCTTGCTTACTCGGGTTAGCCACCTCGGTCTTCCTTTTATGCTCCCCAATATCTTGCTCTATCAAATAGGCTCGGTCCACCGTATCTTGGAATGTCACAATCCGTTGAGCAATAAGTTGAGTACGGATGGAGGTCTTCAATCCCCGAATGAATCTCATAGCCTTTTGTTCCTCGGTCCTCACCAAATAGTCGCAATACCAGGTTAATTCTATGAACTTAGCCGAGCATTGTGCTATAGACAACACACCTTGCTCTAGGTTGAGTAGCTCGATCTCCTTTCGGTTTTGATCAACAACCGGAATAAAATGCTCCTTGAATTTGCGCACAAACAACTCCCACGCATACACCGTATGAGTATCATCCCAAATAGCTTTAACACCCTTCCACCAATGCTCGGCGGCTCCCACAAGTTTGTAAGCCGCGAACCGGACCTTATCCTCATCCGAGCAACCAAATACCTCATAAATCTTCTCCATCGACTCAATCCACAACTCAGCTTTCCTAACATCGGGTTCCCCATTGAATTCAACCGGTTTCAACTTCAGAAATTGCTCCAATCCATACGGGGTGGTGCTTGTTCTACCCTCGAACCTTGATCATGTATGGCCTTCATGGCCGCCTCAAACATTCCTTGAAACATGGCACAGGCTTCTTCCCTTGTATCGTTCTGATTTGCATTACCAGTACTACCTTCACCACTCCTTCTACGAACCATTGTAAACAAGTACCTATATAAAACATCAACCGTTAATCACTCTGCACACTACTACCCACCTAGGTCATACTAATCCACCTATACTTATACATAGAGCTAAAACCATAGCTCTGATACCAACTGTCGCGACCCCGGACCCCGCGGGCCCGAGACCGCGATCTGGACGTCGACTCTAAAACCAAAACTATGAAATACCGAAGTTAAAAATTCCATTTAACCAAAAGGTGATGATCCAAAGTTTTACAAAACCAAGTTTGATAAAAAAAAAAACAATTACAACTATCATAAACTTCCACAAGTTTATGCACAACAAAATACAAATATACAATTCTTAACGACGTCATTGTTTGGTACAACTATCCCAAAAAGGTTACACATTTACATAATGTAAACCAACCTATAACAACCTTCCCCAAAAGAATGGATCCACACTCGACGTCCTCTTTCTCGTGATCAGCGAGACTAATCCTTAGCACCTGGGGGGGGTTAAGGAAAAACAAAGATGAAAAGAAAAGGGGGTGAGATAAATCTCAATAAGTTACTAATGCAACTACATGACATGCTATGATGCAATATACAATAAGCAATAATAAATATCACCTAGCACATAGCATTTATCACATAACAGATAGCAGCAGAAATAAAACATAACAAAGGATATAGCCAAGGTTTTCCAAACCGGAACATCCAAATAAAGGATCGCTGCGCAGCTTCAATAATCAACAAATCATCATCTTCATAGTAGCATGAAAGCCGAAGAGAAAACCCCGGTACCGGAACCAATAACCATAAAAGTGTCACAAAGGACAAGGACCATGACACAAAGTCATGCCCGTTAGCTAGATACATTCACAGAGGAACGCTAACTTGACTTTTCAAGGCCAATCTGGAAAAGGGGGGGTATAGAAGGGGGTAAAACAATGGTCAACATTATAATGGACTTGGCTTTGCCATTATAATCTTTCCCATCGCCCGATGCAACAAATATGCCAGCTGGGCTTCTAAATAAATGCTAAGTAATAATATTTTAGCATGAATAAACAACTTAAGGTTCCAAAGTAGGGAACCATTCCAATTAGTCACCAAAAGATGAATTGAATAAACGCGCATCATAAAATTGCTTCATATTTCCAAATAATGATTCAATCAAATCCCATATCACATATGTTCACCAAGGAACTATTTAACTCAAGAACACATCCGAAAATACTCACTCATCATGAAGAGTTCAAGGAGGGCTTTAAAACGATAGCTTAAACACCTAAAACGAAGTCCGGATGAACACAATATGGCCCTCGAAAGATTGGACAAAAGAGGAAATAAATGTCACAACAAAGGATGGGGTGCGCGCGCCTCCTAAGGGAGGATGCGCGCGCCTCCTAGATCAGAAGGGAAATCAAGTTTTGGAGGGAGGAGAGGGTGCGCGCGCCTCTTATGGGGAGGGTGCGCGCGCCTCCAAGGGGCAGAAGCATTTTTGATTAAGAAGGGCCTAGGGGTGCGCGCGCCTCCTATGGGAGGGTGCGCGCGCCTCCTTGCCCGGAGAGGCAAATTCCGGCCAAAATTCTGGGTATCCTCCATTAACAACCCCAAATCCAATACAAACCAATTCTTGGCCATTTCTAACACTACCAAGATGGGAACTAAGGTACCTACACCATTTTGAGCCAAAGGAACTCCAACAACATCACCTAGGGACCTCACTCAAGGGTGATTCAAATACCAAAATTTCACAAAAATGAACAAAAAGCAAATCACTCCCAAATCAACCCAAGATGCAATAAATAGCATTCACAACATCAAATAAACATGGAGTAGCATTTCTAGCATAAAATAGGGGAAAAGCAACTTACTTGATAAATCTCAAAGTTGACGGAATTCAATTCTTTTTGGTTCTACGCGATCCTATCGACGATCTAAACACATTCCACGTTTTAAGAAATGAGAGATTATGAGAGGAAGAAGAAGTAAATGAAGAGAGATGAAGAGAGAAACTTACCCCTTTTTCTTCTTGGAGAGAGAGAGAAATGGGCTGGAAAGGGGGGAGGAGTGAGGGAGAAGGTGAGTGAGTAATTTGAAATGATACACCTAGCCCCCTTCCCTTACTAACTAGCTCAACTAAGATACTACCACTAATTTATTTAGACCCAACACTTCTATGCTAGCACAAATGACCCAAATAAAATGCTAGGCATAAATATTATAACACATGAAATGCACACATAATTATTTAAATAAATAATAATTTAAATAAATAAATAAGCAAATAAATAAATAATAATTATTTATTACTAATAAAATAGAGCCTAGATTTCGGGTCGTGACATTCACTCCCCCTTAAAGAAATTCGACCCGAATTTTAACGAGACTCACCTTAAACAAAAAGCCACGGAAATTTCCTCTCGATCTCATCTCGGAGCTCCCACGTCGACTCCTCGATGTTATGATTCCTCCAAAGGACTCTAACCAACGCAATGCTCTTGCTCCTCAATTCTTGGACTTTAGAATCTAAGATCCGGACCGGTCGTTCCTCATAAGTCATATCGGGCTCAATATCCTCCGGTACCCCTGGTAACACGTGAGATGGATCATGAACATACTTCCGAAGCATAGAACGTGGAACACGTTGTGCAACCGGTCTAAAGATGACGGTAACGCGAGTCGATACGCAAGAAGTCCAACCTTTCCCAAAATCTCAAACGGGCCAATAAACCTTGGAGCCAATTTGCCTTTCTTACCAAACCTACGAATACCCACCTTTGGAGACACTTTCAAGAACACCAAATCACCGGTCTGAAAGCTAAGATCTCGCCTTCGGTTATCTGCATAGCTCTTATGTCGACTCTGTGCTGACTTCAATCGATCCCGGATAACTCTAACTTTCTCAACCGAATCCCGAAGCAAATCAATACCCAAAACTTTCGCTTCACCAACCTCATCCCAACAAATAGGCGATCTACATTTCCTTCCATATAAGGCCTCAAACGGTGCCATCTCGATACTAGCCTGATAACTGTTGTTGTAAGAGAATTCCACTAACGGTAGGTGCGAATCCCAAGAATCGGAAAAGTCTATCGAACAAGCTCGCAACATATCCTCCAAAATCTGAATAGTCCTCTCGGATTGACCATCGGTCTGAGGATGAAAAGCTGTACTGAATCGCAAATTTGTACCCAAAGCTTCCTGAAACGCCTTCCAGAATCTAGAAGTAAACCTCGGGTCTCGATCTGACACAATGCTAACCGGAACCCCATGCAATCTAACGATCTCATCGATATAAAGGGTCGCAAGCTTCTCCATCGAATATCTGATGTCAATAGGCAAGAAATGGGCACTCTTGGTCAATCTATCCACTATTACCCAAACACTGTCATACTTCCTACGGGTACGAGGTAGTCCCTTAACGAAATCCATAGTCACATGCTCCCATTTCCCACTCGGGAATATCTAACGGCTGAAGTAGTCCCGCGGGTCTCTGATGCTCGGCTTTGACCTGTTGACAAGTTAAACACTTCGATACATACTCAGCTATTTCCCTTCTCATATTAATCCACCAAAATTGTTGCTTCAAATCCTGATACATCTTCGTACTACCCGGATGAATAGTATACCTCGATTTGTGGCCCTCATCTAAAACTTGCCTCTTTAATCCACCCATATCCGGAACACACAAACGACCACGGAAATTCAACACTCCACTCGAGCTAATAGAAAAATCCTCGAAGTTCTTTTCCTTCAATTTACCCATTATCTTCACCAACTCGGGATCCTCTTTCTGAGCTTCCTTTATCCTCTGAATTAGGGTCGGAGATACCCTGATATTCGCAAAAGTAGCCCCATGTCTCGATTCACGAGGAGACCAATCCCGAACATCCTCAAGCATTTTCCATTCCCGAACCATCATCGAAGCCAAATAAGAATTTCTACTAATCGCATCGGCTACCACATTCGCCTTCCCCGGATGATAAGAAATCGTGCAATCATAATCCTTCAACAATTCCATCCATCGGCGATGTCTATTATTCAACTCTTTCTGGGAGAAAAGGTACTTCAAACTCTTGTGATCGGTAAAAATCTCGAACTTCGCCCCATAAAGGTAGTGCTTCCATTTGTGCAACGCAAAGACAACAGCCGCTAACTCCATATCATGAGTCGGGTAATTCTGTTCGCTAGGGGTCAACTTGCTCGAAGCATATGCAATCACTTTCCCATTCTGCATCAACACACAACCCAAACCCTCTTTCGAAGCATCACTATAAATCACTAGGCCATCGCTCCCATTAGGCAAAGTCAAGATCGGTGCGGTAGTCAACCTCTTCTTTAATTCCTCGAAACTCTTGTCACATTTCTCGGTCCACACAAACGGAACATTCTTCCGGGTCAACTGAGTCATCGGAGTAGCAATCCTCGAAAACCCTTCAATAAATCTTCGGTAATAACCGGCTAAACCAAGAAAGCTTCTAATCTCTGTCACTGATTCGGGTCTCTTCCAATCCACTATGGCTTCAATCTTTGAAGGATCCACCGAAATCCCATCTTTAGAAATCACATGACCCAGAAATGACACCTTCTCGAGCCAAAATTCGCATTTACTGAACTTCACAAATAATTTCTCCCTCGCAAGAACAGATAAAACTCTCCTCAAATGTTGCTCGTGATCCTCTCAGGATTTAGAGTAGACGAGTATATCATCAATAAAAACCACCACGAACGAATCAAGATAAGGATGGAAAATCCGGTTCATCAAATCCATAAACACGGCCGGCGCGTTAGTCAACCCAAACGGCATAACCAAGAACTCATAATGACCATACGACGAGTGCGAAAAGCAGTCTTCGGAATATCCTCCGATCGAACCTTCAACTGATGGTACCCACTCCTCAAATCAAGTTTAGAGAAAACCAAGGACCCTTGAAGCTGATCAAATAAATCATCGATGAGCGGTAGAGGATACTTGTTCTTCACCGTAACCTGATTCAACTTTCTGTAATCGATGCACAATCTCAAGGAACCGTCTTTCTTCCGCACAAACAAAACCGGTGCTCCCCACGGGGAAACACTAGGGCGGATAAACCCTCGATCAAGCAACTCTTGCGACTGAACCTTTAATTCTTTCAACTCTGCGGGAGTTAACCTATAAGGTGCTTTCGAAATCGGAGCCGTACCCGGCAAAAGATCTATACAAAACTCAATCTCACGATCGGGCGGCATATCATACTCGGTAGAGAAAACATCCCCTGAAATTCCCGAACTACCCGAACACTATCCAAACTAGGGGATTCTTTCCTAGTATCAAGAACACTAGCCAAATACCCCTCACAACCACTATGCAATAATTTTCTCGCTTTCATAAAAGAAATTAAGCGAGCCTTTCTACTCAGAGGACTAGCCTCAAACACAAACTTAGGCACATCGGGAATAGAAAAAGTAACAGTTTTCTTACGGCAATCCACGGAAGCATGAAACTTGCTCAACCAATCCATACCCAAAATGACATCAAAGTCTTGGATAGGAAGAACTACCAAATCCGCACAAAGGACTCGACCACAAATAGCCACATCACAAGCACGAAAGACTCGATCAGAAACCAAGCATTCTCCTATAGGGGTTGACACCTCTAGCACGTACGGTAAAGACTCGAATGCAGCATTTAACATGGAAGCAAATTGCACAGAAATGTATGAATGAGATGATCCTGGATCTACTAACGCTCGTGCGCTCACATTAGACACAGAAACAATACCTCCAATAACGGATGGATCATCGGTAGCTTGTTGTTGATTCATGGCATAAACCTTCCCTTGAACTTTGGGATTCCCAGCGGCATCCCTTTTCTGACCCTGATTAGTACCAACCCCTGACCCGGATGACTGACCTCGGTACCTCGTGCAATCTCTCGCAAAGTGCCCCATTTCACCACAACTGGTACACTTGCCTTGCTTTTTCCAACACCTATCCTCCGTATGGCCTACCTTCTGACAAAAGATACAAGGCTTCCTATTCTGAATCCCCGGAGTAGTACCCGGATTCCTCGGTGCGGTTTGCCCCTTAAACTGAGATGATGCTCCCAGGTTACCTCGGTTGTCGGAACGGTGTTGTGGCTTGCCTTGAGCTCCTTGCTTACTCGGGTTAGCCACCTCGGTCTTCCTTTTATGCTCCCCAATATCTTGCTCTATCAAATAGGCTCGGTCCACCGTATCTTGGAATGTCACAATCCGTTGAGCAATAAGTTGAGTACGGATGGAGGTCTTCAATCCCCGAATGAATCTCATAGCCTTTTGTTCCTCGGTCCTCACCAAATAGTCGCAATACCAGGTTAATTCTATGAACTTAGCCGAGCATTGTGCTATAGACAACACACCTTGCTCTAGGTTGAGTAGCTCGATCTCCTTTCGGTTTTGATCAACAACCGGAATAAAATGCTCCTTGAATTTGCGCACAAACAACTCCCACGCATACACCGTATGAGTATCATCCCAAATAGCTTTAACACCCTTCCACCAATGCTCGGCGGCTCCCACAAGTTTGTAAGCCGCGAACCGGACCTTATCCTCATCCGAGCAACCAAATACCTCATAAATCTTCTCCATCGACTCAATCCACAACTCAGCTTTCCTAACATCGGGTTCCCCATTGAATTCAACCGGTTTCAACTTCAGAAATTGCTCCAATCCATAACGGGGTGGTGCTTGTTCTACCCTCGAACCTTGATCATGTATGGCCTTCATGGCCGCCTCAAACATTCCTTGAAACATGGCACAGGCTTCTTCCCTTGTATCGTTCTGATTTGCATTACCAGTACTACCTTCACCACTCCTTCTACGAACCATTGTAAACAAGTACCTATATAAAACATCAACCGTTAATCACTCTGCACACTACTACCCACCTAGGTCATACTAATCCACCTATACTTATACATAGAGCTAAAACCATAGCTCTGATACCAACTGTCGCGACCCCGGACCCCGCGGGCCCGAGACCGCGATCTGGACGTCGACTCTAAAACCAAAACTATGAAATACCGAAGTTAAAAATTCCATTTAACCAAAAGGTGATGATCCAAAGTTTTACAAAACCAAGTTTGATAAAAAAAAAACCAATTACAACTATCATAAACTTCCACAAGTTTATGCACAACAAAATACAAATATACAATTCTTAACGACGTCATTGTTTGGTACAACTATCCCAAAAGGTTACACATTTACATAATGTAAACCAACCTATAACAACCTTCCCCAAAAGAATGGATCCACACTCGACGTCCTCTTTCTCGTGATCAGCGAGACTAATCCTTAGCACCTGGGGGGGTTAAGGAAAAACAAAGATGAAAAGAAAAGGGGGTGAGATAAATCTCAATAAGTTACTAATGCAACTACATGACATGCTATGATGCAATATACAATAAGCAATAATAAATATCACCTAGCACATAGCATTTATCACATAACAGATAGCAGCAGAAATAAACACATAACAAAGGATATAGCCAAGGTTTTCCAAACCGGAACATCCAAATAAAGGATCGCTGCGCAGCTTCAATAATCAACAAATCATCATCTTCATAGTAGCATGAAAGCCGAAGAGAAAACCCCGGTACCGGAACCAATAACCATAAAAGTGTCACAAAGGACAAGGACCATGACACAAAGTCATGCCCGTTAGCTAGATACATTCACAGAGGAACGCTAACTTGACTTTTCCAAGGCCAATCTGGAAAAGGGGGGGTATAGAAGGGGGTAAAACAATGGTCAACATTATAATGGACTTGGCTTTGCCATTATAATCTTTCCCATCGCCCGATGCAACAAATATGCCAGCTGGGCTTCTAAATAAATGCTAAGTAATAATATTTTAGCATGAATAAACAACTTAAGGTTCCAAAGTAGGGAACCATTCCAATTAGTCACCAAAAGATGAATTGAATAAACGCGCATCATAAAATTGCTTCATATTTCCAAATAATGATTCAATCAAATCCCATATCACATATGTTCACCAAGGAACTAGTTAACTCAAGAACACATCCAAAAATACTCACTCATCATGAAGAGTTCAAGGAGGGCTTTAAAACGATAGCTTAAACACCTAAAACGAAGTCCGGATGAACACAATATGGCCCTCGAAAGATTGGACAAAAGAGGAAATAAATGTCACAACAGAGGATGGGGTGCGCGCGCCTCCTAAGGGAGGATGCGCGCGCCTCCTAGATCAGAAGGAAAAATCAAGTTTTGGAGGAGGAGAGGGTGCGCGCGCCTCCAAGGGGCAGAAGCATTTTTGATTAAGAAGGGCCTAGGGGTGCGCGCGCCTCCTATGGGAGGGTGCGCGCGCCTCCTTGCCCGGAGAGGCAAATTTTGGCCAAAATTCTGGGTATCCTCCATTAACAACCCCAAATCCAATACAAACCAATTCTTGGCCATTTCTAACACTACCAAGATGGGAACTAAGGTACCTACACCATTTTGAGCCAAAGGAACTCCAACAACATCACCTAGGGACCTCACTCAAGGGTGATTCAAATACCAAAATTTCACAAAAATTAACAAAAAGAAAATCACTCCCCAAATCAACCCAAGATGCAATAAATAGCATTCACAACATCAAATAAACATGGAGTAGCATTTCTAGCATAAAATAGGGGAAAAGCAACTTACTTGATAAATCTCAAAGTTGACGGAATTCAATTCTTTTTGGTTCTACGCGATCCTATCGACGATCTAAACACATTCCACGTTTTAAGAAATGAGAGATTATGAGAGGAAGAAGAAGTAAATGAAGAGAGATGAAGAGAGATGAAGAGAGAACTTACCCTTTTTCTTCTTGGAGAGAGAGAGAAATGGGCTAGAAAGGGGGAGGAGTGAGGGAGAAGGTGAGGGAGTAATTTGAAATGATACACCTAGCCCCCTTCCCTTACTAACTAGCTCAACTAAGATACTCCCACTAATTTATTTAGACCCAACACTTCTATGCTAGCACAAATGACCCAAATAAAATGCTAGGCATAAATATTATAACACATGAAATGCACACATAATTATTTAAATAAATAATAATTTAAATAAATAAATAAGCAAATAAATAAATAATAATTATTTATTACTAATAAAATAGAGCCTAGATTTCAGGTCGTGACATGTCTACTGAGCAAGGAAAGAAATGCAATGCCTGTCAACTTGGAAAACAACATAAATCATCTTTCCACAGCAAGCCCTGCATGTTAACTTCTAAGTGCCTTCAATTGCTACATATGGATCTATTTGGCCCCACAACTACAGTAAGTATTGGGGGAAGTAGATACACTTTGGTTGTAGTAGATGATTTCTCTAGATACACTTGGGTAGAAACCTTCAGTCACAAGGATGATACCTATGCTGTTGCTACCAAGTTATTCAGACTACTACAGACCCAAAAAGAAAGCGATGTCATCAGTATGAGATCAGACAATGGCACTGAATTCAAGTACAATGGTATTGCTCAGTACTGTGATGATCATGGCATAGACCACAACTTCTCAGCTACCGGTACACCACAACAAAATGGTGTCGTTGGGAGAAAGAACAAAAATCTAATAGAAGCTGGTAAGACCATGATTGCTGAAGCTAGGCTGCCGAAATACTTTTGGGCTGAAGCCATCAACACCGCCTGCTTTACTCAGAACAGATCACTCATCAACAAATTCCATAACAAGACTCCTTATGAACTCTGGAGAGGAAGGATTCCCAACATTGGATTCTTCAAATATTCGGCTTCAAATGTTATGTGCTTTACAACAGAAAGGAGCACAGAGGTAAATTTGATGAGAAAGTTGATGAAGGAATCTTTGTTGGATACGCTAAACATAGTAAGGCCTTTCGAGTTTTCAATAAGAAACTATTGAAAATTGTTGAATTTGTTCATGTAACCTTTGATGATTTGATTTGCTAGAGTCTGACAGGCTCCAAATAGTACTAATACTTCTAGTGTTCATGAGACATGTGAATCCAGTAATTCTAACCCTGCAGATCAAGTACCAGCTGCTGATCCAGTCATTTCAGTAGAAGAACCAGTAGATGCTCATTACTTCCCATCATCGGCAGAACATGGTAATACCGATAACTTTCATAATCCATTTGCCGATACAAACTCTGCTGATCCACCTGAAGATAGATCCATCCCTCAACAATTTCTATTATAACACCTAATCCTCCAAGTTCTCACCCACCTCTCACGCATAACTCCAATTCTTCTCTTCCACCATCTGCTGACCATGATCCTCCTCTGGAATCACTTCAACAAGAGTCAGTAAGACATGATGTGCCGAGAGAAGTTAGAGTAGTTCGTGATCATCCATTAGAAAAGGTGATTGATGATGTCTTTGGTCCCAGATTGACAAGGAACCTCAGCAAAGCATTTGATGAAAGTCTTTTCTCATCTGCTATGGTCTCCAACATCGAAACAAAGAAGACTGAGGAAGCTCTTGCTGATCCTGGTTGGGTTGAAGCCATGCAAGAGGAACTGAATCAGTTTGAAAGATGCAAAGTATGGGAACTAGTGCCAAGACCAACTTCTCAGCAAGTAATTGGTACAAGTGTGGGTCTACAGAAACAAGTTGGATGAAGCCGGGAATATCACTAGAAACAAAGCAAGGTTAGTTGCAAAAGGCTACCAACAAGAAGAAGGTATTGACTAACGACGAGAACATTTGCTCCTGTTGCAAGATTGGAAGCTATAAGACTTTTCTTAGCCTATGCCGCCTTCAAAGAATTCAAGTTATATAAAATGGACGTGAAAAGTGCCTTCTTAAATGAATAACTCCAAGAACTTGTTATGTTGAACAACCACCTGGTTTTGAGGACTCCAAGAAGCCTGATCATGTCTACCGATTGAAGAAAGCTCTCTATGGCCTAAAGCAAGCTCCAAGGGCATGGTATGAAACCCTTTATAAGTTCTTACTTAGTGATGGCTTAGGTTTCACATGAGGTAAAATCGATACTACTTTATTTGTTGCCAAGCATAAGGGTCATTCATTGTTTGTTCAAATATATGTTGATGATATCATTTTTGGATCTACTAATGAATCACTTGTAAAAGATTTGAGAAGCTAATGCAGAGCAAGTTTGAGATAAGCATGATGGGTGAACTAACATATTTTCTTGGACTTCAAGTCAAGCAAACTAATGAATGAATATTCATCAGTCAAGCCAAGTACACTAAAGAACTTATAAAGAAGTTTGGCTTTTACAATGCTCACTCTCAAAGCACACCGATGGGAACTAACATTCATTTAGATAAGGATGAGTCCCGGTAAGAAAGTAGATATGACTGTCTACCGAGGTATGAATGGCTCACTCCTCTATCTTACTGCCAGTAGACCAGATATCATGTTTGCTATTTGTGTATGTGCCAGGTTTCAAGCTGACCTTAGAGAATCTCATCTACAGGCTGTTAAACGCATTATTAAATACTTATGTGGTTCTGTTAACCTTGGATTATGGTATGCTAGAGATTCATCTTTCAATCTAATAGGTTATTCAGATGCAGAATTTACAGCTTGTAGGGTGACCAGGAAAAGTACTAGTGGAACTTGCCAATTTCTTGGTGATCGGTTGGTGTCTTGGTCCTGTAAAAAGCAAGCATCAATTTCCACTTCTACTACTGAGGCAGAGTATATAGCTGCCAGCAGTTGCTGTTCACAAGTTCTTTGGATGAAGCAGCAGCTGGTTGACTATGAAATTCCGACTCAAGTTTGTCCCATTTATTATGACAACCAATCCGCTATCTCGGTATCAAACAACCCGGTCATACATTACAAAACCAAGCACATAGACATCAAGTACCACTTTCTGAAGGAACACGTAGAAAAGGGAAATGTTGTGCTGCTCAAAATCCATACTTTCAGAAAAGATTTGAATTTCTCAGAGGTGAACTAGGTATGATTGATTACTATGGTTAAAATTGTGATAACTTTGCTACCTTGTATTAGTCTGTCGATCTCATCAGCAATGTATAATCATTCCATGCCGATCAATCTATCTTGCCGAACAAATGTGTCTTGCCGATTTTCAAAATTCAAATATCAGCAAGTAAATCTCTCTTCGGTAGATCTTCCCTTAATGGATAAGGATTCTCTGACACGTGTGTGCACCCCCTTACCCAAATCATGTCAAAGATTTATCCCAAATCCTTGTGAAAAATCAGAAAGGTAACTTTAATATTTACAATATTATTGTTTACGTTTATACCCCTTCTCTCTCCTAAGTTTAACCGTCTAATTTCAACCGTCCGGTACGCGCATTAAATTCATTGTGTGTGCACGTTCTCCGAGTTATTCGCTACAGTTAAACTCCTCATTATTTCTCTTTCCCCCATACAAACCCTTCCTATTCACTCTCTTCCATAACATATAAATAGCTGACTTAAACTCTTCACTCTCTTTCCGCTCTCTTTACCTCTTGATCTATCTCATTTTCAAGCATTTGTTCTTCATCTTCTATTGCTCTACAGATCTCATCTTCTCTTCTAAATCTGGTAATAGTTGTTTGCATTACTCTTGCCATTTCAAACTCATTTTGATCTAACTGATTTTAACTTGTGAGTTTTCTTGAGTGATTTTGCAGAAAATGATGAGCAGCGAAAAGGATATCTATGGAGGTTATGTTGACTCTTTGTTCTTCGACGACTCGACCGACGGAGATTTCTTGAGGAATCTGTTAATTGGTTCGCTCCTTGAATCCTTCATCACTCCGGTTGGGATTGACTTCATATTTTTGAGTCAGGTTCAAGAATTCTTCTCCAACGCAACAGTCATTACTGCTCCAAAGGATTCAAACACATTCGTCTCCATCAACTCTATCATCGCCGGCATTCCTATATCTGTCACTCAGTCTTCCATTTCTTAAGTTTTCCCTCTCCTTGGAAAGGAAGGTTTATCTAGTATTTCTGATGACAAGTCCTTGGATAAGGCATGGACCCTAATGAGGGGAGCCGATCCCAGGCAAAGTGGAGATAACCACTTAAAGTCACATTATAGAAGAAGATTTTATGCCCTTGCAGAGATTGTTAATAGATGTTTGGTTTGCAGATTTGGCTCTCACAGCCATGTGACTGATGTGCAGTTTGAGGCAATGGCCGCCATTATGTTACAAGAAGAATTCAACTGGTGTGCCTATCTTTTTAGGGTTATTGCAATTTCTGCTGTTAATTGGAAAGAGGATAGAAGGAAGAACAAGGCTCACCCTGGAAAGGGTTGCCACTACATGCTAATAAGCACTATTTTGAGGCACAACTCAGAAATTGTTAGAGTTTCTCCTGTGCCTCCAAGCTTTGCCTTTAACAAGCTTAAGTCTTTCAAACTTGCTGACTGGAAAAGAATCACCAAGAAAGCTTCTTCCGGTACAATAGTTGCTCCTGCTGATGGTACTCCGAAGAAGAAGAAGGCTAAGAAAATTGTTAAGGTTACTACTGTTGGTCCTACCGATGTTTCTACTCCTGCTCCAACTACCGACAGGATCCTTGCCGATTCCACTCTAGCAACTCCCAAGAAAAGAAGGTTAGTCAAGGCTGCTGAAAAAGAGCCAACCAAAAAGTCAAAGGTTCTTCCTACCGATGAACCTTCTGCCGTTCAAAAGCCAAAACATGTTGCTGATCAGGTTCAATCTACTACGATTCCAGCTGCTGATCCAAGAGCCAAGCTGATAAGATTTGCACCATCTCTACTTTCTGGTATTTCTCTTGTTGCTCCTCCCTCCGCTGTGATCAAGTTTGAAGAAGGAGCCTTTGCTGATGCGGATGAAGACCCTATTGCCGATGTGCTGAAAAAGTATGCCGTTGTAAGAAAGTGCCAACCGATCAGAAACCCCACTTTTTATACCTTCTATCGTAATCTTTGGTCCTTTACAAATAATGTGTTGCCTAAAATTGGGTGTTTCCCATTGATCACTTTCAACCTTTCATTCGCCGTTTGCTTCAGTTCCACGAAAAGAGAAAGGAGCTGGTTCCTCCAGGCAACCGTGCTGATTATGTAGATTACACTAGCCTGAACAGCCTTACAAATTTGTACAAAGAGAAGTTTGTCCCTCTTCAGAAGTTTCAGCGGTTGTCAAAAGCTGAACTCAGGCTAAATTTTGGAAGGTTCTTTAATCTGCTGCCACTACCCTGGAATCAGGTCTATCTTTTCCAAGATCGGATCAGACAAGACCTGATGGTCCAAAGTGTTTGGGTAGCATATGTTTCTATCTTCAATCAACAGTCAAACTTCTTTGAGTTTAACCCCTATCAGATGGGACGACCAGAAGATGATGATGATGTACTGGTCTACAATGATAGTGAGACCATCTCTGCTGGTCCCTTGGCTGATCAATTTGTGCAGCAGGTGAAGAAAATTACTATTGATCTGATTAAGGATTCTGAAGTTGTTCTCTCTAGACGTCCTGCTGAGCAACCAGTAGCTAGTCCCATTCCTTCTCCCAGTAGTGTTCTGTTGATATTGCTGACTTCGTATGTGCTCATAAAGCTTCCGGTGAAACTCTTTCTGTTGGGTTTCTAAGTAACATGCGCAGCGGAATATAGCAATTAAAATTTTAAGAAACCCAAAGCCATGGATCCGTTCATATGATTAAATCAAATACAACAAGATGAATAGAGGAATAACTAACCCTTGATGGCTATGAATTTTCTCTTGATCTTTGGTGGAGAAACTTGAAGCTTTATCGCGAACAAATCACGAACTTTGCAAGATGATAAATTCACCCTCTAGCGGTATCCACACTTCGAACGAATATCAAAGGAGCTTCTTTGATCTTGGTTGCTAGACTAATATTATGAAACACACTTTCACAATATAATAAAGAACTATATGGAATTTATTTGTGAATTATTTTGTTCCTCAATCAAGGATATCTTAGAACAAAATAATATCTCTCTCAAACTCTTTGAGACTCACAAAATCACTTGTAAATATGGTCTGGCCGAATTGGGGTTTTTATACACAATTAAGACCTATTCCAAATAGGAATCTTGTGCTAAAAACCTTCCAAATCGAATTAGGAATTTTCCTGTCGGCAGCATCAGGCGCCCGCCTGTAAAGGGCCAGGCGCCCGCCTGAATGACCAGAAGGTCCTTGTCTTTCTGGAATTACTTCAGGCGCCCGCCTGGTCTGAACCAAGCGCCCGCTCGGTAGACCAAACAGCTCAGAATGTTTCCAAAATTCCTCCAAGGTCCTTTTGACTCTAAATTCCAATATAGTCCTTTTATTTAAGATTCGTTCTATTGTGTGTGACCCTCTAGGATTATACTAAGTTGGCAATGGGCTCAAACATGATTCCATAAGATATGATTAGGTTCTAGCAAACCGTCATACCTACCCAAATAGTATAACTAGATACAAGATCGCATTCCTCTTAGAATATGTCATAACCCTTTTGTCCACGATGTCATTGAACACAAGTCATGGTCAAACAGTCAACTTGTTTGTTCAATACTTTCTCAATTCCGAATATGTTGATAATCCAAATGACATTGATCCAATCAATTCATTTGAGTCCGGCCGAACATTTCATCAACATCATTCCTACGAGAGGCCCAAGCTTGACATCTCTCCGTGGAGGGACAAATCCATTTAGCTTATTATTCTTCCCAATGGGAATCCGATTATGCCAATCATACCCTTTATAACTACCGTGTTAAGGTAGCGTTTGAATATGTCAAACACAATGTTCATCAAGTGGAAGACTATAATAACTTCATGTCTAAGGATTCAAATGACATAACTAATATGAGATATATGTGTGACATAGACCATGACATAAATCTCATAAAGCGGGTCATGTCCAGTACCTTGTTCCAAACAAGTACCCATAAATCTAACATGATCATCTCATGATCATTCAGCCTTTATACTAGTGCTTAACAAGTACTAGGGACGGAGATTATTATAAGTAAACATGAACAACAATAATAATCAAAACATCTCTTTATTGATATGAAATAAATGATAACAATTACAACGTTTATTAAACGTGCCTAGGGCACCACTACCAACAATCTCCCACTTGCCCTAGGCCCAATCTCCCATGTATCTAATACCCATGGACCTAACATGACCATCATGTTTAGCTTGTGGAAGTCCTTTTGTTAGCGGGTCCGCAACATTGTCATCAGTAGGTACTCTGCATATATTTACGTCTCCCCTATCAATGATCTCTCGAATGATATGAAAACGCCTAAGTATGTGTTTGGATTTCTGATGTGCTCTTGGTTCCTTTGCTTGAGCAATAGCACCATTATTGTCGCAATAAAGGTCTATTGGATTAGCAATACTAGGAACCACTTCAAGTTCAGTTATGAACTTTTTAATCCAAACAGCTTCCTTTGCAGCATCCGATGCAGCAATATACTCAGCTTCTGTTGTAGAATCAGCGGTTGTACTTTGCTTGGAACTCTTCCAGCTTACAGCTCCACCATTTAACATAAACACAAACCCGATTGCGATCGGCTATCATCTTTGTCGGTTTGGAAGCTTGCATCCGTGTAAGCATTTACAACGAGATCATCTTCCATTCCTCCATAGACTAAAAACGAGTCTTTAGTTCTTCTCAAGTACTTAAGAATCGCTTTTACAGCTATCCAGTGATTTTCGCCAGGGTCGGATTGGTATCTACTTGTCATGCTCAAAGCATAAGATACATCCGGCCTAGTACAAATCATGGCATACATGATGGACCCAATTGCCGAAGCATATGGAACATCATTCATTTTCTCACGCTCATCTTTTGTCTTAGGACATTGAGTCTTGCTTAGAGAAACTCCATGTAACACGGGCAAGGTTCCTCTCTTAGAATTTTCCATACGGAATCTTCTAATGACCTTGTCAATGTATGTACTTTGGCTTAAACCAAGTAGCCTCCTTGATCTATCTCTATAGATCTTAATGCCAAGAATATATGCGGCTTCACCCATATCTTTCATTGCGAAGCACTTTCCTAACCAAGTCTTCACAGACTGAAGTGTAGGAATGTCGTTTCCAATGAGCAATATGTCATCCACATATAAGATAAGGAATAGCACTATGCTCCCACTAATCTTTTTGTATACACAAGGCTCATCTTCGTTCTTGATGAAACCAAACTCTTTGACCGATTCATCAAAACGGAGATTCCAACTCCTTGAAGCTTGCTTCAATCCATAGATGGATCTTTGCAATTTGCATACCTTAGAATCTTGTTCAAAACCTTCTGGTTGTGTCATATACACATCCTCTTGGAGTTTTCCATTCAGGAAAGCGGTTTTGACATCCATCTGCCATATTTCATAGTCATGATATGCGGCAATGGCAAGCAAAATTCTTATAGACTTGATCATTGCTACGGGTGAAAAGGTCTCATCATAGTCAATACCATGAACTTGCCTATAACCTTTCGCTACAAGCCTAGCTTTGTAAGTATGCACCTTCCCATCCATGTCAGTCTTCTTCTTGAAGACCCATTTGCATCCTATGGTTTTTACACCTTCGGGTGCATCAATCAAATTCCAAACTTGATTGTCTTGCATGGATTGCAATTCGGATTCCATGGCTCCAAGCCACTTGTCCGAATCAGGAGAAGACATCGCCTCTTGGTAGGTTGACGGTTCATCATTCTCAATGATTTCTACCTCATTACTATCCGTTACGAGAAATCCATATCTCTCGGGCTCGGATCGTAACCTACTAGATCTGCGAGATGCTTGTGTATTTTGAACAGGTTCCACAATTCCTTGTGGTTCTTGTTCTTGTTCCACCATTGGTTCAATGTTATTTTCTGGGTCTCGAATTTCTTCAAGATTTATTTTACTCCCACTGATTTCTTTGGAGAGAAACTCTTTCTCTAGGAAGACACCAGTTCGGGCAACAAACACTTTGTTGTCCTCTCGGTTGTAAAAGTAATATCCTTTAGTTTCCTTAGGATATCCCACGAAAATACATTTATCAGATTTGTGTGCTAGTTTGTCAGAGATGAGTCTCTTGACATAAACTTCGCAACCCCAAATCCTCATGAAAGATAAACTAGGTTTCTTTCCACTCCACATCTCATATGGAGTCTTTGGAACCGATTTAGTTGGAACTTGATTTAGTGTGAAAGCAGCGGTTTCTAGAGCGTAACCCCAAAAGGATATTGGAAGATCAACTTGACTCATCATTGATCGAACCATGTCTAACAAAGTCCGATTCCTCCTCTCGGACACACCATTCCATTGTGGTGTTCCAGGTGGAGTCAATTGTGAAACTATTCCACAATTCTTTAGATGATCATCAAATTCTTGACTTAAGTATTCTCCACCTCGATCTGATCGAAGTGCCTTTATACTTTTGCCAAGTTGTTTTTCTACTTCATTTTGAAATATTCTAAATATCTCAAATGCTTCACTTTTATGTTTCATTAGGTAAACATACCCAAATCTACTATAATCATCAGTGAAGGTTATGAAGTATTGAAATCCTCCCCTAGCATTGCTACTTAATGGTCCGCATACATCGGAATGTATCAACCCCAATAAGTCGCTTGCCCTTTCACCCAACTTGGTAAAAGGTGTCTTAGTCATTTTTCCAAGAAGACACGACTCACAAGTATCATATGACTCTAAGTCACATGAACCCAAAAGTCCGTCCCCATGGAGTTTTGAGATACGCTTCTCATTAATATGACCAAGACGGCAATGCCACAAATAAGTATGATTTACATCATTAGGTTTAGATTTCTTATTTACATGATAGACATTATTTTCATTCTTGACATCCAAGATATAAAGGCCATTAAATGAATTAGCAATACCATAAAGCACATCATTTAAATAAATAGAAAATTTCTTATTCTCAATAAGAAACTTAAAACCTTCATTATCCAAACAAGAAATTGAAATAATATTTCTGCTTAAATCCGGAACATAATAACAATTGTTCAAAACAAGAATTAATCCGGAAGGTAAAGTGACTTCATAAGTCCCTACGGCTAATGCAGCAACTCTTGCTCCATTTCCCACGCGTAGATCTACTTCACCTTCTTTAAGCAGTCTCCTATTCTTTAGTCCCTGCACATTTAGACAAATGTGAGAACCACATCCGGTATCCAATACCCAAGAATCAGTGGTAGAAAGGAGAATATCTATCATATAGATACCTGAAGTCGACGCAGCCTTGCTGCTCTTCTTCTTCTTTTGCTCTTCCAAGAAAGCCTTGCAATTACGTTTCCAATGACCAATTTCTTGACAATGGAAACAGATTGCATCCTTTTGTGAATCAGGTTTTGCCTCAGAAGCCTTGGCAACCTTTGCCTTGCTTATCTTGGGTTTGACAACTTTTGCCTTACCCTTTCCTTTGGCACTAGCCTTCTTCCCATCATGAACCAAGAGCACAGGAGAACCTTTCTCCACAATTTTCATCTCTGCAGTTTTGAGCATCCCATGCAACTCAGAGAGATTCTTATCCATTCCATGCATGTTATAATTCATCACAAACTGATTATAACTTTTAGGCAATGAATTAAGAATGAGATCCGTGGCTAGCTCCAATGGGATTGGATAGCCAAGTTTCTCAAGGTGCTCTACATAACCTTTCATTTTAAGAAAGTGAGGACTCACTTGTTGCCCTTCATTCATTTTGCTAGTAGTAAATGCAACAATGGTCTTGTACCTCTCTTGCCTAGCTTGCTCTTGAAACATGGTTCTCAACTCCACGCCTATCTCATAGCTTCCAAATGTTTCAAACTTTGTTGGAGTTTTGAACACATAGCAGCAAGCATGAGACAACTTACATCTCTAGAATCATTACGATGTTTCTTGTAATTGTCTCTTTCTACCCTAGGGGCAGTAGGCGGTGGTTCAGCAGGGAGAGGCCCATCGAGAATGTACAACTTATCCTCTTGCCTAAGAACAATTCTTATGCTTCGGATCCAATCCATAAAGTTTGTACCATTCTCTTCGAGCTTATCCTTCTCAAGGATCGATCGCAACGACATTGATTGAGTGTTATTAGTCATTATCTACAAATATGCAAAATTTCCAAAATTTAATAAGTACCGATTTTCATTAAAGAGATAAATAATGTATTTTTAAACAAAATACTCCCACTAAATTATATAACCTTCTTATACATCCAATGTATAATATAATTTAATTGGGTTAAGATCCAACTTTAATTTAATTTCAAGTCCGCTAAGGCGGATTACACAAAATCAAATTAATTAGGTAGACAACTCTTGTCAATCATATCTCATATGACTCTTAATTCCTTTTATGAGATTCTTTTAGAAATCCAATTGACATAAGGACGATCAAACTTTGGAATCTGAAAGATATCTCTTATTTTTCGTGTGCTCTCTCCCTCTCTCTCTCCCTCTCTCTCTCTCTCTCTTTCATTCATTTTCACTGCAAGGTTTTACTTGAGGTTTATTATCGTACTTACGTTTTAAATTTTCGATGTTCACATTTAAGATTCCAGGATCACTTAAAATCTAATTTCTAACAGGCAAACTAACACATTGTCATCCTTAGTCTTTTTTTTTTGTTGCCATTTTTATAATTTCTATGCTACCATATTGTTTGTGATTGAAAAAAAAAAAAGATCTTGAAAAAATAAACAAGCAAACAAAAATATTTTTTGCTTATAGAGAACATAAATTGTGAAGTTAAATTTTTTGACCTACGCTGACAAAAATTCCTCCGACCACCACTGCTTTAAACATTATTATAACTGCAAATTTGTCACAAACATTATTTATATTATTATCTACCATTTTGAAAATAAAACAAACGGTAAACCTTTTTATGAGAAGTATAAAAAGAAAAATGAACTTTCGGGAGTATTTGATTCTTAGATC
Organism: Campanula takesimana; assembly: GCA_026119855.1. NCBI lineage: Eukaryota > Viridiplantae > Streptophyta > Magnoliopsida > Asterales > Campanulaceae > Campanula > Campanula takesimana. The sequence continues at coordinate 1,699,002 of JAOWBW010000244.1, read as the reverse complement.
AAATTATATCTCTGGTTGAGTCTATATAACATGAAGAGTGGGAGAGCTTTAAAAGATCACAGCTATATTCATCATTGTATTACTTGCACCGCTCTTAATTGACTTTTGCACTAGATAATGCATGCATCACTGTTTCCGCAAATATGTGTCTGACCAATGAATAAAGGAGATATCAAGTACCAATATTATTTGAAAACTTAATTGAACTTTGATTAGTTGATATTAATATTTAGTATTTGATTTAAAGACAATAATTTTTCCATTACATGTATTTCCACGTGAAGGTTCCTCACAAGCCAAGTAGTAAAACTCTCCACTAAATTGATTTAATCTTTATTGTACAATAAAATTGTAATGCATGTTTGTTTTTACCATTTTTAAATGCATAATTCACCTTTTGTTCTTTATATTGTTCATTTCTTTTATAATTGATGGAAAATGCAAAAGATTGTTCAAATAACTTTCTAATTTTTAAATTTTTTTTTTACCTCAATTCATACTTTGGTAGAGTACCATGTACCGACCATACCAACCAAATACAAACCGTACCAATTAAGTTAATATATCGACTTTAGTGATTGGTAATGGTATGCATTTTGTTGTACCAAGTTTATCTTGATTTGATACACGGTATAGACAGAATACACTTGGTATACCAATCAAGCCGCCCCTAATCAAGTCAAATTGCCATACACAAAATAAAATAAAAAATAGTGGTTCCTTTCCATCAGAGATAAGTTTGAATAAAAATGTTATACACAGCTCATCTTGAAATTGAGTACTTTTTGAAATACTATGGTAATAAATAAGCCGTTACATAATACAAACTTGTATTTATTAGTTCATTTTTTGATTCCTCTTCAAAAATGTCATATGCTTCACTGAGATTACATTGTCAAATGCACCAAAAATAATTGTTATACTAAGCTTTGCTAGCATTCTATATCTACACTACAAAATTAAAACAAAAATGTTACTTAAAGGGCAGAGTCATCTTTGGCCTGTATATGACAAACACTCAACAAGTCATCCATCAACCACTAGCCAACTCATCTTCACTGTCTTCACTGTCATCGCTACAAATATTTAACCAATAAATTAGTTGACTATCTAAACAATTTTCATTTTGCAATTGTTACGCACAAACAAAAACAAAACGGATATCACTACTCCAAATGTTGACTAATATTACTCCCTCAATGTCCTTTTTTTTAAGCTTCTAGGTTTGTCAGTATATAATGAGATGTTGGAAACAAACTGGTAATAAAACATTTAGAGACAAGGTTATTCAGAATGTGGTCATTCATTTTCCTAACGCTTAAACCAAGCAAATATATGAATTTTATTCTTGAGCTGTTTTATGTTATTGTATTTCTAACAATTCTAATATGGTGCTATTAGGAAAAGAATCGTCAGATTTATAAGTAGACCCCACTCATAGTAAGACTTCTTAAGGGAAAATAAGGTTCTGAAAAAAGTTTTAGCAAGGCAGTGATCTGAAATGCTGAAACTGTCCGTTCATGCTGCATTTGACTTGTCAACGTTTCTAAGCAATGTACTTATTTGCTCATAACTTGCACAATGGTAAAATTGCAATAAGACTCTTTCCTTGTATAGAAAAGAGACATTTATGTTGGGACGGACTAAAAAGGAAGTGCAACAATTATTACGGGAGAGTAATTATTATGATGCTCATAAGAAGAGTGCTTGAAGATGTACCTGTGCTCAGGAAACTTTGATATTCTTCTGGCGTCAAGGCCAGTTATGAATTTTTGTGCTGATTGAACATTATCAGTCCCTACAAGACAACCAGAAAAAGTGCAACACCAATAAGCTTAAATGCCTCAATAACAATAAAAATGTGCCAGTACCAGAAACGTAAACAGTTCAACAACAACAAACAAACAAACAAACAAACAAACAAAAAAAAACCCTCACAATTAGCCAAAACTCTATTGTGAACATATCGCTAGAAGACTTCAATATGCGTATAGGCACTTTGCAAATAAAGCCGAATCAATAATTTCACCACGAAGAAAATGAGTGCCTCTTTATGTGGGATAATGTTTTTTTTTTTACCTTTTGTCAGCTGGAGAGCATGAAGAGCACATCTCTCTGCTGCAAGTCTTACAGGGGTACTTCCATCCTTCAAACATTCAGCAAGTGTGGGGCCATATTTTGTAACATGAAGCATAACAGCAGTAGGATTAGCCTGAAAATAGAATTTAAACCATCAAAACATCAATTATGTATAATTCTTTCTTCGACTGAAAAAATAAGATGTAAAATTTTTCTCCAACAAATGAGAGAAATGTGAAGTTAGTACTTTTGCAACGGCTTTTAGTTCAGATAGTGCCCGTCTTCTGACTTCACTCGAGTCATCCTGCATAGCTAATACCAAAGACGCAATCGTGTCCATATGTGCATTTGAATTCGAAGGATCAGTCTCAGTTTGATGAAGTAGGAGCCTTCCTAATGCTTTGGTTGATGTTTCTCGAACAGGAAACTAATGAAAACAGCAGTATCAGAAAAATAAGCGTAGAGGACGAGGGTCAATGAGTAATATGCATAGATACAGAAGAAAGATAAGATATTCGTATGTATAAAACATACATACATTAGGTACTAGGTATATACATTAGTTATACTATATCTACATATATAACATGGGTGTGTTTGTGTGTTTCACGATCAGAATAAAATATAACCTTCTCATCCTTGAGGCTATCTTTGAGTCGATCAACAACTACGGAGAACAAAGGAGACGAACTGACAACGGTAGGATTCTGTCTTAGCATGGAAGAGAGAGTAAGCAGAGAGCCATGCCTAGCAGACCAGCTAGGAGATGAAGCCAAATTTGAAAGTTGCTCAAGTAATTCAGTAATTTGATCATCTTCTAGATACTGCAAACATTTCAAAGTTATGTCAACATTAACGAACAGAAGTAAGAGTATAGGCTTAGGAGATGCTCATCCTAAAAAACAACAAAGGACTTGAAACATTTCAACAATCAATGTTTTTATAATTGATGATGATAGAAGCAGATATCTAAAAGTTGAACTAAGAAACATGTGGTTTTAAACATGGAAACAGAAACTTTGTCCTTTTAAAAAATGTACATTCCATTTTGGGTGTTATAAAGAATCTACTCTTCCTTCAGGGAAAGAAAGGTTGAATTGTGACCACTATTCAACTCTGGACCCAACTCCAATTTAATTGGGATCACAAGCTTTGCTTTTACACACTTTGTCCCATAATAGTTGTCCTAATTGATTAAGGTAATAATATTCTTCCCCAATTGCCCCTTTAACTGATAATTAAGACAGATGTTGATTTAAGAGAGAAGAGGGACAGAGTGTTTGTGTGCATGCTGACTTTGAAAAGAGAGAAAAAATGGTGGACATGCAGTAAATATTCGAGGAGTTCAATGTACAAAAGATCTCAAATACACATAATGTTAAATTTTCTAAGTATACAAATAAATGTCCTGTGAGGGTGTAATTGGATATTCCTGGAAAGAGTTGTTTAAATAACGAAAGAAGACATATATTTAGAAAAAAGAAAAAAGAACGTTTATTTATTGAGGGACGGAGGGAGGATTAAAATGAGTAAAGAAAGCAACAGGACTTATTTTGCAACGGAGGGAGTACATCAAATTTACAGCAACAATGATCCTAGAATGAAAATAGGATTAAATTCATTTTCAACCATCGTACTTTCACCCAACTTTCACTTTAACCATCCTATTTTATTTTTTGCACGAAAACCACTCTACTTTGGAAAACCTCTCATCCAAACCCAAAAATCACGGATTAGGGCACGGATTAGTGACGGATTAGACACGAATTTGTGGTTGCGATGGGAGGTTTTCAAAAGTAGAGTGGTCTTCGTGCAAAACATAAAGTATAATGGTTAAAGTGAAAGTCGGGTGAAAGTACAATGGTTGAAAATGAATTAAAACCATGAAAATATTTAGTACTATCAAATGTTGGATGTGAGGAAGAAAAAACGAAAGCCTTGAATATAAGCCAAACCTTTGACATGATGCCCAAAATACTTGCAGAAGAAGTTCGTATCTGCTCCTCGTCATCGTAAATCAACTCTTTCAAGAGCGCGTAGGCACGGCTTTTAACAGTAGGACTCACACTTTTTCCAGCATACTTGAGAACACCTTTTAAGGCTGCCAGTATTGCTTCACGGACCCCGCCTTCTGATACCTGATAATTTATATATAAGATTTGTTAAACTAATTATACAAATATCAGTGAGGAAGAATTGAGGAAACAGGCATCACCTGCAAGCTGGATAGAAGATCACCAACTAAAGGATCAACCCTAGTACTTAATGCACTAAGTTTTCCAAGTGCTAGTGCAGCACTTGAGCGAATAGTCCTGCAATCAAGTTAGTATAAGCATTAGTGTAATTATGCATAACCAGCTGACATACATATCACTGAACAAAACCTAAAAAAAAAGTGAGGAGAAAATGAATAGAAATGCAGAGATAGAGAGAGAGAGAGAATAAGGGCAACAACATACACCTTGTTGTCCTTGATATTCATAATAATAATAATAATGAAGTTTTAGTTAAGAAAAAGACTGACCTTGTGTTGTCCTGTAAACATTTGACAAATGTAGTTTGTAGTTGTGGAAGAAAAGGTTTCAGGGCAGTCCCGCCCTTCCGTATCATGATCGTCAAAGTTGATAGAATTGCACTCTTCACTTGCCATGGGAATCGGTCACCTATAATTCGGATCAGAGGCCTGTAAGGATCAACAGAAATAATTGTAGTTAGTAGAAACACTAACGTTTGGTAGCAAGACAGCGATAATGTACATAATGACAGTCAAATCAAAAAGTAAAAGCCAAAAAAACCCAGATGTAAGAAAGAGAAACAAAAATCAAAATCACAATCGGACAGAACTACTATCACAGCATGTTCCAGAAAAGGCCAGGCATCGAACAAAACTATAGACAGCCTCCTGAAACCAAATAAACTTGGCATAGGGTAGATGTAGCTTCATCAAATTGTGCATGAACTGGTACCCCTCAGCAACCTAAAAGCTTCTCGATGGAACATTCGGACCAAATAGGTGAAAAGGTACCTAATCTTGATTTCCAAGGAAAGGATCTCAAGGTCTACCCTATGACACAACTAGCAAAACCTTACCTGATCATTCATAAACTCTGAATCCCTACGTTCTAAAAAGGAAAGTCTGATGGAATTGTTGTCGCTTTCCCTCTACCCATTTAATCTGTCAGCCAAAACAGCATTCCTCATATGTTCAGTCTTCTAGAATCCAATTCAAATAGAACTTTCCAACTACCATAATCTTAAATACAATTTTTTTTCTTTCACTAGTCTCTTTAGGTGCAAAGATAATTCTTCTCGTCATAAACTTATTTATGCTTATTGCTTCTTACAATATTGTCCTTCAACGAGATAGGATTGAACAATACTGACTGCAATCAACACATTTAACCTTTTTAAATGTAATGTCTAAGCAAACTCGGGAAAACAAAAACTCAAGTATCATCACAGCAAAAGATCATAAATGCTACAAATGAAAAAGCAACAAATCTTGTTGTCTGTTATACGACATGCTCGCTTCCCCAATCCATGAAGAATAATAGAGTACAGAAATTAAATGGGAAAAAAAAATTACAAGTCGCTGTCTGCATACAAGTCCTGGTGCCAATTGTTACAATAATAAGACATCGGAGTCTTCAAGAAAAACTCACCCTAATTAACTAATAAGTTAGACAATTAAGAAGTCAAAGAAACAAAAAATCAGGTATCATCACAGCCAAAAGATCATAAATGCTACTACCTTTGTCCCTAAATGAATGTCCATTTTCAAGTAATTTTTTGTCCCAAAATGAACGTCTTTCTTTTTTTTTTTTTTTGGAAAAAACTATGTCCCCTAAGTGAATTTTCCAACAAGTCAGTTTCACTAGTGTCTTTATACTCGCAAAACTAAACGTTCGGAAAGTTGATAACAAGAATATTTATGAATCTTTGGCATTTAATTATATAAAAAGTTCTGAATGTTCCCTAAAATGAAATTTGGACATTCATTTAGAGAAGGAGTACAATTGAAAAAGCAACAAATCTTGTTATCCGTTACGTGATATGCTCGCTTCCCCAATCCATGCAGACTAAAGAAAACATAATCGAATAAAAGAAACATTTTAGATGTCATTGTCTGCATATAAGTAATGGTACTTACCCTGTAATTGGGATAACAAACTCCCTCAGCGCCTTTTCACTTGTCACTTCGATTAATTCTCCGAGCCCTTGGGCTGCCTGTTCCCTCAGTTCAGCTGATCCACTTATTAAGCCCTACAGGTGTAATAGCAGAATACATCTGATTAATAAGCAATGATCTTATTAACTATAAAAGCCTTATTGCAATCGCCGATGAAGAATAAGTGCATTCAAGTTATCAAAAGCATTCTATATATCCAAAGATAAAATAAGCAAAGCAAGCAAACAATTTAAGGGAAGATGGTCATGAAGCATAATAAGTGATGCCTTTCGCTTCTCTTTTGGCATATGCTAATGGTGCTTTCGAAGGACTATTGTTGAATGACTTGAGGAGAGACTGGGTGGCTGCAATTTCTTAATACTCCCTCTGTCCCACTCGAATTAGGAGAAATTTCCATTTTGGATGTCCCATTCGAATTAGGACAACCAAAAATGGAAGTGTTTTATTTAATGGGACCCACATTCACACTCACAACAACTTTCCACTCATTATTCTCTCCTACTTTCCACTCATTATTCTTATCAAATATGGAATCCTTGTAGCCTGTGGCCTGTGTGTGTATGCATAATTTTATTAGGTTTCAACCACCAGTAACCGAGCATCACACCGACTAATCTGGTCCAAGCCGGGTAAGACCACAAGGGCGGCAAAGCTCTCACAACAAGTTTTACCGCTGCTGCAATCCCAGTGTATATACATATATATACATGCATATATATACATATATGTAGGTGCATATATATGTAGGTGTATATATATATATATATATATACTCCCTCCGTTCCTGGTAAGTTGCAACATGGAAGGGGAAGCACAAAAATTAAGGAGAATAATGAGTGGTTGGGAGGAAGAGAGAGAATGAGTGGAGAATAATGAGTGGTTGGGAGGAAGAGAGAGAATGAGTGGAGAATAATGAATGGTTGAGAGGAAGAGAGAGAATGAGTGGATGATTATAAAAGTAATAAAGAGTTTCCTTATTTGGCATTGTTGCAACTTAAGTGGAATGCCCAAAATGGCAAATTGTTGCAACTTACCCGGAACGGAGGGAGTATATGTGTGCGTGTGTAGGTATATATACATATATATGTTGGTATACATGTGTGTGTGTGTGTGTGTGTGTATACAGATACATAAAAAAACATATGCCCTAACTTTTAAGCGTTGATTATAGATAAATGGAGATTATGCCTGTAGATTGCCAACACTACACCAGGAAGAAGGGATGGGATTGTAATCTGCATCTCACTAAATTATCATGTTTCATAATCACCATCTCTAAATGAAAGCAAGTCCATTCAATCAATGAAAATTTAATCCAAGAGCCAAATTAGTCATTTTTGAAGCAGCATGTGTCAGTGAGTACCAACACCAAACCAAATAGCAAGTTGAAAGCTAATATTCAAGGTATAATTTATGCAACCAAATGTATCATAAATGTTTAACTCCGCTTTATTCCCTAGAATTCCCCTTAATCTATCTTCCTATCCATTCACTTCAACCAAACAGCTGAGAGCAACAAATTCCTAAGCAAGATGTTCGAGAAACTGTTGCAAAAATTCCAACTAACCTATATAGATGAATCTTAATATAACTTTAGCAAACAAAGATAATCGCCAAATATGAGGTCTGTATCTAAAACAATAAAAGGGTGGAACATATGGTGAAGCACAGAAGTACAAAACAATCCTGCCTGTGTATGATAAAAGCGTGTTTTAGTAAAAAATGCTTTTCATGATCAAGAACATGGACAAAGAATGACCTGAAGGAAGATGGGAAGCAAAGGTTGAAGAGCTTTAGGTAGACAGAAGCCAGGTATAACAACGGGCCCACCCTGTAAGAAAGAATGTACACTAGCATAAGAACAGGTCTAACCTTTATTTCCTCAGAAAAGCGCAGGAATTTTCAACAACTTAAACCGTTAAAAAAAAATTGCTGATAGTTCAGATCCACATTCAAGGAAGTCAAGTCACCTTTTTCTTTCTACGTTCCTTGTCCCTTGATGTAGATACGGCATCTCGAACTAGCTTTATATATGACGGAAGAACTTCTTTGGGAACCGAAGTGATAACTCTTGATAAAGCTTCCCAAGCAACCTGCTTTCTGCAAGATTAGATGCTACAAGGAGAATAATTGGCAAACAATCTACAAGCTAGCCAGGTCAAAGAAAATACCGCAACAGTAGCTGTATCTGAGTCACTAAGTAAAACTATTAGAGTGGATATCATGTTTGGAGCTTCATCAACCAAGTACAATTTACTGTTTTTAAAGAAGTATCCTATCATGTACGCGGAGCTTCGTCTTAGTGATGCCTACAATCAAATAGAAAAATGTAAGCTGACCCTGTTGCATATCTGTGTGAGTGAGTGAGAGAGAGAGAGAGAGAAAGCAATTGGCTAATCAAAATCATACCTGGTTATCCCCAACACCTTTAAGAAGCTCTGATATTAAAGGCTCAACTCCTTCTTCATCAATGACCAACACAACGGTCTCAGCAGCCTTCTTTGACAGATTTTGGACATCCTATGCAAATGATCACCACATAAGAATTATCAACAGGTCCACATGAGAGGCTAAAGTAAATAGCAGCTTAAAATGTTGCACGCTAATGCATGAGATACGAAAAGCATGGCCTAAAAAATATTAAAGGCGTAAAGAATCATACCATGTCATCATCACTCATGGCTGCAAGCAGAGCAGGGAGAATCGTACCAAGGTGGAAGTTGAGACCAGGTCCTGCCACCTCTGCTACAGCTCCCAGAGCATGAGCATTGAAGGCTCTGGGGGAACAACCAGACGTTTTGGTGAAAATTGAATAGCAAAGAACTGTATACAAAAGCCAACTACATAGGAAAAGATCTATAGTACATACGAGAGTGGAAACTGGACAAGCTTGGGCAATATGTGTGGCAAAACAGCTGCCGTCCTGACACTTCAGTAAGTTGAAAAGGAGATTTCAGCATACAGAGAGAATAAGCGAGATACAATAGGATTCAAGTCATACAAGCATACTACCTCAAGATTTGTTTGAGGCCATCAAGGGCAGTATCAGACATTTGATCATCCTCCAAAGCATGAAGAAGTGTTGGGACAATCTCATCAATTGCTTGCATTCCAGCACTCTGCATTGTTGGCAGTTCATTATTATAAAGTATGTGTAAACTACAGGTAACGTATTATTATTAGAACTGCAATGTGCTGGAAGTAATACCTTGTAAAGGGTACTGAAGGCTAAGCCTGCAGACTCGCGAACCTCCACCATGCTAAAAAAACAAAGAGCAAATAATTATGCAGCTGAATACCTGTTCCTTTTTTCTTTTTCTTTTTTTTGTGTGTGTTTGGTGAATATGCAACTGAATGTCAAAATTTAATTTGTTGCACTATAATTAACAAATGTGCGATTAAAATAAAGCACAAACCTATCACAAAGGGCTGTCCGAATAGTGGGGATTAGATCTTCCATGAAATTTATCAACTGACTCTTACCAGCACTGGCCATCACTTCACTTAGACCAATGCAGACACCCTGGCATTCAAGACAGAATTGACCTCATAAATAGATGTTCGATACCGAAAGTATAAGACCTCAAAAAAAGAAAATGGGAAATCATCCAGTGACAGCCTCCACAACAAATCAATTAAAGCAACTGCGGAGATACAGAATATATGAATTCAAAAGAAGACTGCTTAAAAGGAAATCCATAGTTGGGACAACTTATATTCGCATTTCTTCATCCATCTATGAAATGCAAAAACACTAGACCACGGAACGTTAGGAAACCACAACCATTGGTAGCTCATAGATGGAAGCAAAGAAATGGTAGGTCAATAACATGGTGGGATGCTGCACTCCGTTTAAAAATCACTAGTCTGTGGTAGCACTTTGTCCTAATTACATACTTTTCCTCTGTCCCATAACACCTTGCACAAATTTCCTTTTTGGGTGTCCCACTGGGAGTCCCCATAAGCCACTTTATATTCATTTTTATTTACCCTACCCCACTTGTCATAATCACACACAAAAATCATATGGCCCACTTGCAAATCCTACCCCACTTGTTATACTCACACCTCCTATCCCGCTCATAATACTTTTGTAAATATACACTCTCTCATTTATTCCAGTGTCCAAGTAAAATGGTGCAAGGTGTTATGGGACAGAGGGAGCATATGATCGGTTATTATCATGATAACGAAGAAGCGTAATGGTCAGGTAACTCCAAAATTGCAGAAACGAGTTGGTGTTGACTGATTTAACGTCAGTCCATTCATGCTCGAAATAGGTAGGTAATGAAATGGTCAACATATTCGACCGGGTATATTGATCATGGTACATCCACATATATTGAAAAAGAATTACTCTTACGAGGAGAGCGAACTGTTGCCTTGGCTGAGCTAAAGTGTTGCTGGCAAACACGCTCACATTGATTCACAGAAATGATCATTCAAGGGAAATAACTGCAGCATTAGGAGCTAACCATTTTGACACTTACTTCGTCTAAACAGGAGGCAAACATAAAATTGTCATTCAATGATATCTGATGTGATGATATCTGCGACATGAGTTAATAATTTTTTAATGTGATATGCACATAATTCCTTCGCCGGTAATGCAAGCAGGAAGCCAGATGAGATGCCAGGTTTTTATCATTTTAATACCTTCATTCTTTCTCAAATTTCCGCAATTCTTTCAATCAGATATGCATTCATTTTGTTCACATAAAACAGATCACAACTAATAAACCCTGATTCAATCTCCATAGAAAGCCCAAAAAAAAAAAAAAACAATGAAAAGACATCCAGTAGCTTTGATATTAATCGCTGGAACTACTACTACCTCGCCCGTCGAGTATAAGAGAGCAAATGACAGTATAGTATTGAACATCGGGATGATACCAGGAAAGATGGTACGAATAGTAGACTATTCAACAGCATTGTTCATGCAGCCTCCAGAGAATCCATGGATGTTTTCTTTCTTCCCATTCCTAAACCAGAGTTCTGTACTCAAATTTCAGTCTCCGCCTCTGGAGTTCCTCAAAACAGCTTAAAGTTCTATTCCCACTATTTTCCATCAGATTTGGACTACCTTATTTTAGGCTAATCATACCAACTTTGTCCTTGATCACATTCATTACTACCTTACACTCCCTCCTTCCACTTTACCACTTTCGGACTTATCCCATCATTTCAGAATATACCTTCAATTTTCAACAACGCCCTCTTTGAATTGAGATAGGAACAATATTGGGGCCCTATCGATTCTCCACTGCTAAAGGATACTTGAGGCTATCAAAAGAAAAGCTCAAATGGTAACAATTTCTTAAATGTAGTCAATAGGGATATTTTATTCTCCAGCAATAGTAATATAATTTGTCATAAGTTACATAGTTTCAGGACACTTTAGTTTTATGTTGTTATAATTTAATTATAATGACAAATTATTTTCTGCACAAGATGAAATACTATCTTGGCAATGGTAGTTGGTATATCATCTAAGATGCTGAATCTAGTGATGTGGCACCACTAAATCTGTTCTTACTTGGCTTAAAGACCGGTAGCAAAACCATGAAAAGATCTGGCTCAGGATTTGGTTAAAAAAGGTGCTTTCATTGTGCCACAAACATAATGGGTGGCATAAAATTAAGAGTAAGCTGTTGCTTCACATTCAAGTGAATTAGTTACGCAAACACAGATCCTTTAGTACAGTTCAATCTGCTTTAGGAATCAGATCAACCATAACTTTTACTAATCAGCTTTCTTCTATTAACATAATATACCTACTAAAAATAGGTCTCAGTTGTCCGCCTAAAGAACACAAGTGTGAAACTTCTTTTAAAATAACAGGCCACAAGCACCAAGAAAAAAGAAAAAGGGAAAAGAAAAGAGGAACACTTGTACAGCGTGGAAAACTCACTTGTCTTCTGCTAGCACTAGAGTCCTTGAGTCCTTTAGATAAAATAGGAATAATCAACGGAAGTACTCTCTCTCCAAGTTTCCTCACAAGCTCACCCAGTGCTCGTCCAGCAGCCTGAATGCATAAGCAGCTGATTAAGGTACAATGGAAGTTTCACCAAGAAAACCCTAGAAGCAGAATGCAAACCTGTCGTCTTTCAGAGGATGGTGATGCTAGAGAAGTAATTAGCGTGTTCATTAAAACTGGCATTATCTCCTTTAATGTTTTTGGAGTATTTACAACTATAGTCTTCCACACATGCAATGCCGCCTGATCCAACAAAGAGAGAGAGAGAGAGAGAGTGAGTTCAGTGAGTGTATAATAGCATATGTTATCAGAGCTGGTAGGATATGTAGTAACACCCTAAAAATAGTCATGGTGATTACCTGGCGAACTGTAATGCTAACATCAGTTCGAACCATATAGAGAGCAGCAAGCACTTCATTACGCTTCTCCTTTCCAAGCACTTCTATGATGGCTCGTCCCTGTGCTTCCGTGCTGGCACCTTCATCATCGCTTCCTCCCTCAAGAAGTGCTTTACCCGAGGTTCCAGCAACCTACAGATAAGGCAGAATCTCAACAAAAGATAACGTGTTCCAGACAATTGGTATGGAAAAGAGGACGAGAAGTTCACACCTTAAATAAGAGATCCCCCAACAATTCTACAGAGCTTTGTCTGATACGCCAACTATCACTGAAAATACCATCTTCTACAGCTGGAAGGAGCAGTGGCAAAGACCTGACAGGAGACTCACAGAAAATACAATGAGCAATATTCCAGATTTCACAACAAAAAAAAAAAAAAAAAAAAAAAAAAAAAAAAACAAAAAAAATAGAAAATAAAACTCTACATATACATCAGTGCAGTTTCGGAACTACTTGATCCTCATATGAGAATCCGTAAAAGAATTCATGTTGAACTACAGAATCCCAATGATTGAGTACAAGAATTTAGGACGCTGAATTACAGTGAGAAGTAAACAATATTTCATCTAGCATGCCGATTGTTAATGAAAAGCCAAGCTCATGTCTTTAGTTCTCAGAGGTGCTAGCTGCTTTAGATAATAAAACAGTTAAATACAGTATGTGCTAAATGAATATAGTTTCAAGTGTCATGTGGTTACCAAACAAACCACCCCCCCCCCTTTTTTTCTATGTCCATACAAAGGATACAACTTCATATAAAACTGTAAACAGTTTTCACATCAGTTTAATGAACTACGTATTGACAGAGAACCTAAAGAGGTATGCATGTGTACAGTGAAACACAAGTTTCCTGAGAGAGTGCAAGTAACAACTCAAGACAGAAAGAGTACAAATATTATGGAAATTTATCAGAAAGCATAGATGCACAATGAAAGACAATCATACGTTGTAGCATAATGCTCCACCAGTACATGCCCAGCCCCTAGTGCTGCTTCACGTACAGATTCATTCTCATCGGCAAGACCTGAATCGGGTATAAATAGGTTCTTGTCAATATACAAACCCCAAAAAAGAAAGGTACAAGTTCAATTTAGATATGAGTAAGTATGCTTCGCAATAACCAAACAACACCAATTTGCCACCAACTAACCTCAACAGACCGAAAAAAGTTAAACACACACATGAGCCCGTGTACACGCACTCACACAGACAAGTCACTGTAAAGCAGAGGAAGAAGGAAGACAGAGAAGGGTACAAACCATCTAAGATAGCAGGCAGCACCTGCTGCAAATAGTTCTGGAATTGGACGCCCAATGACCTCGGGAGATACTACATGGAAAAGTAGATAAGAATGGAACAACAAATAACCTTGGGAAAATTGAAAAAGAAGATTAAAAAATAAGATGAGTCAATTTAATGGTTTTACCTTAAAAAGGTTCAAATAACCATCACGCACTGACGCTTTCTGGTGAGAGCAGTTCCGAATAATATCAGGAAGTAAACGCTCGAAGTACTCTGTTCCTAGTGCAGCCAATACCTAAAGCAGAAATAACTTGTTAAGCACAAAACAACCAGGGAGTTACAAAGAAGCATTATCAAAATTGCTAAAGGACAACCAATCTAACACCTTAAGCATAAGGGTCTAGGAATCACATCTTAAACTGAAAAAACGTAGAGACTGGTAATGATGTAACTGATGTAGATACAATAACTCCAATACTTCATGTAGAGAACGAATGTAACGCCCAAGGCCATGATTTTATTCAATAATTCCAACCCTAGAGAAACTTATGGATTTTTTGAACTTGATAGATGTGATTTATATCATATCTAATTGAGTAATTAATAAAATCAATTAGAAGAGGAATACTCTCAGCTTCTGAAGTGAAGAAGACCTAATATTGGGGGGTCAGTGAAATCTCTTCATAAACGCATAAACTCAACTATGAAAGTTCCAGGTTTGTCCTTCATGTACTAGCCTGTTGAAAATTAAAATATATATATATATATATATATATATATATATATATATATATATATATATATATCGAATATCTTATCTTAAGAGTCACTTTCTTAAAAACATGTCCCAGAAGGGCTTTGTTGAAAAACTATTCACCAAATGTGCTACTTTCAAGATATCGCTATTGGCAATAGCGTCTTCAATATTTTGGGGAAAACTAAAGTCGCTAATTCCAAGAGCAACTTTTCTTTTCCCAAAACCTTTGTAAGTGTTAGATTTGGGGAAAACTAAAGTTGCTACTGGAAATAGCGACTTCAGTTTTCCCTAAACTATTCATACAAAGAGAAAAATAAAAGTTGCTATTCGCAATAGCGACCTCTGAGTGCAGAAACTATGAAGTCTTGTCAATAATGACTTCTAAACAAGCACATTTTGATAAATATTTTTTCAACATACAATGATATATTTTTGCCTTAAAGTGACATTTTGAGGAAAAAATCAAAATGTTCAGGCAGTTATGAGGGTTTCCAAGCTATCAAAGCATGTTATAATCCGACAAGGGTAAAAACAAAGTTAATGGTATATGAGAATGCAGGTGCTTCACGAATCCCAATTGGCTAAAACATTGAAGTTTGCAACCCTCAATATCCGATGAAAGAATATGATCAGCACACTTGGTATCAATCATCAACTGAAATTACAAAATCATGAAGAAGACAAGATGATAGCAAGAAATCGAAATCGTGTGTAAGAGAATGGCTGCTGACCTCACTAAGTCCTTGAGCAGCTCCAGAGCGCATAACGTTACTGCCTTCAGATTTTAGTGTTTCCAGCAACCACGGAACAAGATCTGGGAAGTTTTCTTCCCCCATTCCTCTGATAAGAGAGCCTATCGCTCTGGCAGCTACAGATCGAACTTCAGGGATAGGATCCACTAAAACCTGTTTCATTGAACAAAAAGGTGAGGATCCTGTTTAAGATGGTCAAAAAGATTCAATTCATATAGCAACGAAAAGCACCTTTTTTATTTCGGGAAGAAGCATTCCAATGTAAGGAATCATGTCCTTAGGTTCCGTTACTAGTGAACACATATTTCCAGCAATTTGAGCAGCTTTCTTTTTTGGGTCAGCACTCCTTTCCCTCAATCCTCGATGGACTATGGGTACTAACAGAGCAAGAGAAGGTGCATCAATTGAATTCACAAAAGTAGTCTGCAAAAAGAAGACAAGGGCATTAAAACAATTGATAGAGCTAACAGATGAACAACCATCGTTACAAACTCAAAGGTCTTACTTGAAGGAGAATATCAAGGGAATATTTTGTGTGGTCATTTGGATCTGTAAGACCCATCAAAAGAGTTGGGACCAGTGATGCTATTTCAGGATTTTTTATCACACTCCCAACCTACAATTTGCATCCAAAAAAAAAAAAAAATCTCTGAGAACAAAATATTAGCAATTGCAGAGGGCCAGAAATGGAACGAAATAGAACATTTAAATACCTGCTGGAGAGCCATTTGACCAGCAGACTGAACTTTAGGATGTGTATCAGTTAGCACCTGGAATTAAAAAAATAATAATAATAAAGACATTGGACATTACCAGCAAAGCTAATAGTTGCCAGTCTAGTATCATCCCAAAATTCAAGACATACCTCAGTCAATTTTGGCACAATCTTAGGGAGACATTGAGAGAGTTGCTGAGGAGCACAATAAGCCATAGCTCCAAGAAGTTGCACACTACTCTGTTTTGTTCGCCAGGCTTTATCTTCAAGGCCCTTTAGAAAACACGAATTGTGGAACACATCAAAATTTAGGGTACTAGGGAAGGACTTGCGTTAAGGCGAAAGGAAATATATCCTATTGTACACATCCAGAGAAGATAGAAAGAACATCTTCAGTTGTACAATGTTTAAAGCACAAGATGAAAACAGAAGTGTGCACTCTCAGGATGGTCAATGAGATACGGTCGAACAACCCCACGAATTTGACTTTAACAAACTATTGTTTTGCCATACACAGTAACGGTTGATGAAGATTATGAGTTGTTAGTTTTCTTTGCTCATTGAAAGGGGTAGACCTAAGGATTCCAAGGTAAGGCTCATACCCATAATCAAAAACTTAGGCTTAAAAATTTTGGGGCTTGGCGTACTACATCCCACAAAAGAAGGGTCAAAGAACAAAAACAAGTACAGGAACTAATAGTGATACGGAAAAATCTCTTAGGGCCAGACTGGTGACGGCCTGACGGGGTCGTTGGCATGTGACAGCTGATTGTTCGAACACTGTGATTACTCCTGTTTGCGTAGTATTAACGTGTAATTTCATATTTGCCCCTTGTAGGAGGGTAGTCCTCGTGGGGGAATTAGGGTTTTCCAGGTTTATAGCTGGCATTAGAGGAACCACCAAATGCCAATGGAAAGGAGCGGGTATAGAATCTGGAAGGCTTAGAGAAAGACAAGGCCTTGCAGGATGCTTGGCCTCTTTAGAGAGAGAGCGCTTAATTAAAGTTCAACATCCGATATTAATATTAACAGATATTAATCTTGGATTTGCTGGCAAAAGCATACGTTTTGCGTCTCAACATAGTGATTTTGATAATAATCTTAATTCTTGTTTGATTCTAAGTTAAAACTTGAAACGTTGATATTTATTAAGTACCATATATTGAAATTCGATATTATATACTACCTTCATCCCATAATAAGGGTTACTAAACTGAATGTGTGGGAATTAAGGAAATGTAAATATGATATTATAGTTGAGTAGGTATGGTGACTATGAAAAGTAAGTAAGAGAGAGAATGTGGGGTAGAGAATAGAAAGTGGATTGTTGGTGTGAGTGAGCAAGTGGGCCCCATTGAATAAAATGTTTTCAAGTTTCAATTTTGGGATAGTAACCTTTATTATGGGACGTCCACAAAGGAAATAAGTCACCTATAGTATGGGACGGAGGGAGTAATTAACATTTTATTTTTGTATTCATCACTTCTACTAGTATAGTTCGCGTTTTTTGACATCATTATATCTCGCCACACTAGTGAATTATGTGTGGGTGTTAGGGAGGTTGCTTAAAACATTCCTTTTTTAATTATATTGTCTCTTCTTGACACAAACAACTGCTTGTTATACTTTCTTTTCAACGACAATCCATGGTTGGATTTCCATGTCTTCCGCAAACTGCAGATCATAGACTAAAAAATTCTTGCGCTTGTTGATGCCCTTTCTCGACTGACTTTCAATGGGTGCCGACATTCGAATGTGTCTGAGTGTTCATTTCCTTGTCTCTTTTTCTCAACCATTTAATTTGGTGTCCTGATCCTTCTCCGTATCCCTTCTTGACCTTTATTTGGACAACAGTAGTTACTTTTGAAGTGTTGATGCAGGACAAACTAGCTGCAAAACATCTTACGACCAAAGTCAAAGGCCAATTGCGGTGCTTAAAAAATGTTGTGCCGTAAAAGGAATGTGTCCTTGGTAGATCAAAATTATTAATTGCACTAAATTTACTGATTTACGTTTTCGAAATATTGTTTTGTTTCACTATCAGTGTTTTCTCAGTCATAATTGCACTAGTCATTCTCGCCAATGTCATAATCTTTTCATCCTAGCCTATCCTAGCATTATTAGGGAACATAGTCGCAGCCCTAACTAGTTGTGTAACGTTTCACAGCTATTCAGTTGAATATCAAATTGAGTTGAGCTTTAAGCAACTTAAGCGCTTCTCTCTTAAGTACTCTCTTCTTATCTTAATCACTTCCGCCGACTTCCACTTTCATCCGGTGTGTGATGAGTAACTTGCTTTTGTACTGAATGTGCATAGAAGCTTGGGTTAGTCTTTATCAAATTTATCCTCTCTGCAAAAACATCGTGGGGGGAGGTGTGTGTGTTATTAGCGCTAATACGCTAGTCAGCTGTTGCAGCAAGGGGTTTCAGCAGTCTCTGGTGCATCATTTAAAGGAATTCTAGGATCTTTAGATAGCAGCTTCTATTCCCCTTCCTTTCTATAAGATAGAGCTGTTCGTTTGCCTTCGACTTCAGCTAATGGCTCTTTTAGACTAGTACGGATTTCAGTAATACTGAGAGACTGGAGGGACTTGAGATCTAGATGTTTTAGGAAGTCTTTGTTATTGCTTTTTCTTTCTTTGCTGCTCTAGACTGTCCTAATAATGTTTCATATTTTCTCTTTTCTTTTTCTTTTAAGTAAAAACAATGTCAATCCAATCGTAGACAGGCAATGTCAAGCTCATACAGGTTTGCATACGTGTAAGCAAAGAACTGATTAGCATGACATCCTGAAAGAACTAACAGAGGTACAGGTAGCACAAGACCAACAAATAGCAAAACACAAGCCAACTATCAACTCACATGATAGAAACAGAATATGAAGAGAGAAAACTTTAGGGTTTTTCATATTTCTATTTCCTGCTAGGCAGACTATGGACATATAAGATAGTTTGTAAACATCAAAAAATAAGGACCTTTAGAAGCGATGGAAGGACAAGCTTCACCCCTTGGGCACTAAGTTGAGACATCATTGCACGAGCAGCACATTCGGCAGCTTCGCGGACTGCAACAACTTGATCAGAGAAAGAAACCAAGAGTAATGGTAACATTTGGATTACATACCTGCAAACGGATTGGCGTATGTGTGTGAGAGAGAAAGAAAGAAAGCAGTTAAACACTATGATGGATATAAAAAAACAACTTAAACTGAAATGGTAGTTTTCTACATACGGTTCAAACAATCTTCCGAGCTTTTCACAGAGGCATTCAAATGCCAGTAAACTCCCTTCACGACACTTAGCGGAATTCCTGCAGATACGGTTTACATCCTTTCAGTAAATGGTATACTTGTACAAACTATCAAAAAAGAAAGCAGAGCAATATTCAGTAACACTGTAGCACCCGGACTGAGCAACTTCAACCCTTTAGTAAAGAAAGTGGTAAGTATTTGATCCAACAGTTGAGCTTTTTCTTGAAAATGTAAGTCTTGTTGTTCACAATGTAGTTACATTTGTACAATGATATTTACATTTTGAACAATAATATTTACAATCTGAAACAACTGGAGCAACTGGACACCAAAACCAGCCCTATGCACAACCCGGATTTTTGCATAATCAGATCACACACATAAATTTGATTTGCGAGTCTTTGCTACGGAGCAAAGGAGACTAGAAAAGAGAATGATGCTTGCAGCCAAACAAATTATTAAACAAAAACTGGACGTAACTCAATCCAGTCTATGTCGCAATTAGTTGGGCAGGCCCTGCTGTATGAATTCATTTTGACACTCACGCATGGTCCTACAGAAGGTCACTAGTCGAAATATCACGAAGCACCAACTCAGAGCACAAGTCTTTACAAAATGTACACCCTCCGTCAATGTCAGTGCAATTCAAATTGCGGTATTTCTACAATCTTCATTAATCTTCAATCTCACATTCAAAACTGGCTTCTTGGTGCCACTGTCTCATGCCATGCTAGGACCAGAACGTTATGAAAAGAGACGAGAAATGAGCACAATTGGCAACAAAGGCTTTTTCTCTTAGGACTTGCTTTACTTTCGGGTTTGTTATTTCATTGGCACGCTCCCTAAATAAGTCTACGTTGAAAAATGATTTAAAAAAAAAAAAAACATATATATCCATGAATGTGCTCATTAACTGTATTTATGTATGCGTACTACCGAAAGTTCTTAAAAGTCATCTTCCTTAATCTATTTAAAATAAATCATTTAGGAAAGGGACAGCATTTTATATTCCTGAAAAAAGGCAAGGCAACTGTGAATATGCATGAATGGAGCAAAGACACTGCGTTATTCGGCTCTGTGACTACATCCTCAGAATAAATTGTATTACACAATAAATTAACGAAAAGGAGCTGTATGTAGGCAATTAATTGAGGATGTCAATATGATCACCCCCTTAGCCACCAAAAAGAAAACAGTAAATCTAACCCTTGTTTAAGCGGACATAACTGCACTACTGACAAAAGGCAGTCTGAATATGATACCTGTTTGCGAGGCCTTCTCGTACAACATTGGCAATGCCATACTTCTTCAGACTAGAAATTCCAAATCCCTTAACTACACCAGCTAGTCCAAATGCAGCTCCTCGCCTCTCTCCATATTTGTCGCTCTTCATAAGTTGATCCAAAAGCCTAGAAACAAGCACTGATGCATCGTCCTGATACACAAATTGGGAAAAGAGGGAAAAGGAAGTAAAAAAAATAGTAAGAAGCAGCATGTCCACCTTTATCAACCATACTCAAAAACAAAAAAAAATATTTTTTTCAAAGTGGATCAACACATGTTATATGTTTTGCACTTAGTTCCATGACTTGGATTTGGAAGGACATGTGTATTTGGTGGATTAAATTGCAAGAGTGATTCCAATCCCACAACGTGAAATTGAGGTGCAATATGAACAACAATAGAACCGGTCATAAGGCCAGTAAATCTTGGTTTCAAAGTGAGGATACTTCCATAGGCACAGATTAAACATACTTGCTTTGACTTCATTAACGGAGATAGGCAAGTTGACACTGCACGTTGAACAGCTTCTGATGGGGTGTTTAGGACGTCCAACAACTTTTCTACCACAGTATGAACCTTTGGATCATCCTGTTCCAAGACAAAAATCTAAGTAAAACTATTTAAGTGAGCTATATATACACATAGGTAATCTTAAACCATGGTATCACACACACCTTGGCCAAATGCTTTGCCAAAGCTCCAGTAAAAATTACAACACCCTCACGGACCAAATCATATATTTCTTCATCTGAAGCCTGAATGTTGTACAAAAACATATAGCTAAACTCAGTACGTTATCCAACAGTTACAAGAGAAAAACACTCCCCCCCCCCCAGGTTACACAAATCATTGATGAGTTTTGTGAAATAACTGATCAGAAAACACCATAAAGTCAGCTAGGTAGTAACTAATCTAAATAGAGCATTTGTACAAACATATACGTACCTTCTTATTTAAGTAGTTCTCAAAAATCGGAAATAACAGTGAAACATTATCTTTTCCATGCTTGTCAATAATCATAATACCAGCATTAATCATTCTTCCTCGAACATCAGCATTAATATCAGCCTGCAGTTAAAAGCATTCAAAGATAACCTGCACCGTTATAATACCTATATCGAAAAACCTTTGCGCTAATAGCAGCCGGACAATGACTCTAGGTTAGCAATGGGTTTATCACAGTTAACCATTAAAATTTTACAGTCCTTTGATATTCTACATTGTACAACAGTTGAAACTTCTAAGCATTGAAAAATATCCAAACTCTCAGCTATGGATAAACCCATTGTCAACCCTAGATGACTCCCAGTGCTTTCCATTGGAAATATCTTTATTTATAGTTTCCGGAAGGGGTTTGGAGATATTTCAATTCATCATAAAATATAGTGAATTTCTGACCCTGTAACAGCTAATTGCTAAATTATAAACAGGATAAGTTTTTGGCACCTGGCTTTAGATATAATTAAATATTATTAAAAAGCAATAACAGAAAACAAAGTCAATTGCCAAAAATGTAGACAGTGGATAGCCGATTTGAGGGGTAATTCTAACCCATTAAATTGGCAAAGTAATTTAACAGAACAGGAGCAGTAACTACCAGTGCTCGAGAGATCAGGAATGTCATAACAACAGGAAGGTCTTTGGTCCTAAGAACATCAGCTGCAGAATGTAAAGCTAGTGCAGTCCCTTGCCTTCCCATCCAACCAGAATCAATATTGTCACCACCAGAACTAACATCGCGGATGTACAATGAAAACAAGGTCGATAAAGATTCCTGATATACATCACTGAATTAGAAATCAAGTAGCAAGATTTATATATAGACACAAAATGGAATAGTAAATCACCTGTATCGTATCTGGGTTTTCATCTAAAGCAGCAGCTAATGCCTCTGCTGCAGCCATTCGAACATTATAATTAACATGAGAAAGCGCCCTAAAGAGTCCAGCATAATCAGTCCCAAACTCATAACCATAACGGTCCCATATATCCTCTGCTACTTCTGCCACGGACTGGATGAGAAAGATATGAAGTTAATTATAAGAGCATTCACCTAAATAAGATCCTACAACTTAAGACAGAATACAGACTCTAAAGATTAAGAATGAAAAACTCCAGTTTCGGTAAAATTTAATAAATGGAACAGCTTTAGGGCAGTAGCTTAAACCGTTACTCGTGGACTACACATTACTTAAATTATTTTAGGCAGATTCAAGATCTAAATCAAGCAAAAACATTAAGCAAGCATTTAGAGGCATAGATGAGATTGCTATCTACAAAAGTAAAGAACTCAGAAACCAGGAATTAGAAGAAAAAAGAGTAAACGACCAAAATAACCTGCGTACTATATGAATACAACCAAAATGACCCGCGTACTATCTAAACTACCAAATCAACATGCGTACTATCCATAAATTCACCAAATCAACCTAAATCACTTACGGTTGTTAATGAACGTCAACAACCGTTAATAACTTAACGAGTATTACAATCAACAATTTCAAATAGATTAATTATAATTGAAAGGGCCAAAATGCAAAATACAATAATTTACTATATCCCCCACCCCCAACTTATCCCCCCAAAACCAAAACCAAGATCTGCACCAGGAAACAACCCTATTCCCTATTTTCCTTTACCTTCTTCTCCACCCTACAAGACCGTCCGCACTTGCTGCTCACCATCCTCTAAGAACACCATTCCCTTCCCACACTGTCTCCCACCCTCCCCAACTAGATCTACAACCCTAACATACTGTCCCACCACCTACACAGATCCCAGAATCTTCACTTAATTCAATTCAAATTCACCATCAATTGGGGATTAAAATTAAAATTGAAGTTATAATTAAAATGAAACACCTCGCCGCCAACAGCTTCGGTGATGATACGGTGACCGGCGATTTCTGCTTCAGAGATTGTAACCCCCTGTTCTCGAGCGACACCCGTCATGTCGTCATGTCCGACAACACCTCGGCTTTCATTGACGGCGGCGGGGCCACCTTTCTGGGTCTGGCCGAGGACTATGTTCTCCGCCGCCTGCATTGTGGCTGCATCCTTTGGTGTGATGGGCTTTCCCGCCAATTCTCCATGGACGGGGAATACGTCGCCGTATTTGACGGCCTCTGGTTGGGGTCTTCGTTGCTGTTCTTGGCTCATTTGAGATCGTTAAAATTTTAGGCAATTTTGATTGAAAATCAAATGGACGGTGATTGACGGGATTATTTCATGCGGATGAGGATACATTTATGGGGACGGTTTCGGATGATTTTGCAGGTGAGTTTTGTGGCGATGACATGGAGCTAAATGTAAATTGAATATTTTTTATTTTAGGCAAGATTTGAATTTGAAGAGAGAAAAGAAATTGAGAAAAGAGATTAAGTCGTTTATCGATGAGATTCTGGGATACTTGAATTTGTGCTGTAGTGAGGGAACCAATGATGAGGAGGAGGGTTTAATTAGGCCATTGAGTGATTTGGCTTCTGTTTGGTTAAAAGATAATGTGGATGGAAATGGCGGTGGGAAGGAGCTGATGATGTTCTTCCCACTTATGAGTGATTCGGTTATTGAAGAGATTAGTGGAGATTGTGATTTTGTTAGGTTATGGGGGTGATTTGAAAATTTTATTGTAATATCCGTTAAATTACTAACGATAGTTATTATCTATTAACTTTTACTAACAATTTATGTTGATTTGGTGAATTTATGTATAGTACGCAAGTTGATTTGGTAGTTTAGATAGTACGCGGGTCATTTTGGTTGAATTCATATAGTACGCAGGTCATTTTGGTCGTTTACTCGAAGAAAAAACTAAACAGCTACCTCAGATTATAAAGACTGAACAAGAGCCAAGAAATGAATTCCCAATGAATAAGAAAACTGGTAAACTATGTTGACCCCTCACTTATACGCTGAAAGAACATAACATAACAAATTGAACTCCAATAATATGACAAGAAAATGGTTCCCACCCTCAACACTGTTCACTCATACAGCATAGCAATGAAAACAATTAAGATTATTGATAATTGAATTTGCATTTGCACCTTTTCTGGATCATGTAGGGCAATCCAAATGCTGGTCGCAACCTCCACATTCTGAGGAAGAGAACGACTTGACACAGCAGGAATGCATTTTATTGCATTTAAGCAAGCCATTCTAACATGGACATCTTTGGCATAAACTCCGCCTAAAGCCTGTTGAAATTCACATAACAATCACATTTGAGGGATATTCCTAAAGCAAATTTCGGAGGAAAAGATAAATATTTCGCATACATTCGCCGCTTCTTCTGGTAGTAAACCCAGACACAACTCATTTAAGGCTGGCCCGATAGAGGCTTGATAAGCAGGGACAACACTGAGTACGTGATAAAGAACCTGCAGAGGGAAAGAGATGATATTTGTAGTAAGCCAGAAATCAAAAAAAAAAAAAAAAAAAAAAAAAAAAAAAAGAAAACTCCGTCAGTCTCATTTATATAGGCCAGCTTTCCTTTCTAGCAGTCACAATCTTCTTTGCCACTTAAATTTCCAGTCCACATTGTTTGTATATTTTCTCAATTTAACCATAGTTGCGTTAATATTTTTCAAGATAAACCAATTACTAATAGCAGTCTTTACAAGAGGCAAACAAATGGAAATCCAAATATGAGATAAGGGGTTGTTTACACATTTATTATGAATCCTAAACCAACGGATATTTATTTGGCTGACATAGAAAAGAGAAGCAATCAATTGTAAGCAAGAATGACTAATAGATGCGTAACTGAAAGCATTTGAAGCCTTGGTAAGGGTAAAATGGGATCCATGTGCATGAAAAGTATTTGAAGAACAGCATCATGAAGTCCTGTCCTCTTTGGTGATGAAAGTATCTTTTCCATTATCTATCATGAAAAATTAAATAAGAAGCATAATTAGTGAACATTAGAATCCATAATGCAATTAAGATAATTAAAAAATAATAGTTCACAGAAGTTACCGGGAAGATGAAAGTAAAAGAGTCAACTGGAAGTGGCCCGGATCTTATAGAAGCTGATAACCCATTCACTACTCTTTCAAACAGACCCAGGATTGGCCTATCCTTGGTCTCCCCATCACCAACAGATGGAATTACATCCCAGAGAACATGAGCTTCCTCAGTTGCAACCAACCGTAAAGCAGTAGCAATTTCTAGGGCCCAATTTGAGAGAGGAGGAGCAGTACACCTCGAAAGCTTCACCATGGTTTCAAATGCAACATGACTAACAATCGGAGACCGCAGTAAGGGATGCACAAACTTAACCTGATATCGAATCAAAATTATATAATGTTAAAAGAAAGGGAGAAACAGCAAAGGAAAAATGAAGTACACTTAAGACAATCAAATGAGCTAAATATGTGGGTTTGATGAGGTCAAACAAGCAGTGCTTATCGACATAGGAAAAGATCAGTCCTTCAAATCAGCCATAAATTGTTACAGAGCAATGGACTACAATTATGTGGCAACGAGTAGAGACTTACACGGGAGCATACCGATAAGTCCCCTGAACCCAGAATAAGTACACATCAAACAAAAACAAGACTACAAGGAACCATGATTTGTGCCACTAACAGAAATCAAAAAGCGAGAGTAATGGAGCGAAGGACCGTTATTCAACCAATCTTAAGGTAGAACAAAGCTAAAATCTCATATAGCTTCCAAATATACGCAGCCTAAGGTCCTTTGAAAAAGAGTGCTGCTAATCACACACGTATAATTTCTATGTACACACATAGAAAACATGTGCTTCCCAAAATACCCCTTCTTCACAACCCAAAAACTTACCCTCTTCCTCTATCATTCCTAGCCATCCCCTACGCCCCTCCCTCCTTCATGAGGTGTGTATTGTTGGCACCCACCAAACACTACTCATGGTGTTTGGTCAACCATGGCCGAATATCTTACTAAAGAACCGAAATTTAAGGTGTTTGGCTATGGTTCACCGAACATGAGTAGCGTTCAGTGGGTGCCAACCAAATGCACGTCATGGTCTTCGGTCAACAATGGCCGAACACCACGATGTGTGTGCGCTTCTGCGTGTGAGCGATGTAGGGGGTGATTTGGATTTGAAAAAGAGATTAGCCGGAAATAATGGTGAAGGGCCAGAAAATGGTGAAAGGGCAGAGGGGAAATGCAGTGGGTTTTGAAGAAGAGAGGGGGCGGTGGGTTTTCGAAGAACAGAGTGAAGGAGAGGCAACAAAATGGGGAGTGTGTGGGGAGGGTGTGTCAGCTTGCCGGAAATAATGGAGGAGAGATGAGCGGAGGGGATGGCCAAAATGAAGGAGGAAAAGGGTAGAGTTTTGGGTTGGGAAAAGGGGGTATTTACAGAAGCACGCATTTTTACATGTGCTAAGAAATCTTACCTGAAAGAATAGCGACACTCTTGGAAAACAATATAAAAGAAAGGTGAGGTCTTTGAGGTCATTACACCCAAAAGAGGAAGACATGGAGCCAATGTCACCCTAATGGCAAGATAAAACTCTTAGGGGCCGTTTGGTTGGAGGGCTTAACGCAGGATAACTATCATTAGGATTATTAAGGAATGTTGGCGAGTGTTTGGTAGCCAATTAGGCATGAGTATAATTAAGCGGCTTTCGAAGTAGGAGAATCACACTTGGTGAACACTTGGTTCAAGAAGAGAGAATCACACTTGGTGACCTATAGAAGTGGAGGTAATGCGAGTCAGATTGACTTCTTCTTAGTAAGAAATGCTTGTAGAAAGAGTTACATTGACTGCAAGGTTATTCCAGGTGAAAGTACTGCAACTCGACATAAACTTGTGGTACTTGATTTTCGAAATAGGAGAATTTCAAGGAAGAGAAAACCACTAGTAGAACCTAGAATCAAGTGGTGGAGGCTTCAAGGGGAGAATTAACAGAGATTTCTAGCTAAGATGGCCACTACTGGTATTTGGTCGGGTAATATGGAGGATATGGATATAGATTCGACCTGGACTAAGATGGAGCATACCATAAAGGAGGTGGCGAGAGAAGTCATTAGAGAATCTAAAGGAAGTGTGCCACCAAGTGAGGACCATCATGGTGGAACGAGGAAGTAAAGCAAGCGATAAAGAGCAAGCGAGAATGCTATAAATTATTGGAAAAATGCAGGAGTGAGGAGAACTATGAGAGGTATAAGGAGGCTAGAAGAGAAGCAAAGAAAGCAGTAAAAGATGCAAGAGCAAAGGTGAATCAGAAACTTTATGGTAGATTGGATACAAAAGAAGGGGAAAAAGACATTTATAGAGGGATAAGAGGACACGAGACATTGGGAGGGTTAAATGTGTGAAGGATGTAGACCAAAGAGTGTTGGTCGGGGATAAAGAGATAAAAGATAGGTGGAGTTCGTACTTCAATACCTTGTTTAATGGCAATCAAGAGCAGGATATTGGAGATATAACTATCCCTTCGAGTATGATTAATCGAGATTTTATGCGGCGAATTCAAAAGGGTGAAGTGGAAATGGCGATGAAAGGGATGGGATTATAGAAAGCCGTAGGGCCGGATGGAATACCAATTGAGGTGTGGAGATGTTTTGAGGAGAGGGGAATAGATTGGTTAACAACACTATTCAACAAGATATGGAGAAGTAACACAATGCCATTGGAGTGGAGGAAAAGTACTCTAATCCCTTTGTATAAGAACAAAGGTGATGTCCAAGATTGTGCCAACTATCGAGGGATCAAACTAATGAGCCATACGATGAAACTTTGGGAAAGAGTGATTGCACAACGGCTAAGAAAAATTGTGAATATTTCGGATAACCAATTTGGATTTATGCCCGGCAAATCGACTATGGACGCAATCTATCTTATGAGACAAATCATGGGGAAACATCGAGATAAAAAGAAAGATTTGAATATGGTTTTCATTGATTTGGAGAAGGCGTATGATAAAGTGCCAAGAGAGGTACTTTGGTGGGCTTTAGTAAAGAAAGGCGTCTCAAAGAAATATATTGATATTATCAAGGACTTGTATAATGGAGTTAGTACTAGTGTACGGACAAGCGTTGGGAAGACAGAAGAGTTCCCTATCACGATTGGAGTGCATCAAGGCTCTGCACTTAGTCCTTTCCTCTTTGCCCTGATAATGGACGAAGTGACGAGGTCAATCCAAGATGATATTCCATGGTGTATGTTGTTCGCAGATGATATTGTGCTGATTGATGAGACAAAAGAAGGTGTTGAAAGTAAATTGGAGTTGTGGAGACACTCTGGAATCTCGAGGTTTTAGGTTAAGCAGAAGCAAGACTGAATATATGGAGTGTAAATTTAGCAAAGTTGGAAGCAGAGAGGCAGGAGTGATCACATTCGATGGAAAGATTGTCCAAGCTTCCGAGTTCTTTCGCTATCTTGGATCTATTATCCAAAAAGATGGAGAATTGGATGGAGATGTGGCTCATAGGATTAAAGCAGGTTGGTTGAAGTGGAAGAGTGCCACAGGGTTTCTTTGTGATCGTGGTGGCATGCCAAATAGATTAAAGGGAAAATTCTATCGTACGGCATTTAGGCCTGCACTGCTTTATGGCACTGAATGTTGGGCCGTGAAACAGTGGCATATTCATAAGATGAATGTAGCGGAGATGCGTATGCTACGATGGATGTGTGGGCATACAAGAAAAGATCGATTGAGAAATGAGGTGAGCAGGGGTAAAGTAGAAGTTGCGCCCATTGAGGATAAAATGAGGGAGCATCGTCTAAGGTGGTTTGGTCATGTGAGACGGAGACCGAGTGATGCACCGATTAGGAGGCCTGAAGAGTGGAGAAGTGATAAAATGGCGAGGGGTAGGGGAAGACCCAAGCAAACTTGGATTAAGGTGATTGAAAATGATATGAGTTTACCGGAGTGGATGAAGATGTGGCGTTGAAGAGGCCGGAGTGGAGGGCGAAGATTCATGTGAATGATGGGGGTTGATCGTACTTTTATTATTATTATTTATTTATTTATTTATTTTATTTCTCCATCATTTTCCTCTCTTTCTCTCTCTCTCTCTCGCTCTCGCTCTCTCTTTCTCTCTCTCTCTCTCTCTCTCTCTCTCTCTCTCTCTCTCTCTCTCTCTCTCTCTCTCTCTCTCTTTTTATCACGATGACATATGAGGATTCATGTTAGCCGACCCCAAATTATTTTGGGACTAAGGCTTTGTTGTTGTTGTTGTTGTTGTTGTAGTGGGATTACGGCCTAATACGCTCCTTAATTATACCGGGGATGAGGTGTTATTATTTATCACCTCCTTATTTGACGATGGGATTATAAAATTTATACCTATCATGCCCCGTTTCACGCTCATGCCCCTCTTCGCGCTGTTAAATAGGCGAAGAAACCCAACCCTAATTATGTGCTTCTCCTCCCCTCTGCTCAGACGATTTGTTCCTAAGGTGAGTTCTTCATCTCTTTAATCATATTTCTTCTTATATTGTTTTCTTTTGACAGGAGAAATTGACCTTATATTTTTTATCTCAATAATGGCAGGAGTAAGCGAGTTTAAACAATGGTTCAGTAGGAAATCAGGTAACATTATCTATGGATTAATACTGTGTTTTACAATTTATTTATTAAATCTGTGATTTGAATTGTCTTTGGTTGGTTGCTTTCAATTACCAACTGGTTAGAATCTTAGGATTTTTATGCAATTAAACTTGATTAAGTTTGATTTTTCAGAATAGATGTCTTGTAGCAGAGTTTTAATGTTGGTAATCGGTGTTATTTGGTATACAAGTTGTTTGATGTATTGTCTGTGTGAATAAGTGAGTTGCTAATCAACAAATTCTATTCATGCTTATTTGGCCTCCTTCTGCCAAGTTGATTTAGGATTAAAGATTAACTTTAGTGGTAGATGCAATATTTAATTTTCATGTTCTTACTCTCCACGTGATAAGAAATGCTAGATGGAAAAACATGATTATACTCACCTCATCCCAAAATGATAGTCTCATTTGACTTTTGAAACATTTTAATTACATTCTTAGGTTTAGAATTTCATTGATTTTGAAGTCTTCACTTTTAAAATGGGACTAACTTTTTGGGACAAACAACAAGGAAAAATGACCTATCATTTCGGGACGGAGAGAGTACTTGTAACATATCAACTCGGGCCAAACAAGTTGGTAATTACTTCAATGAGATACTCAATGCAGTTGTAATGCATTTGGTTTATTGAAACTACATATTTACATGTGTTATGTAAATATTGCATACAAGGTGTTTGATGAATTGTATGTGTGAACTTTTGCTCTAAAACTGAACTATATGCTTATTTGACATCCTTCTGCAAATTGATTTTGGTATAACCATTTTTGTGTAACCTCAGTGCTAAACACAACCATGTAGCCAAACATGTTCTTACTCTCAATTATTGTTTATGAACTAAATGATCTGCTTCTTTTCTTTTCCAGATTTATATATATATATATATATATATATATATATATATATATATATATATATATATATATATATATTTTAATTTCGCAAAGAATGGTGTGGTTTATATTATTGTAGTTATGAAAGGATTCAATAAGCGAAGACTCAAGTGGAGTGAAGAAATGGAGATGACACTTCTGAATGCTCTGCTAGAAGAAAGGTTGGACGTCGACCGCACCCATAATGGTCAGTTTAGACCAAGCATTGCCCGTTTTATAGTGCCTATATTAAACGGAGAATTGGGATCAACAAGTGACATTACCGAACATGATATTGAGAACAAGATAAAGAATTGGAAAATGAAAATTTGTCACATCAATCATATTCTCTCACATGACGGATTTGAGTGGGATTCAACTATGTCAAAGATTGTTGCAAGCTCCGATGAGTTGTGGAATAATATTCTACCAATTCATAGAAGATTTGGGGATATTTCGCTTCCATGTTATGAGGTGTTGATAAAAATATTTCATCCCCCTCAACATCATGAAGAACATGTGCAGGATCAAGAAGGTTAATGAGTGAATGTTGAAGTTAATTAGTTTAGTTAGTTGTTTACCCAAAAAAATTTAGTTGTTATATCATGAAACCGTTACATTATGCTTTTGACATTCTACTATACTAGTTTGCTATTTGTTTGAATTATGTTGGTATTTTTGGTTTAAAATAAAATGTATATTTGTTGTTTTTGATCAATCAAGATCGAAGATGAATTTTTTTTTACATTCATTTTAAGACGGATGAAGTATTTAAATGTATGAATTGTGTGAAGTTTAGGAATTAATTTCAAATATAGTTGAGTAATCATAATATGATTATGATAGGTAAAGGGTAATGTTGGAAAATTAATAATAATACAACCTTAAATCATTTCTAACCAAACACCAAATTAAGTAAAGATGGGATTAAAGCTTTATTATCCTGATCATACCAAATGCAAAATTACAACTAAATCAAAGATAATTAGTACCTATGATAATAAGGAGGAGATTAATTATCTCCTTCCTAATAAAACCCCTTATCCTTATCCAGCAACCAAACGAGCCCTTAGAAATATTTTTTTAAAAAGAAGAAAATGGGTTACCACAACTACTTATGTTATATTTCAAGCTGTGTATGGGCGAAGAGTAACATCTCCAAAACGTTGATTCATTAACAGTTTTTTTCTCTTCATATTTTTCTTTTGATCTTCGTTCTCTACTTGTGCCAAAAACAAATATGCCTTTATGTTAAGGATACATATCAATCTAAATGTTTTATCCCAATTTTTCATCAAAATGACCACTATACCCAGACACCCACCATGTTGTAACTCACTGGACACTTACCCAGAGCCACTTTCTCAGCTGCTTAAGAATATGGGTCGATTGAATCATTTACACATTCTACTATAGATATAAGGTGAAACCCACCTCTAAGCATCTTACTCCAATTTAGTTAGGGGCGATCATCTTCCGCAAACACTAAAGAAATACTGGATTTAAGGGATCAACAAAAGTATATCAATATGAATATGCATTGATGTCTACCTAACTCAAGATTCTAAAAGTCCATTAACAAATTTTATTGAAAAAGACCCCACATAAATTTTCACTAAATATCAACTTTATGAAACGTGACAAAATTTGATGCAGCGCCGAACTTCTGACTGGGAAGATAAAAGGCAGAGGAGGTACAGCTGCATGCTTTACTAAAATCGTGAAATGTGACGAAAATGACAAATACATACCAGGGAGGGCAACTGGCTGTGTGTGAAAACAGAATTAGATATAGCCATCTCTCCTAAAGCTACCAGCAACAAAGAAAGATTCTTTTGTATAACCGTGACTTTCTCACGTACACGTGCCTCCTCTTTGAGCAACAAATCACGTGCTTCCTCCTTTGAAGTCTTTCCCTTATCTAGATTGGTTAGGTAATGAGAAATAAAGACAAGTATATTTGGAAATCTAGGTTCTAGTGAAAGGAATTTAATACAATCACTTGCCAGCCTTCTTTGTTGATTTTCCAGAATCTTTTTTCCCTCCTCCAGTAACTGCTTTCACTTGTTTTGTGTTGTTGTAGCTAGCTACAGACTCTGAAACATAAACACCTTGCTCACTAGAAAGCATCCCTTCAGGAGTGTGAAAAATCTGCAAGTGCAGTAAAGTGCAAGCAATCATCAGATTTTGATTAAATCCCAAACACAATTTTAAATAAATGAAAATAATAATAATAGAACAACAATTGAAAGAGATGTACAAAAAGCAACTAAGCTGTCCAACAAATGAGAAGCGAATATAAAAAGTAAAAAAAAATAATAATAATAATAATAATAATAATATAATAATAATAATAATAACACAAGTCCACAACAATGAACTCCCAAGGTACAAAAACAAATAAACAGAGGGTTTCACTTTCTAATTTGGTTAGTCAAAAATAGTCCCATTTTTATGAAATGATGAAATCTTACTGCAATTTCAAGGAGGTACAAACAAGTAAAACTACAATCTTAAAGATTTTGACGACGAACCTATGTTTGGGACGAATAGAGTCAATAAAGAAACAAAAATAGAATAAATGCACCATCTTCAAGCTCCAGTGCCCCACTAAAGTGAAATCGAGAAGGTAACCAAAACCACATATTCCAAGAAGGAAATCATTACAAGTAGAACAGAAGTGTCACAAACAACAATATAATAGTGACAGATCTAGTAACCCACAATCATGGGAGATATTCAAAGGAAGCATCAGTTTAAACATCATGTTTATTTGGATAGAATTGATTTTTGTATAAAAGTAACACTCCCTCTTCCTGAAAAATAGTATCATTTCGCATGTCAAACCTTTCAATATGAAGCTTTACTTGTTTTGTACCTGAAATTGCATAAAATTATTGCATCTTTTAGAGTGGTATTCTTTGGGACAAACTAAAAATGAAAGAGGGACTATTTATTGGGATAAGTGGAGAAGTATTCACACGAATCGACTAGTCCGCTCCCCTATTTGACTAATTACATTAGTTGCATCAGATATGCAACTTATTACCATCAACATTTTGATAATGTTTCCAAGCCAGATCTTCAATCTCGTTTTCCATATTTCTAAGAATGATCAATAGCATATCATGTTAAGACATTAAGTCTTGATGCAAGGATTGCATGTATCCACTATCATCTAGTCAAGTAAAATAGTGTGTGTTTGTCAGAGTACAAATTAAAGCAAAACAAGACAAAGTGTAAATTTACTTAGTCGAAAGATTGTAGGTAGGTATGAAAAAATAGAAGTATAAAAAGAAGGGAACATACTGATACCCTTGAATACAAGTGGATGTTGGATTTTCGAGATTCAAGATAGAAATTTATAGACAAAACTTCTTGAAAGTGTCAATATGTTGGGAAGAGGGGAAGTGAGAAAGAGAGTGAAAGACTAACCACTAAAGCTATATTAACCCAAAGGTTATCTTTTGAGTTGGGAATATACATAAACATTTTCAACAAAATATAGAGCCAAATACTATGCAACAGAGAGGAAATTTCCCATAAAACTCGCATTGAGATGTGATAAAGATGTAAAGTGAGTGAAAAAGACTGATATAGATACCCAGATAACAGAATCCTACAATAACAATTACTCCCTCCATTCCCAAATGAATGTCCAAATTTGATATTGAGGGGATTTGCTAAAAGGTTCAACTTAGGCAATTTTTGTAACATAAGTAAATTAATACCCTTAATGATCGCATTAAATTGCATAGTAAGTCGTATGAAATAGAACTTGTTGCATTTTGAGGGGGGATTTAGTAACTTCCCAAAAATTTGGACATTCATTTTGAGACAAAAAGATTTGAAAATTTGGACGTTCATCTAGGAAGGAGGGAATACAAGACAACAAAAGCCAAGACCCCAAATATACTATGATGCTTAGGGATACATTGTCCATAAAAATCATAGAAGTTGAAGGAATATAGTATTTCAACTTCTTCACAAGAAACTATTCGAAATGATCAAAGATGGTCACAAGCATAAACTAAGAAACCCAGGATTGCAGTAGAACATAATCTGTGAAAGAAAAACCTGTATGTCATTTCTTGATAGCAGATCGTGCGCTTGGCGGTCTTGAGAATTCCTCAAGTGCTATAAAACAAAGCAAATGTTGTAATCACTAATCAGCACAGAAGATATCGCTTATGTCAATATTCCACAGAGTGTCTCATTTATATTATCAAACTGGATAAAAGTAATTAGCAACTAACCTTCTCAAACTCTTTGTAAGTATCCACGGGCGTTATAGTCATCAAAGTTGAAAGAGAATATAAAGCAGCTTCTTGTTCAAGACGGTTAGCACTCATTAATCCCATTGGTCCCAGTAAACCCTGCATGTTAAAGCAAAACCTTTTGAAGAGAGAATCATTAATCTTAATTAGAAACGGAGTCAGGGAGAATATTGATCAGATAAGAGGGTGACCACCAGGCAAGCTATACACCAGTCGGTACAACAATAATTTCACCTGACTCGGGGCCATGTATGGTTTCATTAGGGCAAATCAAACTGTATTAAAAGAATTAACATGCAGACACCACAAAATATATGTTGTCAAACCAAGCTTACATAGTAACATAACACTTAAGGTAGTTGGAATTTAAGAGGTCACAAACACGAGATGGAAAATGGCAGAAGCAAGGCTGGCACTGACAAAGTTACTTAAGCTATGGCACTAGATGGGATTTTTGGCGTAGATGAGCCTCACATGGTGCAATGTAAAGAGGTCACAGATCATACCCAAATGTGGACGCATCTTCTAGCATAGTAAGTGTCTATGAAGAAAAAGAGAGCAGCAGGTTTAAGCAACCAAGGACTTCCAGACATGAAGCTTGGGAATGAAACTCAATGACTACGGTAATCATAGCCATGACAGAGATGGTGGAGGCGACTAATTTTGTCGATCTTCAGTGAAAAACACATTGAGCAAAGCTCAGAAAATAGTTTTCTTCAAAGGGGGTCTGGTGCTTTATCATCAGAGTTTCTTTCTCTTCACGTGAATCAAATATGTGAAAATACAAACAAAAAAAAACAATATAGATGGCCTATAAGTTCAAACTATTTTCTTAATTTGCGTATTCAGTCAATTGTTACACTTCTATTGGGGCTGAGAGAGTACATGCTTTTGCAAGGCGGTTGATAACAAAATAACATGTACAATCCGCCCATGGAGATCCTATAAAATATTTTCAATGTCATTTAAAAAAAAAAGATAAAAGAAAGAATATTCAATGTCATCACCTTTTGCTGATATATATATATATATTAAAAAAAAAAAAAATACAGAATGGTGAACTGGCCTTATACTTTTGAGAAGAAAAAATGAACAATATTGAATAATAGAAGAACGACGGAGGAGTCCACAGAAAGAAAACAATGCATCCGAACAACAAGAAGCAGGAATTCAGGCACCTCTAGTTGAGACTCATTACTAAGCTTAATGCATCATGTTCTCCCATAGTAAGTTCTAGGTTAAAGATTGGTCCTGGAAGACTCTGGAATTCCACTCTAACTAGAAGCTCCATAAGAATACTTCATATTATCAAAATAATAAGCATGGCATTAAGTACATCATTACTTTTAATTTCTAAGCGGCTTTCTCTTTTTCTCCCTCTCTCCTACAAAAAATGGACATCATGGCCATGGAATCCTCCTCAATTAGTAAGCCTTCCTTTTCAACACTCAAAACTGACATCAAAATGTTTTGCCAACACTCTAACCTGTTCCTTTCAAATCTAATTTGTTGCTCAACAGCTAGGAAAGAGAAGCTAGGTTGAACCATAAGAACATCCCCAAACTGATTAAACAAGCTACCATCATGTCGAAGAAAAGGTGAATAAGCAACAGTGAGTGGTTTTCTCAATTTCACGTAAAATATAAGAATATAAGATAGACAGAGAGGGTAGCCGATGAATCCTGAAACTAGGGCTGCCATGAAGTTGAAGGTGGGTTGGATTTATAGTTTCAATTAATATGTGGGTGTTGATTTCAAGGTGATGTCCAACTACCATCATGTCGAAGAAAAGGTGAATAAGCAACAGTGAGTGGTTTTCTCAATTTCACGTAAAATATAAGAATATAAGATAGACAGAGAGGGTAGCCGATGAATCCTGAAACTAGGGCTGCCATGAAGTTGAAGGTGGGTTGGATTTATAGTTTCAATTAATATGTGGGTGTTGATTTCAAGGTGATGTCCAACTATGGCGAAATCATTCAAGATCCAGGCATATCATTTGACTTTCTTGCCTTGCTGAGTATAGTTGATAGCTTATCTCGTATAGGGAATGATATCTTGGGTGCTTGCCTAATAGTAACTTCGAAATGAAGAAGTTAGGCGGTGGTGGCGGGTGTTAATGGTGAAGCTGGATAAAGAAATGGTGTGGAAGTGAAAAAGGGTAGAAGTTAAAACCGAATTATTTGTTTAGTTGACGAAAAAATAAGCAAGTTCATCTTAGCAGCTGCAATGCTTTTGATGTACCCATTCATATATGGATAAATGATTGGGATTTGGGATAATATATGTTAGCGGCTTAAACTATATTAACATCCACCTCGATACACAGTGTCAACATCTGCGATTCCTGCCAAAATTCTAACACTGTTTGCAAAGATAATGGCATACCAAAAAATAAATGATTGCTACTTGGAAACTAATCAAAAGACAATAGATTGCTTAATTTGAAATCGCGAGAGTTAAGTCATCCTAAAGCGGATGAAACCAGAGTCTAGATTTTGGATAATGGAAATTTGAGTATCGGAGTGGAACATTTTACAGCAGAGTTGAAAATTTGCAAAGGCGGTTGGGCAGCTGCAAGACTCATGATATTAGCCCAACCATTGTCAAGAAAGATCACTCACATCAGTACACATCTTTATCCGCAACAGTCCATAAATCAAAAGAAATTATATCACTGATGCTTTTGTACTTATGTTCAACTCAAGGTCCTCATGAAAAGAAGCACTATTTTGAACATCACTTTCATCTAGTTAAGAACATAAAATATATTTGATACTTGAAACCACGCACAAGATGAATGTTACATAAGAGAAGCTCTAATGCGACACAAGAAACCATCTTCAAAAGAATCACATTACCTCGCACAAATTGCTCACGTCAGCCATTATAATAGCTATGACATCATATCCAAGTGTTTGCAGACACTTCCGCAGTCTCTGAGAAAAGAAAACAATAGCCAAATGATAGCATTAGTCAGCCAGCTGAACATATTACAGTTACTTGCATTTGAGACTCAGTAGATATAATAGGACAATAAAACAGTGAACAATAACCACCTAGGATGTCAAACATGGTGTCTATGAGAAAATTATGTACGTATAATGAAACAAAGTGGAAAAGTGCTGCTAATAACCATAATATTACTCCTATCTATTATCTATTTAATATAATGCTAAGAATGCAGAGGTGAAAGTAGTTAAAACAAGGTTTTAATTCATTTTCAACCATTATACTTTCACCCGACTTTCACTTTAACCACTATATTTTTTGCACGAAAAACACTCTACTTTTGAAAACCTCCCATCGCAACCACAAATTCGTGTCAAATCCGTGCCCTACTCCGCAATTTTTGGGTTTGGATGAGAGGTTTTCCAAAGTAGAGTGGTTTTCGTGCAAAAAAAAAAAGTAGGATGGTTAAAGTGAAAGTCAGGTGAAAGTAGGATGGTTGAAAATGAATTTAATCCTTAAAACAATATGTGAGATAGCTCCTACCAAAATAAAATGTATTGAGCTAAATATTCAATGCTTCATTTCCCATCCCGTTGAAAAGTAGGTAGCGACATCTCAGGTAATACAAATAAATATTTATTGTCATATTCATGCTTCTGAACGTGGTTATCAATTGATCCATGTATGAAAATTTAAATGAAGCATATAAAGAAATGAAGTTATATGTCAAGGGGTCAACTGAAAAGAGCTAGGCTACTTAGGACAATGTGATTACCACAGGAGAAAGGTGGGACGGAAAGCTGACATGACGAGTGGTAAATACAAGGGAGGTGGCTCTTACTTCAAATATGAAGT
Source organism: Campanula takesimana (assembly GCA_026119855.1). Classification (NCBI taxonomy): domain Eukaryota; kingdom Viridiplantae; phylum Streptophyta; class Magnoliopsida; order Asterales; family Campanulaceae; genus Campanula; species Campanula takesimana. Next base: position 1,659,861 of record JAOWBW010000244.1, on the reverse strand, counting down.
CACTTGAGTGTTCTGATCAACAGGTAACAGGAAGGGGGGGGGGAAACAGAATGGTTTCCAAAACAGGTGGATTGATGGCTTCAGTATTTCCCTTCTAAAACAACTTATGTGAAAGAAGGACCAGGAACAACTCAAACTTCTATCTCTCTGAGTTAAGTCTTTATGCAGGAATACATATCAAAATACTCGATTAGAAGTTGTAAAATCACCTTCCAGACACCATCTCTTTTTCCTGTGCCAACCAGGCATGGATGATGAGAGCAAAAAATAAGTCGCATGCAACTGGTAGGAGCAGCAGCCATAACACTAGATGATATTACTATCAAAGCCTTCACCAAAACCTCCACAGATGGAAGAAAAGCGCCTTGAGCCTCCAGTGAAATATCTGTGTCACTATAACCATATAATTAGGGCCAATCAGTAAAATAGTTATAAATTAGAAAGGAGGGTGGGGGAAAAGAATATGAAATCATTAAATATTCCATTACAATAGCATAGGGGTTGCATCAAATATGCATATGTGAGAATAAGATATAATTTGGAACTTTTGTAGGAAATAGATCCCCAATGGTTTGTTCCACTTTGCTTCATGTAATAATTTGTGCACACAGGTTTGTTGGAAATGAATCCTCAATGGTTTCTCACTTCGCTTTATGTATTATTTGTCCGTCTATAATCCAATAAGATTCTTTCCGTATCACAGCAATATTACAATAAGTATATGCTCCCTCCATCCCATTGGAAAATTCTCATTTCTTTTTGGGAACGGGAATTAAGAAAAATGTTACTCTCTCTATCCCAGAGTATATGTCCACCTTTCCTTTTTAGTCTGTCCCAGAGTACATGTCCACTTCCAAAAATGGCAAAAAATCTTTACTATTCCTCCCATTCATTCTCTCTCTTACTTTACTTTTATCATCACGACACCAATCAAGTTACTATTCCCTCCCACTCATTCTCTCTCCTATTTTACTTTTATACTCACAACACTTACATCACTTCCACTATTTCTTAACTTCCATGCAAATGAGAGGGTAGACATATACTCTGGGACGGAGGTAGTAGTAAACTAGGTGTTGTGAGTATGAAGGAAAGCGAAAGTGGGGTAGGGAATAGTAAGTGGATAGTTGTAGTGAGTATAGCTAGTGGGTCCCACTAATAAAGAAGTACCGTAAAATTTCTATTTTACAAAAGTGGAACTTTCCGATGGGACACCCATAATAGCAAAATGGGAACTTTCCAATGGGATGGAGGGAGTATTAGGTTTACACGGGGGAATCAAAACTAGCATATGACTAACACAAAGAAAATGACCCAACTGGGAAAAAGGTTTTTGCATAGTAAAAAATACATATAATACAGATTACATATAAACAAAATCTAGCTAGACTACCACTTAATCTTATGATGCAGCTGTGTCTACATTTCCACTAGCTACCTCATCGAAATACTTCAACTGTCATTGCCTTGTATTACCCATATCGCCTTAACTATGTCTCCAACTAATATCCTCGTAAAGAAAAGTTTCGTATCTTTAAGCATTCCAATCACCTATAAAAGGGCCTGCCTCTTCTAACTTCTCAATCTCTTCCATAGCCTGAATAATATTAGAGTTTTTCATACGGATAACCTCAACAACATCACCTGTCCACTTGTCAAGACTTCCTACATATGGTAAGTTTCCTCATATAAGCAAACCCGACCCAAGCCTCCACGTCACATTTCTTCCACCACTGAGCCACCCTATCCTCGAAGCTTGAGTAAGAAAGCTCTATGTTCTCAAAACTAAAAGGTGTGGACCCCATTTGATCGGATTAGCCTTGAAAAAAATAGAAAACTGATTGAAAACAACCCTGGAAAGAACCTCTGAATGAGGCCTAGAAATACCTCATCACAAGCATTAGTAAAGTGGAATATGCCAATCTGAGTTGGACTAGACCTCCCTCAATAGGTACCAAACAAACTGCATATTAGAAACATATGACCAACATGAAGATCAAACTCCTTAATAGTGTCACCAAAACCGCAAATACCACTTGTAATTCTAAAGCCTTAAAGCTTCTTATTACCCCTCAAATAACATTACAGTCACCACCAGTAAACCACCGGTTCTTGTACAACCCAGAGTGATTGAACAGCTCATCCCAAAAGGCATTTGCTCCCTCAGCCTATTTGAGCCATAAGCATGGTGATCTACCATTCGCCAAAACCAATGACTGCCATGTGGACAACAAGCTTGAGGCTCTTCCAAACTAAATGCTATCCCGGGATCGAAATCATAAAAACACAAGGAAAGACCAGCCCTTGAAATGTGTTCCTTAATATCTTAAATGCTCCAACAGTTTTAACTCTTGAATCAAGACTATATAAGGGGCAGCCTAGACTACATCTTCTCTCACTTCCTCCTTTTCCCGGATGTCCAAACCCATGCAAATTATAACTCACAATCTCCTTCCAGAAATTAACTACATTACCATATGCGCTGACTGCTACGACCATTGCTTAACCCACCTAAACCCCTTCACTCATAGGTAATTGAGGTATGAAAGTTAATAACTCTCTCATGCCTAGGCTATTAGATATTTTAATCTGGGTTTACCACAAGCACTCTAAAACTCTGCCATTTCTCATTGACCAACTGCACACTCTTATTTTCTATTACCACCGTCCGTTAATGAATGTCCAAATTTCATTTAGGGAACTTTCTGCAAATGCTTACTTTTTAGACAATTAGATGGCAAAGATGCATAAATATTCTTGTTCACTTTCTAAACAATTAATTTTGCACGTATTAAGTGACTAGTGAAAAAAATTGGCAAAAAAATATGGATGAAGTTTTTTACAAAAACATTTTGGGACAAGAAAATCTTGAAAATGGACCTTCATTTAGGAATGGAGGGAGTATCATTTATGAGGATCCAAACCATCAGCCACATTTCCACAAATGCTTAAGGGATAGGCTATCCCTCTGTCCCAACCAAAATACACTTCAAGTTTGGCACGGTAGTTAAGGAATTGTGAATTGAGTAAGTGTTGTATTACAAGTGGACCCCATTGAATAAAGATGTATTATGAACTTACCATTTATGGGTTGTGTAATTTGTAATGGGACACCGTAAGGGGAAATTTGTGCAATTTTGGTACGGACGGAGGGACTATAAGCACACGCATGCAAGTGCATTCTGCTACTAGTCCAAAGAAAAGTGGAAAGACAGATTGAAATGTGTACCTTGCTTTAAGAAGAAGTTTTCCTGCAACAAGGGATAGATAATCTGAATATTCAACCAAAAGAGCTTCAGATAGTTTTGGCGCAGCAGCAAGGACCCTCTTTGTAGTACTGTAAGCTACTTTTCTGATATCCCAACTTGAGTGGCATAGGAAAAAAAGTAAAAGCTGCAGACATCAATAATCTTTTAGCAGCTAAACTATTGACATAAATGGTATAAACTGACATCAAACCTCTAAATTCCTTATTCACCTGCAAAAGTGACTTAACATGAAGATTCTCGAAGACTCTGCAACATAGCAATCAGCCAATTAGAATTTGGCTCTAGTTTACGCCTGTAAAAAATTAAGAATGGCAGCAGAAAACATATTAATTAGGAAAGTATACCTGTTTTGATGTTCCACCACCAGCACCTCCAGAAGGTCAAGACATGCCAAGCAATCATCGACCGATAGCTTTGAGGCCTGCGAACCAGTTGAATATATAGAAACTAGAATGAAATGGGATCTTAGGAAATATTACCACAAGATCAATGATGATTTGAAGGAACCTAAGAGACAGTCTCCTAAATCTGCTTCCTAGGGAGAAACATCAGAAACATGTTTGACAGAAGGCGGTGGAGGAGGGAGAAAAAATGATAGCGTCATTAGCAGCATCCTTATATAACAAGAGTAATGAATTCTAGTATTACATACGAAGGGGATTCAGATAAATTTACCGTCGAAATCGGTACAAGTGAAGGTTCATTCTGTGATATTAAAGACCAAATCTTTTCCTTCAACAGAGTTTCACCTTGAGCAGAAAATGGCATGCATTAGAACAAAACGAAGTAGGTCAATGGCAATGGCATATTAATAGGTATGAAAAAATGAGCTAGAAAACTGTATCAATAAGTTGTTTTGATGCCATCTTTTTAGATATACCTGCTTTGATATCAATAGCTGCAATTTTGACCACAATGTGTAATGCATAAATACCATCGAGCCGTTGTGCTGCTTTGGTAAAACCAGTTTTGACCAATTGTATAAGAGGCATCAGCAAAGAAGACACCTGAGTTTGTACATAAAAAAGTTGTAGTCAACTGAAGAAAACTACTGTTTAAAAAAGGTCTGATCACTCAAAAGCATAAATTTTATAAGCTTCCTTACCCGAACAACCACATCAGCATTTTCGCACATGGATCGTATGCAACGAAGATAACCTCGTCTTAAAGACTCCTTCTCCTTGAGACCAGAAGCAATAAAAGAAACTAAATCTGGCTGCACCGCCTCAGCAGTTCTTGCCACCCAAGAAGCTAAAGCTGACAAACTAGCAAGCTTTACCTCTTCATTTCCTGGATGTCAAACAATCAATCAGATATTGGCAATGCTGAGTGCACATTATAAGTTGGATTAAGAGAGACCTTTGTGATTACTGACAAAAAAAAAAAAAAGGCAAAATCAAAATCAAACGATCTGCATGAAGAAAAGGGGATTTGAAATCAAAGGGCATACCATCATCCTTGTAAGAGGATAAGAGGAGATTACAAATTGATGGTGATAGGGTGCCGAGATATTTCCCATCGGGTGCTTTAGATAATCGCTGCAGTCCATTGATCATGCCAGCTCTCTGGTATGGAAACGCAAGCCTTCCTTCAGAACCTGTTCCAGCTTCGATATTAGTCAAAATGTAACTAAAATTAAGATGATAAAGATTTGATTATGCCTCCCCAGCTTCAAAAAGAAACTAACACCCACTAAAATCTTACTAAATGGAAATTCAATATTAATGAGCAAGTGACCTCCAATAATAGATTTGATAGCATTAAACATTGTTTCCACAGCATCCGGATCACTGGTCTTTTCGCTTATACAACCTATAATAGCTAAGGCTGAAAGTCGTCTTCCTTCATCAGCATGACGAGCCTGAGATGATACCACTGAGAGAATCTCAACACTATACTTGCTCAAATCCAGATTGACAGATTTCAAAAGAACTTCAACAGATTCCAAGACAAGTTCAGGATTCCTTTTTAACATCTTGACAGAGGCAGGGACCACTATATTCTTAAAATCATCATGAGACAGATGTGAAAATAGCGGACTAAAAGCTTCACTAAGGCCCTTTGATGGCTTCTCCCTCGCATTTAAAACCGCTTGAACATATAGATCAAGAAATATGGGCTGCAGAAGCAAAGAAACAACTTGAATTGACATTCACATTCAAATCACGGAAAACACAACTCAGTATAAAATCCAATTAGTACATGCACATAAAATAAGTCAACTAAAGAATGCTAACCTTCCAACGTTGAAACAGCAGCTGTATTGAAGTTGAAAATTCCAACATCAAACTTAATAACTCGGGGCAATTTTTGAAAGGAATCCTCTCAGCTTTTAGTTCCTCCATGTACACACTGTATATAACAGGTGACTGTAGAAAATAGAAATGCAGAATAGAAAACAATATAAGAAGCAAATAAACATTTGGCACAAAAGCATAAACCAGTGACAAGTTTTATGAAGATGAACCTCATGGAATAGATGAATAATCGTTTTCTTGCAAGCCCTTAGCTCACGGAAAGAGCCTTGCATGACAATGTGAAAAACAGATGCCTGTGCTGCTGCAACTCTAAACACAGCATTCTTTGAAACAAGGCTAAACTGACTCTTACTTAAGAGGAGACATGACCAACTCAGGAGTCTGTAGCAGCCTACATGTGACTGGAACTTCAACTGCTTCTCCATGAACTGTACAAGGGTTGCTGCAAAATGCTTCATAAACACGACATGGCACAAAACTTTAACAATCAAATCATCCACAGCATTCCTTGACCCTCGATCGTCGTATATAGGCAATGTACTGAATATTATATCAACCAAATGTGATGCAAACTCATTGGACATCTCTACAAATAAAATTCAGGTATATATTAGTAAGCAACAACACCTAGACTGCTTCAAGTTAGGGATAAGTGTGTAGCTATATACTCCAAGCTCCAATGAATTGCAAAAATGGGGAAACCAAAACAAAAAAAGAAAAAAATTGATTTGGATAAAGTAAAAGGAAATGCACAAAGATGATTAACTGACCTGAATTGTCAATAATGGAAGGAAGCTCGTGGCGGAAGATCCTAATACGTCTTTTAGTAGATGGAGTTGTGACCGCCGGTGCGATTGAAGCCAATGGCTCCATCGAATCTGCCATTGAGGGAGGGGATCCACAAGGGTTTCCGTCAAGTCTTGCTAACAGCAGCAACTACTCAATGCGTGCGTATGTTTTTAAGGCGGAAATGGATGACGGAAGAGTTTAATTAGGGTTTTAGGAGCAGCTCAGACGAGGGGAGCAATGCCAACGCATCATGTGGAAACTGGTGTTGATGTCCATTTGCTCTTCATATCCTAAATTAAAAATTAATTAGCTTTTTTAGAAAAAAATAATAATAATTTAGGACACATAAAATTGTCACACAATTTTGAAAAAAAAAAATGTTTTTCCAAATAGTTTAGAAAAAACATGTTTTTAAAATGTGCTTCGTCATTTTATATAAATGAGTTAGCAGTATCAAAATTACAATAAAAAGTGTTAATTTGTAAACTAAAATTCTCCGATTAGAAAAAATTGGCAAATCTAGTCACTTAATGTAGCCAAAATCTTTGGTAAATCGCGTTTTACAAGACGCCTAGGAAAAACGTGTTTTTAAAAAAGCGATGTGGTATTTTTGTAAATATGTGGAACTTTTTTAAAAAACGTGCATTGGCATTTTTGTAAATAATCGGAACTTCTCAAACGGTTCTGGATATCAATATAAAGCCTTCTGGATGTAATTTTTTAAACACATTTGAAGAAGGTCATGGCCAACAAACTTTCTGGGTATCAACATCAAATTGCTCTGGATATATATAAAGTGATGTAAATACATTGGAGATCTCAAGTCAAGCTAAACAAGACCCGTTGCAATGGAACGTTGGACCTATTACTAGGTCAAAGTCTAAAGAATTAATGAAGGCCATCAATGGATTAGTTCAAACATTTTGGATCCAAGCTCAAGATCCAACTCAAAGGAATTCACCAATTCAAGTGAATTTAATCCAAGCTGAAAGTGATTTTTGTTCCAGCCCTAGTGCATGGAGCCCAAGGTAGTGTAACATGAAGTTTCATGGAGGAATATGTTGGCCCAATAAATACACACATTTTGGAGCCCAAATTGAGTCAAAAATAAGTGTTTTCAAGTCAGCCCAAAGAGAGATCCGAATTTTACAAGTCTCATGAAGATTCTAGAGGGAAGATAAGGTAGATAAATTCAACACATGCTTTTAGAAAGTTGGAAAGTCATTGGATAACTCATTATAATAATTGTAGTTAGGGCTGTAAACGAGCCGAGCCGAGTCAAGCTTTGGGCTGTCGGGCTCGAGCTCGTTTAAAACTTATCGAGCTCGAGCTCGAGCCCACTTGCTTGTTCGAGCTCGAGTCGAATCGAGCTCGCGAGCTGCTCGCGAACAACTCGAGTCGATATCGAACTCGAGTTTTAACGAGCCGATCTCGAGCTTAGACATTTTTTTAAGAAAAATATGGCCTTAACGAGCTTATCGAGTCGAATTCGAGCTTATCGAGCCGAGTTCGAGCCGTTCGAAAACAAAAATTCAATTTTAATGAGCTTATCGAGCCGAACTCAAACTTTTAACGAGCTAAACGAGCCGAACACGGTCGGCTCGATAACAAAAACGAGCTTGACAATCGGTTCGAGCTCGACTCGAGCTTCAACTCGAGCTCACTCGAGCTCGAGCTTTCACGAGCCGAGCCAGCTCGGTTCGTGTAACAGCCCTAATTGTAGTCTTTATCATATAATTAAAGCTTGTAGCTTACATCATTGATGACCCCATTTACCTAGTAATCATCAACATTTTTCTATAAATAGGCCATTTTTGTAGTCCATTTGGACATACAATTCAGATTTTAATCAATTTGAAAGTTTTATTCTACTATTTGGTTCTTTGAAAAACTTAGACTTATCAAGTGTAATTTTTTATACTTGTGGCGTCTTCCTAGCTTATCAACCAACTTAGGTGTATTGGTTGTGGCCCTTCTAAACCAAGTATCCTATCTTCTTAGGTAGGGGGTGATGTTTTACACCTACGAACGACTTTCCTTAGAACGATCCTCGGCTACAAAGTAATTTTGATCCTAATCCTTGTAGAAAACATATCATTTGGTATCTAGAGCCCGGTTTCTAAGAAGTCGTATACTATCCTTCTCTACTATTCTCTCTATTGTCTTCGCATCTTTTGATTTTCTTGGTATTCCATTATTCATAATTGATATTGGGCTTTGTCACAAGTTGGCAAGGAATTTTATCATTGAATCTTGGGGGGTTGAGGAATCAAAGTTATTTCTTTGATCTTATTTTCTTCTTTTGATAATTATCTGCAAAAAAAAAAAAAAAAAAAAAAAAAAAAAAAAACAAACAATTTTCTTTTGTTATTATAGCCATTACTTTTAGTTGCTTATAATTCAAGTTTCATTTGATATCGTTCATAACTCAAGTTCTTATCTTCTTTCTTCAAGTCACTTGTATTGTTCAATTCTCATCTCTCGTCATCTAAATTCTTCTTGTTTTCATCGATCCTTACATTTCCTAGTTGATTGATCAAGATAGGAAGAAGGCACTATACACTTGATTATTAGTTTTAGTTTGATAAGAACCCTTAGAGAGAATAAAAGTGAGACTATATTTGAGGGAATTTGAGTGTTGAGTGATCACAAAAAATTGAGAGAAACACGTGAGGGAGTGAAATTCTCTTGTGAGGTTTCTTTTTCTTTCTTGTCATAACAGGTACATCATGTCTCAAAACGATGGTGAGGTTCAGCAACAAAATCTGAACACCCTCCAAATGCAAGCTTTGATGGGCGAAATGAGGAGGTTATTACGTGAGGAGATAGAACCTTTGCACGAAAGGTTGGACAGATTGGAGGAGGAGTCACAAATACCTCCAACTCGAAGAGGTGAAGATGATGAGATTGGGAGTATTCATTTAGATAGAGAGGTTGAGAGAGAAAGGAGGCCAAATGGAAGAAGGCAACGTGAAGACAACAACTTGAGCTCAATTAAGATGAAAATTCCTGCCTTTCATGGTAGATCTGATCCGGAAGCATACTTGGAGTGGGAGAAAAAGACGGAGTTCATTTTTGATTGCCACCAATATTCCGAAATAAAGAAGGTAAAATTGGCCGTCACTGAATTTTCAGATTATGCACTAACTTGGTGGGATCAATTGGTTTTGAATAGGAGAAGAAACATGGAACCACCTATTCAATCATGGAGGGAAATGAAGACAATCATGAGAAAGAGATTTGTTCCAAGCTATTACTATCGCGAGCTTCTTAACAAGCTGCAAAGTTATAGGCAAGGAACAAAAAGTGTGGAAGAGTTTTATAAAGCGATGGAGATTCTCATGATAAGGGCAAATATGGAGGAAGATCGTGAAGTTACGATGGCTCGCTTTCTAAATGGATTGAATCGAGAAATTCAAGATAGGGTGGAAATGTATCATTATGTGGAGATGGAAGAACTGGTGCATCAAGCCATAAAGGTGGAGAAACAGCTCAAGAAGGGGGGAAGTACTCGCACCAACACTTGGAAAGCAAGCTCTCAAAAGAAGGAGGATAAAACTTCCGCTTCTTCATCCTCTTTCTCTAAACCTGCAACAAAAAGTGATGGGGCTGCTAAAGGTAATAATGAATCCTCTACTTCTCGAAATCGTGACATAAAATGTTTTAAACGTCAAGGCAGGGGTCACATAGCAAGCCAATGTCCAAACAAGCTTGCCATGATAATTCATGATGATGGGGAGTATGAGACAGATGTTGAAGACCATAATTACATTAAATCAGACGAGGAAGAATTACCTGCCCAAGGAGAGCTTTTGGTTACAAGGCGAGTTTTAAATTTACAAATGAAGGACGAGGATGATGCTCAAAGAGAGAACTTGTTCCACACTCGATGTTTTGTGAATGGCAAGGTATGTAATGTTATTGTTGATGGAGGAATGTTGCTAGTACTTCTATGGTGGAAAAGTTAGGCATGCCTGTTCTAAAGCATCCCAAGCCATACAAACTGCAATGGCTTAGCGACTATGGGGAAGTTCGAGTTACAAAACAAGTAATGGTACCATTTCAGATTGGCAAGTATGAAGATGAGGTACTATGTGATGTTGTGCCTATGCAAGCATGTCATATGCTTTTGGGAAGGCCGTGGCAGTTTGATAAGCGAGTTAAGCATGATGGATACACAAACAAGTATTCATTTGTTCACAATGATCGAAATGTTACCCTTGTGCCCATGACACCAACACGTATGCTGATCAAGTGAGGATCCAAAAATATGAAAAAGAGAGATAAAAAGAAAAAGAGAGAGAAAAAGAAAAAGAAAGAGAGAGAGAAAAATAAAAAGAGAAAGAAAAAGAAAAAGAGAGAGAAAAAGAAAAAGAAAAAGAGAGAGAGGGAGAAAAGAAAAATGAGAGTGAGAGTAAAAAAGAAAAAGAAGGGAAGAAAAAAAAGTCAATCCCCTGAATCGAAAGAAAATATGTGTTTGTTAGCAACAAAAAGTGACATCAAAGAAGCTATCGATTGTGGTTTACCATTAGTACTTCTTGTTTTTAAAGAAGGAAAATTAGAGACTAATGAGATAGCCGGTGAAATACCGAGCAGTATACGTTCACTTTTGCAGGAATTCGAAGATCTTTTCTCCGAAGATGTTCCAAAGGGATTACCACCAATTCGAGGAATCGAGCATCAAATAAAATTTGTTCCTGGAGCATCAATTCCCAACAAACCGACGTACAGAACTAGTCCCGAGGAGACTAAAGAGATTCAACGTCAAGTTGAAGAATTGTTGGGTAAGGGATTGGTAAGAGAAAGTCTTAGTCCTTGTGCGGTACCCGTTCTTTTAGTCCCTAAAAAAGATGGAACGTGGAGGTTATGTATTGATTTTCGTGCAATAAACAACATAATCATCAAATATCGTCATCCTATTCCTAGGCTTGATGATGTGTTAGATGAAATTCATGGTTCCACAATTTTCTCAAAAATTGATTTAAAAAGTGGGTACCATCAGATAGACGTGTCCATTGCCGGTTAACCGGCGGTTAGCCGGTTATAACCGGCGGTTGAGAAGACGCCGGAGGTCTAACCGTAACCGCCCCGGCTAACCGGCCCTAACGGTTAAGGTTAGGCGGTTAACTGGTTAAACCGTCTGCCTTTTTCATTTTTTTTTTTTTTTTTAACTGAAAAATGTCAAAAAAGTGACTGAAATCTGAAAATTTAACTGGAAAAAGTCAAAAAACTGACTGGAAACTGGAAATTTAACAGAAAAATGTCAAAAAACTGACTGGAAAGTGGAATTAACTGACTAAAAACTAACAAACTAACTGGAATTGTTTAAAAACTAACTGGAAATTCGAAATTTAGGTGTGTCAGCCGGTTCAACCGCCGGTTATAACCGCCGGTTTGACCGGTTACTCAACCGACGGTTATAACCGCCGGTTGGCCGGTTCCCCTAAACCTTAACCGGACCGGCCATATACGGTTCACGTCCGAAACGGTTGGCCGGTTAGCCGGTTGGCCGGTTTTGACCCGGTTAGAAAACCGCCGGTTAGCCGGTTCCGGTTGATTTTTGGACACGTCTACCATCAGATTCACATGAAAGAAGGTGATGAGTGGAAAACTACATTCAAAACAAAGCATGGGTTGTATGAATGGTTAGTTATGCCTTTCGGCCTTACTAACGCACCTAGCACTTTCATGCGACTAATGAATCACATTTTGAGAAATTTCATTGGAAAATTTGTGTTTGTGTATTTTGACGATATTTTGATTTACTCCAAAATTTTGGAGGAACATCATGAACATTTAACTCTTATTTTGAGTGTTCTTAGGGAAGAAAAGCTCTATGTCAATTTGAAGAAGTGTGAATTTTGCACAAAAGAAGTAAGTTTTCTTGGCTATATTGTAAGCAGCAAGGGCATTTCGGTTGACATGGAAAATGTAAAAGCAATTCAAGATGGGCCTAGTCCAAGAAATGTGAGTGAGGTAAGAAGTTTCCATGGGTTAGAAAGTTTCTATCGCAGGTTTGTGAAGAACTTTAGCACTCTGGCAGCACCTTTAACCGAAGTGATTAAAAATAATGTTGGATTCAAGTGGGGAAAGGAACAAGAGAAAGCATTTCAAAATTTAAAGTTTGAATTGACCAATGCTCCTCTTTTAACTTTACCTAATTTTGATAAAACATTTGAAATTGAATGTGATGCTTCTGGTATAGGTATTGGTGCCGTCTTGATGCAAGAAGGAAGGCCTGTAGCATATTTCAGCGAGAAACTAGGTGGGGCGAGTCTCAACTACCCTAACTATGACAAGGAGTTGTACGCTTTGGTAAGAGCTTTAGAAACTTGGCAACATTATCTATGGGCCAAAGAATTTGTGATTCACACCGACCATGAGTCTTTAAAGTTCTTAAAAGGACAGCAAAAGCTCAACAAAAGACATGCAAACTAGTTAGAATTCATTGAGTCATTTCCGTACGTCATCAAATACAAGAAAGGTAAGGAGAATATTGTTGCTGATGCTTGTTGGGTTTCCAAGTAACATGCGCAGCGAAATATAGCAATTTAATTTTTTAAAGAAAACCCAAAGCCATGGATCCGTTCATATGATTAAATCAAATACGACATGATGAATAGAGGAATAACTAACCCTTGATGGCTATTAAATTTTCTCTTGGTCTTTTGGTGGAGATTTGAAGACTTGATCACGATCACAAAGCTTGAACACGAACTTTGAAGATGATGATTTTCACCCTCTAGCGGTATCCACACTTCGAACGAATATCAAAGGAGCTTCTTTGATCTTGGTTGCTAGACCAATATTATGAAACACACTTTCACAATATAATAAAGAACTATATGGATTTTTTTTTTGTGAATTATTTTGTTCCTCAATCAATGATATCTTAGAACAAAATAAATTCTCACTCAAACTCTTTGAGACTCACAAAAAGCACTAGTCAATATGGTCTGGCCGAATTGGGGTTTTTATACACAATTAAGACATATTCCAAATAGGAATCTTGTGCCAAAAACCTTCCTAAATCGAATTAGGAATTTTCCTGTCGACAGCACCAGGCGCCCGCCTGTTTGGGCAGAAACTCCAGTTCCTTTCTGGCTTGAACAGGCGCCCGCCTGGTGCAACCCAAGCGCCCGCTTGGTTGACCAGGAGGCCCAGATCTTTCCAGAAATTCCTTGGAAGTCCTCCGACCTTAAATGCCAATATAGTCCTTTTATTTAAGATTCGTTCTATTGTGTGTGACCCTCTAGGATTATACTAAGTTGGCAATGGGCTCAAACATGATTTCATAAGATATGATTAGGTTCTAGCAAACCGTCATACCTACCCAAATAGTATAACTAGATACAAGTTCGCATTCCTTTAGAATATGTCACAATCCCTTTGTCCACGATGTCATTGAACACAAGTCATGGTCAAACAGTCAACTTGTTTTTGTTCAATACTTTCTCGATTCCGAATATGTTGATAATTCAAATGCTATTGATCCAATCAATCCATTTGAGTCCGGCCGAACATTTCATCAACATCATTCCTTCGAGGGGCCCAAGCTTGACATCTCTCCATGGAGGGACAAATCCATTTAGCTTATTATTCTTCCCAACGGGAATCCGATTATGCCAATCATACCCTTTATAACTACCGTGTTAAGATAGCGTTTGAATATGTCAAACATAATGTTCATCAAGTGGAAGACTATAATAACTTCATGTCTAAGGATTCAAATGACATAACTAATATGAGATATATGTTCGACATAGACCATGACATAAATCTCATACAGCGGGTCATGTCCAGTACCTTGTTCCAAACAAGTACCCATAAATCTAACATGATCATCCCATGATCATTTAGCCTTTATACTAGTGCTTAACAAGTACTAGGGACGGGGATTATTATAAGTAAACATGAACAACAATAATAATCAAAACATCTCTTTATTGATATGAAATAAATGATAACAATTACAACGTTTATTAAACGTGCCTAGGGCACCACTACCAACAATCTCCCACTTGCCCTAGGCCCAATCTCCCATGTATCTAATACCCATGGACCTAACATGACCATCATGTTTAGCTTGTGGAAGTCCCTTTGTTAGCGGGTCCGCAACATTGTCATCAGTAGGTACTCTACATATATTTACGTCTCCTCTATCAACGATCTCTCGAATGATATGAAAACGCCTAAGTATGTGTTTGGATTTCTGATGTGCTCTTGGTTCCTTTGCTTGAGCAATAGCACCATTATTGTCGCAATAAAGGTCTATTGGATTAGCAATACTAGGAACCACTTCAAGTTCAGTTATGAACTTCTTAATCCAAACAGCTTCCTTTGCAGCATCCGATGCAGCAATATACTCAGCTTCTGTTGTAGAATCAGCGGTTGTACTTTGCTTGGAACTCTTCCAGCTTACAGCTCCACCATTTAAAATAAACACAAAACCCGATTGCGATCGGCTATCATCTTTGTCGGTTTGGAAGCTTGCATCCGTGTAAGCATTTACAACGAGATCATCTTCCATTCCTCCATAGACCAAAAACGAGTCTTTAGTTCTTCTCAAGTACTTAAGAATCGCTTTTACAGCTATCCAGTGATTTTCGCCAGGGTCGGATTGGTATCTACTTGTCATGCTCAAGGCATAAGATACATCCGGCCTAGTACAAATCATGGCATACATGATGGACCCAATTGCCGAAGCATATGGAACATCATTCATTTTCTCACGCTCATCTTTTGTCTTAGGACATTGAGTCTTGCTTAGAGAAACTCCATGTAACACGGGCAAGGTGCCTCTCTTAGAATTTTCCATACGGAATCTTCTAATGACCTTGTCAATGTATGTACTTTGGCTTAAACCAAGTAGCCTCCTTGATCTATCGCTATAGATCTTTATGCCAAGAATATATGCGGCTTCACCCATATCTTTCATTGCGAAGCACTTTCCTAACCAAGTCTTCACAAACTGAAGTGTAGGAATGTCGTTTCCAATGAGTAATATGTCATCCACGTATAAAATAAGGAATAGCACTATGCTCCCACTAATCTTCTTGTATACACAAGGCTCATCTTCGTTCTTGATGAAACCAAACTCTTTGACCGAGTCATCAAAACGGAGATTCCAACTCCTAGAAGCTTGCTTCAATCCATAGATGGATCTCTGCAATTTGCATACCTTAGAATCTTGTTCAAAACCTTCTGGTTGTGTCATATACACATCCTCTTGGAGTTTTCCATTCAGGAAAGCGGTTTTGACGTCCATCTGCCATATTTCATAGTCATGATATGCGGCAATGACAAGCAAAATTCTTATAGACTTGATCATTGCTACGGGTGAAAAGGTCTCATCATAGTCAATACCATGAACTTGCCTATAACCCTTCGCTACAAGTCTAGCTTTGTAAGTATGCACCTTCCCATCCATGTCAGTCTTCTTCTTGAAGACCCATTTGCATCCTATGGTTTTTACACCTTCGGGTGCAGCAATCAAATTCCAAACTTGATTGTCTTGCATGGATTGTAATTCGGATTCCATGGCTCCAAGCCACTTGTCCGAATCAGGAGAAGACATCGCCTCTTGGTAGGTTGACGGTTCATCATTCTCAATGATTTCTACCTCATTACTATCCGTTACGAGAAATCCATATCTCTCGGGCTCGGATCGTAACCTACTAGATCTGCGAGATGCTTGTGTATTTTGAACAGGTTCCACAACTCCTTGTGGTTCTTGTTCTTGTTCCACTATTGGTTCAATGTTATTTTCTGGGTCTCGAATTTTTTCAAGATTTATTTTACTCCCACTGATTTCTTTGGAGAGAAACTCTTTCTCTAGAAAGACACCAGTTCCGGCAACAAACACTTTGTTGTCCTCTCGGTTGTAAAAGTAATATCCTTTAGTTTCCTTAGGATATCCCACGAAAATACATTTATCAGATTTGTGTGCTAGTTCGTCAGAGATAAGTCTCTTGACATAAACTTCGCAACCCCAAATCCTCATGAAAGATAAACTAGGTTTCTTTCCACTCCACATCTCATATGGAGTCTTTGGAACCGATTTAGTTGGAACTTGATTTAGTGTGAAAGCAGCGGTTTCTAGGGCGTAACCCCAAAAGGATATTGGAAGATCAACTTGACTCATCATTGATCGAACCATGTCTAACAAAGTCCGATTCCTCCTCTCAGACACACCATTCCATTGTGGTGTTCCGGGTGGAGTCAATTGTGAAACTATTCCACAATTCTTTAGATGATCATCAAATTCTTGACTTAAGTATTCACCACCTCGATCTGATCGAAGTGCCTTTATACTTTTGCCAAGTTGTTTTTCTACTTCATTTTGAAATATTCTAAATATCTCAAATGCTTCACTTTTATGTTTCATTAGGTAAACATACCAAAATCTACTATAATCATCAGTGAAGGTTATGAAGTATTGAAATCCTCCCCTAGCATTGCTACTTAATGGTCCGCATACATCGGAATGTATTAACCCCAATAAGTCGCTTGCCCTTTCACCCAACTTGGTAAAAGGTGTCTTAGTCATTTTTCCAAGAAGACACGACTCACAAGTATCATATGACTCTAAGTCACATGAACCCAAAAGTCCGTCCCCATGGAGTTTTGAGATACGCTTCTCATTAATATGACCAAGACGGCAATGCCACAAATAAGTATGATTTACATCATTAGGTTTAGATTTCTTATTTACATGATAGACATTATTTTCATTCTTGACATCCAAGATATAAAGGCCATTAAATGAATTAGCAATATCATAAAGCACATCATTTAAATAAATAGAAAATTTCTTATTCTCAATAAGAAACTTAAAACCTTCATTATCCAAACAAGAAATTGAAATAATATTTCTGCTTAAATCCGGAACATAATAACAATTGTTCAAAACAAGAATTAATCCGGAAGGTAAAGTGACTTCATAAGTCCCTACGGCTAATGCAGCAACTCTTGCTCCATTTCCCACGCGTAGATCTACTTCACCTTCTTTAAGCAGTCTCCTATTCTTTAATCCCTGCACATTTAGACAAATGTGAGAACCACATCCGGTATCCAATACCCAAGAATCAGTGGTAGAAAGGAGAATATCTTTATTTATAGATACCTGAAGTCGACGCAGCCTTCCTGCTCTTCTTCTTCTTTTGCTCTTCCAAGAAAGCCTTGCAATTACGTTTCCAATGACCAATTTCTTGACAATGGAAACAAATTGCATCCTTTTGTGTATCGGGTTTTGCCTCAGAAGCCTTGGCAACCTTTGCCTTGCTTATCTTGGGTTTGACAACTTTTGCCTTACCCTTTCCTTTGGCACTAGCTTTCTTCCCATCATGAACCAAGAGCACGGGAGAACCTTTCTCCACAATTTTCATCTCTGCAGTTTTGAGCATCCCATGCAACTCAGAGAGATTCTTATCCATTCCATGCATGTTATAATTCATCATAAACTGATTATAACTTTTTGGTAATGAATTAAGAATGAGATCCGTGGCTAGCTCCAATGGAATTGGATAGCCAAGTTTCTCAAGGTGCTCTACATAACCTTTCATTTTAAGAAAGTGAGGACTCACTTGTTGCCCTTCATTCATTTTACAAGTGGTGAATGCAACAATGGTCTTGTACCTCTCT
This sequence comes from Campanula takesimana, assembly GCA_026119855.1. Classification (NCBI taxonomy): domain Eukaryota; kingdom Viridiplantae; phylum Streptophyta; class Magnoliopsida; order Asterales; family Campanulaceae; genus Campanula; species Campanula takesimana. Next base: position 1,641,902 of record JAOWBW010000244.1, on the reverse strand, counting down.
TGCCTAGCTTGCTCTTGAAACATGGTTCTCAACTCCACGCCTATCTCATAGCCTTCCAAATGTTCCAAACTTTGTTGGAGTTTTGAACACATAGCAGCAAGCATGAGACAACTTACATCTCTAGAATCATTACGATGTTTCTTGTAATTGTCTCTTTCTACCCTAGGGGCAGTAGGCGGTGGTTCAGCGGGGAGTGGCCCATCGAGAATGTACAACTTATCTTCTTGCCTAAGAACGATTCTTATGCTACGGATCCAGTCCATAAAGTTTGTACCATTCTCTTCGAGCTTATCCTTCTCAAGGATCGATCGCAACGACATTGATTGAGTGTTATTAGTCATTATCTACAAATATGCAAAATTTCCAAAATTTAATAAGTACCGATTTTCATTAAAGAGATGAATAATGTACTTTTCAACAAAATACTCCCATTAAATTATATAACCTTCTTATACATCCAATGTATAATATAATTTAATTGGGCTAAGATCTAACTTTAATTTAATTTCAAGTCCGCTAAGGCGGATTACACAAAACCAAATTAATTAGGTAGACAACTCTTGTCAATCATATCCCATATGACTCTTAGTTCCTTTTATGAGATTCTTTAAGAAATCCAATTTCAAAAAGCATGTTAAACCTCATCTTTGCCTAGGCCCAAAACTGTTTTGACGCCTAATTAAGTCCAACCATTTTAAACGCATAGTTAATGTGTCCCGCTAGGGCGTGCCCACATTATCTCTCTTGCTCATACATAAATAAATTTAATGCATCTCGCTAGGGCGAATCTACATTAGAGTCACTTATGTACTAACAAGTGTTTTAATCATGGCATGGCAATAAAAGACTTAAAACTTTCTTTGAAGGTTCATCACATATAGCATATAACACATTTATGAGCACATAATATAAATATGTTACACATCAAGTTTAGCCACTAAATTAATCTCCATTAATTTAAGCATGATATTTATGTGTCATTAGTTTCTCTATAATTATGAGGATGAGACTATTTCAACTTTGGTTATTATCTCCAAATCAAGACAACAAGAAGTGTGGTCGAACTAAGCCATTAGGCAACCACAATCCCGCACTAATTCAAGAAACCAAAAAAGTAGTCCATGTGGCCGAAACTAAGCAATAGATGGTCTCGATGAACGTAGGCCAATTGCATTCACAATTCCACATGGATCTCCAATCATTGAATCAAGAACTTTGTTTCTCAATTTTAGCAATTATGAACTCTTCATAATTCTAACTTCGTTTTACCTTTGAAACTTTGATTGCGATCAATTTTGGGAAACACAATCTCGATGAACGCAGATTAGCCATCCAAAACTTGAACCAATCTAGGAATCACAAGACTAAAACAAATAGGAAAATCAAACCCCAAAATCCACACACAAACCAACTACCCAAAACCCATTCCAGATCAGCAAGTCTGAAGTGGTCTTGTTACTGGTTTTGTTGGATTTATCGAAAAATTCCAGAATCAGATTTTGAACAAAAATCAGAACATTCTGGCCTAGCGAGCGCGCGCCTGGTCCAGCACGGGCGAGCGCCTGCAACGCGCGCGCGCCTGGTCCATCGCGGGCGGGCGCTTGATTGTCAGAATAGTATAGAATTTTCAAGTTCGAAATTTTTTTGTCTCAAAATTATTTTTCCCCGATTATTAAAACTTTGATCCAATCAAAAATCAATAATCGAAATAATTCATAATCCACCACAATTTTTATTGCGATTGAATCGTGCGATTAAAGTTGGAAAGACAATAAACCACATAAAATCACAAAACACATAAACATCATATAATCCAATATTCATATCATGCTTGGCACATAAACAATTTATATCCACATAACATGATCCAAGTATTGAATTAATCAACATGAACGGGGCTCTGATACCACTGTTGGGTTTCCAAGTAACATGCGCAGCGGAATATAGCAATTTAAATTTTTAAAGAAAACCCAAAGCCATGGATCCGTTCATATGATTAAATCAAATACGACATGATGAATAGAGGAATAACTAACCCTTGATGGCTATTAAATTTTCTCTTGGTCTTTTGGTGGAGATTTGAAGACTTGATCACGATCACAAAGCTTGAACACGAACTTTGAAGATGATGATTTTCACCCTCTAGCGGTATCCACACTTCGAACGAATATCAAAGGAGCTTCTTTGATCTTGGTTGCTAGACCAATATTATGAAACACACTTTCACAATATAATAAAGAACTATATGGAATTTTTTTTTGTGAATTATTTTGTTCCTCAATCAATGATATCTTAGAACAAAATAAATTCTCACTCAAACTCTTTGAGACTCACAAAAAGCACTAGTCAATATGGTCTGGCCGAATTGGGGTTTTTATACACAATTAAGACCTATTCCAAATAGGAATCTTGTGCCAAAAACCTTCCTAAATCGAATTAGGAATTTTCCTGTCGACATCACCAGGCGCCCGCCTGGTACCACCCAGGCGCCCGCCTGTTTGGGCAGAAACTCCAGTTCCTTTCTGGCTTGAACAGGCGCCCGCCTGGTGCAACCCAAGCGCCCGCTTGGTTGACCAGGAGGCCCAGATCTTTCCAGAAATTCCTTGGAAGTCCTCCGACCTTAAATGCCAATATAGTCCTTTTATTTAAGATTCGTTCTATTGTGTGTGACCCTCTAGGATTATACTAAGTTGGCAATGAGCTCAAACATGATTTCATAAGATATGATTAGGTTCTAGCAAACCGTCATACCTACCCAAATAGTATAACTAGATACAAGTTCGCATTCCTTTAGAATATGTCACAATCCCTTTGTCCACGATGTCATTGAACACAAGTCATGGTCAAACAGTCAACTTGTTTTTGTTCAATACTTTCTCGATTCCGAATATGTTGATAATTCAAATGCTATTGATCCAATCAATCCATTTGAGTCCGGCCGAACATTTCATCAACATCATTCCTTCGAGGGGCCCAAGCTTGACATCTCTCCATGGAGGGACAAATCCATTTAGCTTATTATTCTTCCCAACGGGAATCCGATTATGCCAATCATACCCTTTATAACTACCGTGTTAAGATAGCGTTTGAATATGTCAAACATAATGTTCATCAAGTGGAAGACTATAATAACTTCATGTCTAAGGATTCAAATGACATAACTAATATGAGATATATGTTCGACATAGACCATGACATAAATCTCATACAGCGGGTCATGTCCAGTACCTTGTTCCAAACAAGTACCCATAAATCTAACATGATCATCCCATGATCATTTAGCCTTTATACTAGTGCTTAACAAGTACTAGGGACGGGGATTATTATAAGTAAACATGAACAACAATAATAATCAAAATATCTCTTTATTGATATGAAATAAATGATAACAATTACAACGTTTATTAAACGTGCCTAGGGCACCACTACCAACAATGCTTTATTAAGGAGGTATGCCTTACTCACTACTCTTGATGCTAAATTGCTTGGTTTTGAACAAATCAAAGATTTTTATGGAAAAAGATCAAGATTTTTGTCAGATTTTTCAAGCTTGTGAAAAGGGTTGTTTTGAGAAATTTTTCAAACATGATGGATTTCTTTTCAAAGAAACAAAGCTTTGCATTCCCAATTCTTCAATTAGGGAACTTTTAGTGCGTGAAGCACATGGTGGGGGACTTATGGGACATTTTGGAATTGATAAAACTTTAGCCATTTTGCAAGAGCATTTCTTTTGGCCAAAAATGAAAAGTGATGTGGTAAAGATTTGTGATAAATGCATTGTGTGCAAGAAGGATAAATCTAAGGTTCAACCACATGGTTGTACACACCTCTTCCCATTCCTAACGAACCATGGGTTGATCTTTCAATGGACTTTGTTTTGGGTTTGCCGAGAACCAAAAACAACAAAGACTCAATTTTGTTGTTGTTGATAGGTTTTCCAAAATTGAACATTTTATAGCATGCAACAAGACCAATGATGCTTCTCATATTGCTAACTTGTTTTTCAAAGAAATTGTCAGGTTGCATGGGATGCCAAAGGACAATCGTGTCAGATAGTGACACAAAATTTTTAAGTTACTTTTGGAAAACATTATGGGGGAAGTTGGGACAAAATTATTGTTTTCTACAACTTATCATCCACAAACGGATGGTCAAACTGAATTTGTTAATAGGACTCTTTCTGCTTTGCTTAGAACACTCATTGGCAGAAATACCAAGACGTGGGAAGATTGCGTACCCCACGTTGAGTTTGATTATAATTGTGCAAGGCATTCTGCTACAAAGTTTTCTCCATTTGAGCTAGTTTATGGTTTTAATCCTTTAACTCCTATAGATTTAACTCCTTTACCTGTGATTGAAAGGGCTAATCTTGATGGGAAAAGAAAGGCTGAATTCGTGAAGCAAATCCATGAAAAGGCAAGGCTGAATATTGAAGAAATGACCAGAAAGTACGAAGAGAAGGCGAACAAAGGAAGACATGAGGTTATCTTTGAACCTGGCGATTGGGTTTGGTTGCATTTGAGAAAGGAGCGATTTCCAGACCAACGGAAATCAAAGTTAAAACCAAGAGGAGATGGACCATTTCAAGTGCTTGAGCGAATCAACAATAATGCTTATCGACTTGACTTGCCTAGTGAGTATAATGTGCACGATGTTTTCAATGTTGCTGATTTGTCTCACTTTGATGTAGGTAGCGATTTGAGGACAAATCACTCTCAAGAAGGGGGGAATGATGTAAATACATTGGAGAGCTCAAGTCAAGCTAAACAAGACCCGTTGTAATGGAACGTTGGACCTATTACTAGGTCAAACTCTAAAGAATTCATGAAGGCTATCAATGGATTAGTTCAAACATTTTGGATCCAAGCTCAAGATCCAACTCAAAGGAATTCACCAATTCAAGTGAATTTAATCCAAGCTGAAAGTGATTTTTGTTCCAGCCCAAAAGCATAGAGCATAGAGCCCAAGGGAGTGCAACATGAAGTTTCATGGAGGAATATGTTGGCCCAATAAATAAACACATTTTGGAGCCCAAATTGAGTCCAAAATAAGTGTTTTCAAGTCAGCCCAAAGAGAGATCCGAATTTTACAAGTCTCATGAAGATTCTAGAGGGAAGATAAGGTAGATAAATTCAACACATGCTTTTAGAAAGTTGGAAAGTCATTGGATAACTCATTATAATAATTGTAGTCTTTATCATGTAATTAAAGCTTGTAGCTTACATCATTGATGACCTCATTTACCTAGTAATCATCACCATTCCATCTTATAAATAGTCCTTTTTTGTAGTCCATTTGGACACACAATTCAGATTTTAATCAATTTGAGAGATTTATTCTACTCTTTGGTTCTTTGAAAAACTTAGACTTATCAAGTGTAATTTTCTATACTTGTGGCGTCTTCCTAGCTTATCAACCAACTTGGGTGTATTGGTTGTGGCGCTTCTAAACCAAGTATCCTATCTTCTTAGGTAGGGGGTGCGGTTTTACACCTACGAACGACTTTCCTTAGAACGATCCTCGGCTACAAGGTAATTTTGATCCTAATCCTTGTAGAAATCACATCATAAAGTCATCTGAATATGAGTTTCAAGCACATTTTAGGAAAGTGTTGGCCAAGAAAAATTTTGGATATCAACCTCAAAAGGTTATGGACATCAATAATAAAGCCCTCGGGATATGATTTAAATAATACTAGTGGGTAACCTGTGCTCTGCACGGGAAACTAATTTACCAATTTTAGTATCTTTTAGTTTTTTATATTTTTATTTAATAGTATTAGTTAATCTTAAATCATAATAATTGTATAATTTTTAACTATAATAAATAACTATAATAATTAATTATTAATAGTAAATATAATTGTTAAATTAAATAATTAACTATTAATAGTTAAATATAGTAGTTAACTGTTTATAGTGAAATATAATAGTTAACTATAATAATTTACTACCATAATAACTATAATAGTTAACTATAGTAGTAACTATTATAGTTAACTATTGTAATAATAGTAATAGTTACTATAATAGTTAACTATTATAGTAACTATTACTATTATAAGTATTATTTATTATAATAGTTAACTATAATAGTTACCCTATATAGTAACTAATACTATTATCTAATACTATTAGCTAATAGAAAAAAAATGAAAAATCACTTATTTATTTGGGTATATAAGTATATTGTATATGAATTAAGCATTTCCTTACAAATTTAGGACAATTGTGTTAAAAAAAAAAACTTTTGTTGCATATAATTTGTATTTATTATGATAATTAAAAGTTAAAATTAAAGATGATTTATTATTATTATGAATTAACTTTTAATTATATACATGATTGACTTAATAATATTGCTATTGTCCAATAAATTATTTTTTATTATATATACACATTATAATTTGTAAATATAAAAGTCTATAGTGTACATATAATGTGTTAGTAGAATAATAAATAAATTAACTAATAATATTAATAGTAATAATGTATATATCTAGTAACTGTTATGATTAATTAATACTCCATTGTCTTAGAGTAAGAGTCCTACTTTGCTTACGCACACTTATTAAAAAATAATAGAAAATAGGTAAATATTGCAGGTGGGCTGAGAATATAAATGTTCAAAACACAATTCATAGTGCAATTGGAAAATATATAAGTTAGTAAGTTTGGTATTTTTGTAATTATAAAAGCATTAGAAAGAAAATACAGTCCAAAACACTATTAATCTTTTCTCATAATTTATCAATTTGAGAAAGACTCTCTGGAATATATTAAAATAGAAAGTGGAACTCTAACTCTTAGACAGAGTGAGTACTGCTAATACTAAATATTAGCATATATTATATAATTATTAACTGATACTATTAATAATAGTTAATTTATATAACAATTATGGTTATCTAATATTATTATTCATAGCTATAATTAATATATATATATATATATGATAAAAATTGTGATTAACTAATACTATTAATTAATAATAACTTTTAATTATTTAATAATTAACTCTAATTAAAAAAATATAAAATATAATAATAGTTTACTATTAGTAATTAATTATTATTTGCTTAATATTAATATTAGCTAATAATATTAATTACTACATAAGGTAACTACTATAGTTAACTATTGTTAACTATTATAGTTAACTATTACTAATAATAGTAAGAGTTAACTTTAATAGTTAACTATTACTAATAATAGTAAGAGTTAACTTTAATAGTTAACTATTATAGTAACTATTACTATTAGTTACTATATAGGGTAACTATAATAGTTAATTATAATAGTTAACTATTATAATTAACTATTATAGTTACCCTATATAGTAACTAATAGTAATAGTTACTATAATAGTTAACTATAATAGTTAACTATTACTAATAATAGTAATAGTTACTATAATAGTTACCTTATATAGTAACTAATAGTATTAGCTAATACTATTAGCTAAGAAAAAGAATTTGAAAAGTCACATATTTATGTTGGTAGGATTGATGTGGCATCACCATATGCCAGCTTTTCTATAGTTATCCACATGTCAACACTATAACTCTCCTCACCAACTTTAATATATATATATATTTGAACAAAGTCATGGCTAACAAACTGTTTGGGTATCAAGTTAATAGGTACTGTATAGAAATAATAAAAGTTTCTGGATATTATTTTTTAGGGTTAATTGCAATTTGGTTCCTGAATTTGTCCAAAATTTGCAATGTGGATGCTTTCTTTTCAATTTCGCCAATTGGTATACTCACTTTGTCATTTTATTGCAATCCAATTACAAAAGTAACTAAGTGTTAGTTTTCTGACAGATTTTATGTCATGTGACTAGCACATGACGTTTTTAAGGGACATTTTAATATATTTTTGGAGCTACACATATCCGATTGATATGATTATTTTTTAAAATTGAAACTAATATTTAAATTTACAACATATATTTTTTTTGCAATTTTCAGGTGATTGGATTATTTTATATTAAATCTTAATTTTAAATATTAAAAAAAGAAACACGTGAAATAATAATCTAAAAAAATGTGTTAGCCCCAAATATGTTTCATATGAAGTAAATGTTGTATGTAGATTATCAATTTATAAAAATATTTGATAGAAAAAAAAGGAGAGGAAGAAAATGATGAATCGGGGGAAGAGTGGATGTGGAAGGGGTGATGCGGGAACATGACGGAGGGGTAGAGGAAACCAAACATTAGGAAATAAGGTATATCATGGTGGAAAGTTGTAATTTTTCAGATTATTTTTTCCATGTCATCTATTTTTTAAATATTTTCATTTATTTAAATTACAGATTAATATATTATAATTAGTTCACCAAAAAAATTTGTCAAAAAATATATGTTGTAGATTTAAATATTAGTTTCTGTTTAAAAAAAAATCATACCAATCGGATATGTGTAACTTCACAAACATCTTAAATCGTCATGTGCTAGTCATATGACATAAAATCTATTAAAAAAAACACCCAATTACTTTTGTAGTCAGATTGCAACAAAATGACAAATGAGTATACCAATTGGCGAAATTGAAAACACAGCATCAACATTGCAAATTTTCGAAAATGTCAGGAACCAAATTGCAGTTAACCTTATTTTTTATTGTGAAAGTGAGAAAGAAAATAAAAAAAATAAAAAATATGATTTTTTTAGTGCAAGTAAGAGTGTATTTTCTAGTGTCAGTTCTAGTGGTTTTGATAGCCAGTTTTAGTGTTTTAGATAGTCAGATAGCATTTTGAAAGAACCTTTAAAGCTGAAAAGAACCTTTGAGACAGATAGCCATAACCTTTTAATCGGATATCCAGAACCTTTGAAAGTGATATCCAGATGGTTTTTTTTGAAGGGAAATTTGAAGAGAAACGGAAGTCATCTTTGCCCCTGGTTCCGTGTTTAAAATCGTCAAAAGACGTCGTTTAGGCCCTCAAATTGTCATTTGAAGTTTTTGTTGGGTTTTTCACAATCAAGCGCAGCGGAATAAAACCCAAAAGCCTAGATTCGTTTAAGATGATTAAATTAATACGGAGTTGAATTTAGAATACTAACCGTGATGGAGCTTTAAAATTTTCAGATCTTGAAACTTCGTTCTTCAAGATTTGATCTTCTCCAAGCTTTTCTTCAAGCCTTGATCACAGGAAAACGAACTAGAAGATGATTAAGCAATCACCCTCTATGGATATCCACACGCGAACGAATATCAAGAACTCTTTCTTGATCCGGACTGCTAGATCCAAAGTAGGCTATATGAATTTAGGGTTCTTGATCTTTGATTCTCAATCTTAGATCAAGAATATTGTTTCTCCAAACAACTAGGTTTCATATGTTTAATGGCTGGTGAAAATATGCTTATATAGTCCTTAGTCCTTAACCCTTAAGGACTTAGGAAACCTAAATCCCGTCACCACAATTAAACTCATAATTTTTGGCCCAGGCACCTTTGGCACGGTCGTACCCACAAAGTGGCACGGTCGTGCCAATTGGTGCGCCCCAGCAATCCCCAGCTGATGATAATTGGCACGGTCGTGCTCATTATCTGGCACGGTCGTGCCAGACCAAAAATCAGCCTTTTTACCTTTTAACAATTCGTTCACTAAATTCCGCTGCGCATGTTTGATCGAAACCCAACAGAATGTGGGCCCCACATGAACGGGTTTATGTTGACCAAGAAGATACTCCGTATGGGTTATTATTGGAGTACCATGGAAAGGGACTGCATCGAGAAAGTCAAGAGGTGCGCCAAATGCCAATTCCATGCCAATCTACAGCACGCTCCACCCTCACAGCTTTACAATATGACCACGCCTTGGCCTTTCTCTTGCTGGGGCATAGACATCATTGGCAAAGTCCACCCTACTGGCAGCAACGGACAATCTTTCGTCCTAGTAGCCGTGGACTATTTTACAAAATGGGTCGAAGCACAGGCTTACCGAGTTCTCAACGCCAAGAAAGTGGCCGAATTCGTGAAAACCCACATCATGTGCCGATACGGCGTTCCTTATGAGATCATCTCAAACAACAGTTCTCACTTGGAGAAAGAGATGGACGCGCTCTTGGTAGAATACAAGATTACTAAGCACAAGTCATCTCCATACTGCCCTCAAGCAAACGGCGCGGTCGAGGCAGCTAATAAGACAATCGAGACCATTGTGAAGAAAATGGCCTCCACTGGAAGGGATTGGCCCGAAAAGCTACCTCTAGCGTTATGGGGCTACCGCACGTCAATACGGACAGGGACTGGAGAAACTCCTTATGCAATGGTATATGGTTCCGAAGCTGTACTACCAATAGAGCTCGAAGTTCCATCCCTACGGGTCCTCCTCGAGAACCAAGTCAATGAAGTCGATTGGATGCAAATTCGATATGAACAGCTAGCCCTACTCGATGAGAAAAGGCTAAGGGCAATCGAACGTACGAGGGCCTATCAACAAAGAATGGCTAGGGCTTTCAACAAAAAGGTGAAGCCCCGAAATATCAGTGTGGGAGATTTGGTCCTAAGACAACACCCTCCTAATGCCATGAACCCCCTTGGAAAATGGGGACCCCGATGGATCGATCCGTACGTAGTCAAGAAGATACTAAGCGGCGGTGCAGTCCGACTCGTGGATTTAGACGGAGATCAGCTGCCAAAGGAGGTCAACCTCGACAAATTGAAGAGATTTTATGTCTAATAAACGAAAACCATAAAAAAAAAAAAAGGTTGAAAACCCACAAGGGCGGCCTAGGCAAAAATTAGAGCACGTGCAAAAAAGAAGCCCGCTAGATTGAAAACCTGAAAGGGCGGTCTAGGCAAAAAACAGGGTGCACAAAAAAAATGGTCTTCGTTTGTTTGAACTACGGAGACCTGAGCCTCTACACTGGAGGAACGTAGGCAACCTTCGGGTGCGGTCTAAAACATAAACAAATACCCAAATCATTTCAAAATTAACGAGATGCAATTTTTATTCATTTCTTGAATTATTTTTATCATTACAATGGAAATGTTGAGCTATTAAAAGACATTAAAACATTAAATCCTAAACAAGTGGTCTATTTTAATTGCAATCTCTTGGGGGTACTAGGAAAAATCTAATTTTCTCTTGGACTTTGAAGGACCACCCGAGCGACCATCAATCCTACTCTTCTTAGGAGGCCTAGGGACACTGATACGGACCGATATCTTCTGCGCAACAGAGCGCATTCGAGCATAAAAGTCATCCAAAGGGGTACCGAAAGGGTCGGTCAGAATGTTGTTCACATCAGCAGCAGCTTCCTTGTACCTCAAAGCACTGCTGGGCTCAAAGTCCTTTCCGAGCAACTCAGCCCGAAGAGCATCTACCCAAGTAATGCCGCGGTAGACGGTACCAAGCAAATGATCCAAGTAACTCTCGGGAAGAAAAATACTATCCCGGTGCAATGGAGCGGAAGCCCAACGGTTACGATCATCTCCCCAAGCCGACTGAAGCTCATTCGAGAAGTCCGGACCCATATAAGAAACTGGACGAAGCCTCCCGTTCCTCGGAAAAGGAATTATCTGCTGACGGCCAAATTGCCTCAGAACCCGTTTTGGTTGGTAAAACGAAGAATCTCTCAAGCCCGGTAAAACCACGTACTGAAAACCGGACGTCCACTCCACAAAAGGGTGAAGACCCCAAGGACACCACTCAACGTCAGCTGTAAGACGAGAAGAAAAAAATCTCCTCCAACCCTCTTTGGTCAAATCTCTAATCAGCAACCGTCGCCTATGAACAGCAAAAGGAGAAAGGTCGCCATCTGACGCATAAGCCTGAAATGCTCCTAAAGCCATATGGTCAAAAGCAAGGGGCTTCCTCGTCGCATCTCGTCCGTACGGTGCAATTCGTCCAAACCATGCAAGGTCTCTCCTACAATGAGAGGAACTATGCTAAATCGCTGTCCTTTCGCCTGCAACACAATTTCAGCCAACTGCGCATCCGCAGTACCCAGAGGAGTGACAAACAAAACCTCGGTGAAAAGGCAGACAACCATGGCATTTCTCTTTAAGGACTGAACCGCGACATCTTCCGAATGCAAACTGAAAAACATCGGAAGCTCAGTTATGTCAACAACGGTCCCGTGCATCATCTTCTTCACCTCTCCAACAGGGAGATTCAGAAGGTCAACCCAAGAATCAACAACACCGCGGTAGTACTTAGGGACGGCAATCCAACCGGCCAAAGGCATACCCAGAATGGCCCCAAAATCATCGACGGTCGGCACCATTTCATTAGCCGAAAAGTTGAATGTATGGCTATCACAATCCCAAAAGGCTGCAGCAGCCTTCAACAAGTCCCAATCCGGCTTCAATGTCCGCAAAGTGAAAAGAATTCGAAACCCAAAATCTTTGATGAAAGCGTTTTTGGGATGGGTCTTGAAAGAATACACGAAGGTCGACAAATCCTTCTCGTAACTCTTGACAAACTCGGCATCAAGACTAAAAGGGTTAGAAGGCATGGGAAAGAAGATCACAAGCAAAATTGAGCAATAAAATGGTGTTCAAAAAATGGCAGAAAAAGGCTATTGGAATCGAATTATCGACCAGAAGCTGATATTATAGTTGTTGGGGGATCTTTTGGTCAGCAAATATCAGGCCCTGAATTTCGCCTCCCAGAGGCGCGCGCCTCCCGACACCAGTTTACAAGGCGCGCGCGTCCTGTCTCCAAGAGAGGAAGCACCCGCGTCCCAGGTAGAAGAAGGCTCCAGAAATAGCCTTTGTTAGTTCAGAACAGCACCCGGGCGTTCCAGCGCCTTCAACCTGCATAAAAGATCAATCCCAGCAACAAGAGAAGCTCAAACGACGACATGAAACACTCGGCTGGGCACACATTAATTTGGTCCACCCTTAAGGCATGTCTAAAAACTGAAATAAGATAGAAACTCCCACTCAAAGTAGGGTGTCTTTTATTTTCTCAAAAATCAGATTTTACAATTCATCCCCAGCACAAAGCACTCCGCAGGATACTGTGCTCGCACCCCATCAAAAGTCATAGTCAAACAGTCAACATCAAAGTACGACTCACAACAACAATTTCGTCCGGGGTGAGCCACAGAATCACCGTTTCCTCATCAAGCAAGATCTACATCCATTTAAAGCGAACGGTCCTCCGGGTCCCGTACTTCAGCAAACGGTCCTCCGGGTCCCGCACTTCAGCAAACGGTCCTTTGGGTCCCGCACTTCAGCAAACGGTCCTCTGGGTCCCGCACTTCAGCAGACGGTCCTCCGGGTCCCGCACTTCAGCAGACGGTCCTCCGGGTCCTGCACTTCAGCAGACGGTCCTCCGGGTCCCGCTTCCAGCAAACGGATCTCGCTATCACCAAACAGATCCCGCTTCCAGCAAATGGATCTCGCTATCAGCAAACAGGTCCCGCCTCCAGCAAACGGATCTCGCCATAAGCAAACAGGTCCCGCCTCCAGTAAAAGGATCTCGCTATCAGCAAACAGGTCCCGCTTTCAGCAAACGGATCTCACTATCAGCAAACAGATCCCGCTTCCAACAAATAGATCCCGCTGTCAGCAAACGGATCCCGCTATTGGCAAAGCCGCTCACACAGGGAGCGCACCCTTATCTCTCAAAGTCGCTCACACAAGGAGCGCACCTCTATCCCCCGCAATTTCAAATTCCTGCTTTTATCGAGCCTTTTCCTTTTCTTGGTGATGTCCGAGGCGGATGTCTGTCTTTCGTCGGCGCATTTGCTTCGCAATCCACGCCACCGAGGGGCTCTGTAGACACCCCGCCTTAGACCGCTCACCCCGATTGCACACTTGATTTTGTGTTTCTCCCTCTTTTAAGTGTTTTCTGTTACTTTGGTTAAATTCCAGACGGACTCCGTTAAGTCCCGGGACTAAACTGAATAACAGTTCTAACTTTCTAGTCCATTCTGTCAAAAATTGCTTCTCAGAGTCGCGCGCCTCTGCCCCTTGAGGCCAGACGCGCGCGCCTTCCGCCGCCTAGGTGGGATGTGCGCGCTTCTGGGGTGTGTCAGTTACAGATTCTGCCCAAGAATCTCTCCTTTGCTCATTATACATGATTTTGCCCGGGAAAGATTTCTTGGAGACTCCGTTTGGCTCCAAAAAACAGTCCTTTTTCAACTATAAAAACCCCTCTAATCCATCATTGGAGGGGACCTTGGACATCATTACTTTTAGACCTTTTACTCACTTCTTTCCTAGACTTTTTCTTGGGGATTTCTTCAACTAAGTATTCAACCTCTTCTTCAAGGCTTTACAAGTGGTTCTCTTTGAAGGATACTATAGATAAATGTCTTAAGCATTTCTCTTCTTCTTCTTCTTCTTCAATCAAATGTGCAATCACCCAAAACCATTTGGGACATGACACCAACGGTCCTTTAATTACATTGAATTGGCCTAGGAGTCATCTCCCTACATTTAAAACTTTAAAACCCCTTTTTATCATCATTTTAATAGGAAGAACGCATTTATCTTTAAAAGTTAATTATAAACAAACAAGACCGACTTTGCTCGGGCGAAATGGGTGTTTAAGTACTTTCCATTTCGTAACCTAACTAACCCCTGAACCCCTCATCCCAAAGAATCTTTGTTTTCGTAAATCAAACTTAGGCTCATAAACATTAGGTTTTCTTACGTTCCTCAAAAACGTGGGTGGCGACTCTAAAACACAATTAGACATTCGAGGGTAATTCACGCGCTCTAGCCAAGCCATGGTCCCCCCGGGGTATCTACACACCCTTGTTGATGTTGAAAATCATTGTAGTACGGTAGTACATGATTTTGACTGTCATTCTAGGAAATTCTGTGACTTTTCAGGTAAAATGCTTAAATGAGGATTTTACCAACTTTCTGACATCTGTCTCTTTTGCCTTTGTTGTTTGCAGTTATTCAGGGTGATCAATAACTGTAGAGGCAGCGTACGAGCGGTCGCTGAGAGGTGGGCAACTCTCAATGGTGAGACAAAGGAAGAGATCGAGAATCTCGGGTTGAAACCCTTCTTTGATGGCTTAGTCGGTGAGAGGAGGAATGTTCACTTGCTCCAGGCCATCCGGGAGAGCTGGTGGGATAGTACTTATACTATGAATATGCGGTAGGGGGAGGTCACCATGACTCCTACTGACTTTCATGCCGTTACTGGGCTTGCCATCATCGGTGAGCCACTTGAGGTTGATACGGATTTCTCTCCCAGTGGGGATGATATGAGGCACTTTCTAGGCTTCTCTGTGCGTACCCTAGGCAAGGGTGTCCCTCTGAAGGCCTTGAGTGACAAGGTCGATGCCTATATTACTGTTAATGACGGCCAGATGCATCTTACTGCTACTCGTATTGCAGCCGTCTGCGGCTTTCTGTGGTGGGCCATTTTTGAGACGCTATTTGCTAATCATGTCGACTGCTTTGTTCACTCTTCTAAGTGTGTTGAGAGATATGCAGCATGTTACTGATGCTAGCTGGGGTTCCGCTGGCTTTGCCCACTATTATATGGCCATGGATGAGAGTTCGCGGGATCGGGCGAACGCTGGCTTAGGCGGCTACATTTATGCCTGAGAGGTACAATACTCATCTTCTTCTGTATTCCTCCTTTGTTTCAGCCCCAGTTTACTTTCTGTCTTTGTAACTCATTCAGTTTTGACACTTTTCTATGTTTCTCCCATTTTGCAGGCTTGGGGCTACGCTATGTTTGGTCTCTTATCTTTCAATCTTCGAGACAACACTGTTATGTTCCCAGATACTCTGAGATGGCGCTGGGGTAATAGGGATACCCATGATGAGCAAGTAGAGGGGGATGATATGCCGGTGGAGCGTATGAGGCTGTATTTTGACAGGTGGGAGGCCGTCCCTACGTCCGCTGTCGCCTTCTTTCCTTGGTACGGTTTGGGTATTGATCACGCCTACAGGTTTGCTGGCATGAGATTGCTGATGATTGGCCTTGGTGGGGGATGCTTTTACTTAGGAGAGAGAGTCTCTCGCCAGCAGGGTGGTGGCAGACTCGATGTCGTTGTTCCTCTGGACCCGCCGGCTCATATGCTTAACTCGTATGCTATTGCGGAGGTGGAGAGAGGCGACCTCATTATTGGTCAGGATGCTTTTGACCATATGTCCTTTGAGGCTGATTATCAGTACTTCCTCGCTCGTCTCATGCCCCGGTTGATTATAGACGGTGATCAGGCTCAGGCCCAGGGGGTTGTCCACGTCCCTTTCTGTCCACAGCTTGGACCAGCTTCCTTTACCTACAACATGGCTGAGGGGATAGAGAGTACTGAGGACCTTCCCGCACGGTACGATATGCCTGAGGGACTCGTACCTCCTGTTAACGCGACCATGGTATGATTTATGACCCTTATCCCGTCATTTCCATCATTCTATCATTTCGTATCTCAGTTCATTATTTTTCTGAATACTTTGACATCTCTATTTGTTTCTTCTCAACAGGTGCCCATTGCTGAGTATAGAGAGGTCGCCGGACGGCTTGCCCAGTTCATGGCCTATGCCAATAGGGTGAAGAAAAAGACCGCAGAACTCTTAGGCCGATTGGCTCGTTAGACAGCAGAGTCAGCCTCTTGCGGGAAGAGACCTCGGACGGACGAGTGATCACGTGGCAATGGCGACGTCTCCTTCCTTTGATGCCGAGTAGATAGGATCCCCTTTGTCCCCTCTTTTTTTGTCGATGATGTATTTATTGCCTCGGCGTAGGCGAAGAGAACTTTTCTTTCTTTGGCTTGTACCTATGCAACAGTTATTTCCTAACTCTAACACAATACATTAGTCAAATTTAGTTTTATTTCTGACTGTGTAAATGTATTGACTCATATCCGGTTGATCAACCGAGGGGTAATTTTATGAGATGGATTCACGTTGGGCCCTTTATATGTGATGTATGAACTGTTTCGGGTGAGTTTCTGGGGTGATTGAGACATGTTTTGACTTGTCGGGCACCCTGGGATTTGTGCAGAATTGTTGCTGTTCTGAACGTGGAGATGCCTCGTACAAGACATCGATGTCTCGTACGAGTCATCCTCTGAATCTGCGGTTTCTCCTTTTTCCTCGAGGATTTGGTGTCCAAACTTTTATATAAACAACTCTAGTCCGTCCTAGAATAACATGCAGCCTTGAATCAGTTCTGGGAATCCCTCTTTTGGAGTAAAATTCTCAGCCTTTTGCTCCCAATGGCCCTAAGTAAGTCCATCCCTTCATCGATGATTGTTGATGAGTTCTCCTTGGACATAGAATTAGTAGAATGCTACAAGGGTGATTTAGCAACATTCTTTCACTCATTCAATAAACCTCGCCAAGAGAGATTCGTGGAGATGTTCGGTTTCAAGATCCTTTTCACCTTGAAGAATCTAAAACCGGAATGGGACCTTCTAAAGGGAGTTGCACTCTTCTGGGATCCATCGACTCACCTCTTCAACTTTTCACTTAACGAGGTGGTCCCTACTGTAGAGGGGATGGCGGCTATCTTGGATATGCCGTTGACCGGGGTGATTGTGGTTCCTAATTGTGACAAGGTACCGGCGGAGCCTCTCAGGGATCTACTGAGTATAGGCCTTCCCGAGGCGCAGAGTTACATTCATAACCGCTATGTCGATCTCCACGCTTTGCCTAGGAGATTTAAAGGTCGGGTGACTCGTGGTCACGGTGTGGATTCCCAGTGCTGCCTCTTGGCATTGTGCTTATTTCGAAGCATACTTTTCATGAGCAAGTGTGGCATGGCGGACACGGAGCTCGTGGACATCGTTCTGCAAGCTAGAGGACGGGCCTTCAACATAATTCCTCTTATGTCACGACCCGAAAACTAGGCTCTATTTTATTGGTAATAAATAATTATTATTTATTTATTTGCTTATTTATTTATCTAAATTATTATTTATTTAAATATTTATGTGTGCATTTTATGTTTCATCGTAATTATGCTTAGCATTTTATTTGAGTCATTCGGGTTAGTGTAGCATTGTTGGGTCTTAATTGTTAGTGAGGAGTATAAGAATTTGTGAGTAGTAGGGGAGGGGCCCTAAGTGTAACTTTTTAAAACCATCTTACTTACTCTCTCATCCTCCCTCCCTCACCTCCCCCACTCTCATTTTCCCCTGCACACTCCATCTCTCTCTCTCTCTTCCATTGCCAAAGAAAGGTAAGTTTTTTCTCTTACTTCTCTCTTCATTTCCTTCATCTTCCTCTCATTATTTCTCATTTCTTAAAACATGAATCTTGTTTAGATCGTCGATAGGATAGTAGGAAGCCAAAAATATTCGAGTTCCGGCAACTTTGAGAAAATCCGGGTAAGTTGCTTTTCCCCCATTTTTATGCTAAAATGTTCATATCATGTTTATATAATGCTTGATGTGTTATATTTGAAGTTTGGTTGAGTTTAGAATTTATTTGGAATTTATTTTGGGTTTTGATTAAAAATGGTGATTTGGTTGAATGTTGGGATTTAATCTTGATTTTGGTTGTTATATGAGTTCTTTTAGACCCATAAGTTGCTCTAGTACCTTAGTATGCTAGTTAGGAGTGTTGGATTTTGGTTTAGTTTTGGTTTGGGTTAAAAATGGAAGAACCCAGTTCATCCCTCCCGATTTCCGGCAGACCAGAGGGTTGGGCGACCGCCCAAAATATGGTGGGCGACCGCACATCTATCTGAAAGGTTTTGTTCTTGGTTGATGGCTTTTTGTGCGACCGCACAGACTCGAGTGGGCGGCCGCACAGTACCCCTGCAGGTTTTCATTTGTTATTTTGTGTGATTGAAGAATGCGTTTTGGTCTAAGTCTTGGGTGTCCTTCTAGTCGACCTTAGCGAACATTGTAGTACACTCTAGTGATAGAATTTGGTCCTTTGCGATTAAGTTTGTGTTGTGAAATTAGTTTTATGTTCTTTCATAATTTTGAAGTTATTTGGGTTTTAGAGGCACATGAACTAAGTTTTCTTGTCTTTAAATGTTAGGATAGAAGTATATATAGGTACTCCTAAGTTTTAGAATGAAAGGAGTGAAATTAGGAGCTAAAACAGGGATTTTTCATAATGTCCGGCCGAAACTTTATAAAATTTGTCCGTTTTACGTTCAATCTTCCGGAGACCATAACTTCTTCGTATGGACTCCGTTTTAGACGTGTGAACTATCGTTAGAAAGCTCTTTTCGAGTACTACGCAATGGTTATATTGGCCGCATGGTTACAGATCAGAATGGTTGTATCATTGTTGAAGTTTAAGATCAAGGTGTAGTCTCGGTCTAGGTTCCATAGTACTATTCTAGTTGACTTAGTTGGGCACCGTGGAACACTTTAGTAATTAAAATTGGTTCCTTTGTGAACAATGGTGTTATGTAATTTGATCAAGTATTATTTGGGAATGTTTGGGCATCTTATGATGTGTTCGTGATTGTTCCAATCGAATTGATTTTTGAGTAAGACTTGGTCTAGGTTTTAGGCGATGACCTATAGTACCTAGGGGGTTGTTATTGAACACCAAGGTGTAGGGTTTAGTCCTGTCGTGATCATGTTCTAATAAGTGTAACCTTTTGGATTCGTTTGGGATGTTTAGAATTGGTTCGTTACGAACGGAGGTAAAGCGTGAATTGGCAATTGGGTACCTACGGTTTGATTAACCTTAAGGTGTATTCATTCTGATTTCCTACTTTGGAATTCCAGGTGTGATGAGATGGTTGAGTTCATAGTCCTAGTACATCTTTATGAGTAAACGTTTAGGATAATTTTGGGTTATAGTCGTTGTACTATTTGTGAGCGACCGTTTGGGTTGTGTTCTTTATGATTAACTCGTGGGTATCATCTTTGGAATGTATCTGGTATGGTTCCTCTTTATGAAATTACTGTATTCTAATAATCATTGTTGTTGAGCTCCTTATGAGCAATTCCGTTTATCGTTGTTGTGCTCTTTATGAGAAATTCCGTTTATCGTTGTTGTGCTCTTCATGAGAAACTCTGTTATCGTTGTTGTTAAACTCTTCATGAGTAACCGTTGCATCTTTATGGTGATTAATTGGTATGGTTCCCTACTTTGGAACCTTAAGTTGTTTAATTAAGCTAGTATTTATTACTTAGCATTTATTTGGAAGCCCAGCTGGCATATTTGTTGCATCGGGCGATGGGAAAGATTATAATGGCAAAGCCAAGTCCATTATAATGTTGACCATTGTTTTGCCCCCTTCTTTACCCCCTTTTCCAGATTGGCCTTGGAAGGGATGAGTTAGCTTCCTTTGTGAATGTATCTAGCTACCGAGAATGACTTTGTGTCATGGTTCTTGTCCTTTGTGACACTCTCATTGTTATTGGTTCCGGTACCGGGTTTCTCTTCAGCTTTTATGTTACTATGAAGATGGTTGTTTGATTGATGGGTTGATTGGTCGCTTCTGACCGGGGTTTTCTCTTCAAGCTCTCATGCTACTATGAAGATGTTGATTGTTGATTATTGAAGCTGCGCAGCGACCTTTATTTGGTTCTTTCAGTTGGGTGAAACCTTGGCTATGTATCCACCTATGAGTGTTTATTTCAGCTTTATGTGTTGCATGATGAGCTGGTCGTTATTGCCAACCGGTATGGGACCGTTGGCGATAGGGAGCCTCTCATTTGTTGTTATATGTTTATCTATATGATTGGTTATTGGAAGTTACTGTTCGACAGCATGTCACTTATTATTCCGCTGCTATCTGTCTTATGTTAATTGCATTTGGTCATTGCACATTAGCATGTCATGTAGTTGCATTAGTAACTTACTGAGATTTTATCTTACCCCGTTTCTTGTTTCAAATTGTTTTTCCTTAACCCCCCCCCCAGGAAAGCAAGTGGTAGCGTTGTGAGGTCCATTGTAGCGGGAATCTTCTGAGCAGGTTGATCGTAATTGGGATAGTTGCTATTCGGAGCCTTTATGTATTTTACTATGGGTTCGTAGTCGTTCAGTGTTTTGTATATACTGTTGTACTTTGGATACTTTTGTTACTAGTTGTTCTTGCTTCCGCATTTGTTCCAGTCTCCGAGTTATAATCTCATTGAGGTGTTGTTTGATGGTATTGGTTTATAGTTGAATTCACGCGTCCGGTTTGGTATATTACATTTTGGAGATGTACATTTTGTAAAGTTTTTTTTTATATATGGGTTTTTGAGATTTCCGGGGCGTGACATCTTATCTTGGGGGAGACCCTTCATGGTCTTGATGAGTTACACCGAACTGGCTCTATGACTCGGGGAAGTCAATTATTGTTGACTATTTGGCACAGAGAACATTTCAAATTTTTGGACTCTCCTGTCGAGTATTCCCCTTATACTTTCCATAGGCGGAGACTATTAGTGAAGGGTCTCAGAATTGAGGAGTGGGCTCATCTTTTTGCTAAAGCGGAGACCAATGATATCGCTTGGTGCCCATCCTTTTGGAAGGTGAGGAGGTTCGTAGCTAATACCCATGGGTACGAGAGGGTCGTCCTTCCGGGTTTGAGGGACTCCTCTTTCTATTTTGCTCGGAGGGTAATGCGACAATTCGGTCAACAGCAGGACACTTTCTTGTTAGGGGGACGACCTCGAGATATCTCTTTCATGGACTCGGAGTTCTCTACGAGATTGACTTGTGCTTGGGGGCAAGGCACCACTATGGACCGTTGGACCAATCTTCATCATGATGGAGGAAGTATCTATTTGTCGGATAAATACTTGAATTGGTTTCTCTCGGAACTCCGTCCTAGTGTCGAGGGTATTGATGAGATCCGCCGCTCTCTGTTGGGGGACCAATTCGAGCCTAGCTTGAATTTGAGGAAGAAGGAAGCTATGGAGGATCCTTCTAATGTCAGAGCAGATGCCACTCAAGACTTTCTGGATAGTGACTTTTACGAGAAGAGAGTAAACGGACTTCCCGGAAAATTCCAAGGTCTGGATAGGCCTCATGTGTTTGCGAGACTGACTCTCTCGGTGTTCAGTCGACTTGATTTTCCTCCCGGTTTCGAGATACCTTGGTTCAAGAGGAAAAGGGATGACAAGGCGGATCGCGGTCAAGCCCCTACTAAGTCAAGGAAGAAATAGATCCTTAGGAGTATCGAGAGATTGCCATAGATAGACCAATGTTTAGACTTTTAGTATTTTATTTATTTTCTTTTGCAAGTTGGTATTCATGTTAGAAATTTTCTTATTGCTTTCTTGAAATGCATTCAATTAATAAGAAGACAAGATTTTGATTTTATTTACTGAATAGACCGGACCAAAAGGCTGCCTACGTTCTCCTTTTACATCAATTAAATAAGGAGCTCAGGTCATCGTAGTTCTTGTTTAAGAAAGAGAAAAATATGTCTGCTGACTGACATGCCTCGCACGAGACATAGGTGTCTCGTACGAGACTGTCCCCTATTTTATTTTATTATTATTATTTTTTTATGCACACCCTGATTTTTGCCTAGACCGCCCTTTCAGGTTTTCAATCTAGCGGGCTCCTTTTTTTGTGCTCTCTGCTCTAATTTTTGCCTAGGCCACCCTTGAGGGTTATCAACCTAGCGAGCTTTCCTCTTCTTTTTTTTTTGAAATAGGGGATTGACTCATGAATAGTACTTCTTCAGCTTGTCCAAGTTGACGGGCTTCGGTAGTTGATCTCCATCTAGGTCTGCGAGTTGTATCGCTCCTCCGGAGAATACCTTATTGACGATGTAGGGGCCTATCCATCTTGGTCCCCACTTTCCCATAGGATTGAATGGTCCAGGACGATGTTCACGTAGGACAAGGTCCCCTTCTTTGATGTTTCTGGTCTTGACTTTCTTATTGAATGCTCGGGCCATTCTCCGTTGATATGCTTGGATATGCTCGGCGGCTCAAAGTCGTCGTTCATCTAGCAGGGCTAGTTGTTCATAACGGCTGTCCAACCACGCGACTTCCTTCAATTGGTTTTCTAGGAGAACCCTTAGTGATGGAACTTCTTGTTTGCGCGCGAGGTTTTTCCTTTTTGAGGCTCGTTTTCATCCTTCGATTTGCCTTTTTGTTGACTTGAGAGTCGCCACCATGTTATTGTCGGAACACGGACCGAGATGTTTGGATTCAGGAGTTAAGTTATGAATTGGGATGGTCAAGGAGCACCCAATTCACCCAATCTAGGATTGGTCTTGCTAAGAAATCATCATCATCGTTTCAAAATCATGCATTCATGTACCAAAAGAAAAGAAACAAACAAATAAATAATTGCTTATTTATTTGGGATGTCGGATCATGTGCTTCGAGACCATCTCCATGGATTGGAGAGGCTCTAGGCTGATCCTTTAATGGAATCACACTACTTCAAAGCAAAGAAGGATATGAGAAGATAGAAGGCAAAGATTTTACCTAAGCGTTTTCTTCAAGAATCCTATGGATGGCCTTGACTAAAGGCCTTGATCTTCCAAATTTTGTGGGTATCAGAGAGGGGCTGATTATGAGAGCTTCTTTGTTCAGATTTGGAGTCTAGAGTTGACCGTTAATTCACCATTAGTCATTCTATCCAAGAACAACTATATTTATAAGGGTTTTGGACCTAGGGTTTTGGCCAAGAAGGTAAGTTGAGGTGGGAATCCAAGACTTGTTCCCACAGAGGTATATTTGGACTCTAGGATCGGCCATGGGATTTTCCCCGGATTGCATAAGTGTTTGCTAAGAAAAGGGGTTAAGATCAACAAGGAAACTGACCAAAACCCGACTGTCAAGGGGGGATACCTCGTACGAGACATCAATGTCTCGTACGAGACATCCATGTGCTGGAATCACATTTTTGCCCTCTGCAGCAGTTTTACTGTTCATTTTGGCCCCTGACTAACAGAGTCAGTCAGAAACTTAACGAAACATGTCCAACTTAATGAGTTTCGACCCAAATCAAAGGCGAGACACAGAAGTAGTGTGATTATAAAATGAACGTCCAAAATGGGGTGTCTACAGAGCACCTCAGTGACGATACTTATGGATGAAGTACCGTTATCGATAGAAAAGACGCCATTTTGAACTAGGGGTATGGTCGTGCTAAAAAGCTGCCTACGTATTCCTCGGAAGGAAATCAGACCAAACATAGTTCGACTCTGAAAATACGCAAAAACTGAGGTTTAAGGTATTTTGAAAAATCATTTTTGAAAACAATACTTGCGATAAGTAAAGCTTAGAGTTTAGAGAGTACCCATACTGAGGAATCAATGGCCTTGACCCAATTCTGAATATACTCCTTTTTGTTGATGATGAACCGTCTCCAGTTGCAATCCATACTGAGGAACCAATCTCTTTGGCTCCAATTCTGAACATGCCCTGTTGTTGATGACGAACCGTCTTCGATTTTGGAGACACCAGTTACCCGGACCTTGCTTCTACTTCCAACGAGGTTGCCTTATTCGCCGGAAAATGTGAATCCTATGTTATTAGTATACGTCTTGATAACAATTATCGGACTCTGGGTTTGGAGACGCCAATTACTTGGATCCTTGCTTCTCCTTCCAACGAGTATGCCTTATTCGTTGGAAAAGTGAATCCTAAGCCATTAACATATGTCTTGATGGCAATTATGGGATTCTAATTGGTGGGATCCTGTGTTATTAACTTACGTCTTGATAACAGTCGTGGGATACCCGGATTTGGAGACGCCAATTACTCGGACCTTGCTTCCCCTTTCAACGAGACTGCCTTTCCTTTAAAAATGTGAATCCTATGCCATTAGCTTACACCTTGATGACAATTGTGGGATTCTGAATGGTGGGATCCTGTGTTATTAACTTACGTATTGATAACAGTCGTGGGATACCCGGTTGTAAATCCTGTGCCATTAACTTACGTCTTGATGACAGTCATGGGATTTAAAGTTTGCTGATGCAGATTTTGTTGCTCACCCATGATCTTGGATACGCAGTGAGGATAAATTCGTACTGAGAAACAACTTTGCTTGTTCTAATTCTGAAAATATCCATTTGTTGACGACTCAATGTACTATCTTGAACCGGGTCTAGATTCGACCTCTTGGTCTAAAGCATGGCTTTTTCTGACCTTTCTGTTAAAAGCGGGGCTTTTCTGGAATTTCCCAAGAAAGCATGGTTTTCTGAGACTTTTCTGGGGATACCTCGTACGAGGGAACGATGTCTCGTATGAGACTTCTCTGTTTTTGCGCAGAACAGAGGCATATTAGGCGCTGAAAGTGATTTTCAAATCACTTTTCCTATTTCATTCTCGGGAGCTTTCGACCCTAGGCGATTTTCTCACTCAAAAATCTTTGTTTTCACCAAGTTCTAGTGATTCCCAACCCTTTCAAATGGCCGGTGTGCATCGTTCCCACAAAGAGCACCTCTTTGGTAGGCATATGAAGGGTAAAGTGTGGGCGACGGATGAGTTGTGTCCATTCCCGGAGGACCACATTTCTCACGCCGTTCGGACTAGGCGGGTTAGGATCTCTTCCTCTGATTGAGTTTCCATATCAATTTCGTTGTTTCATGTCTCAATTTAGTGTTCTAGCAATTCGACTTTCGTCAATTTTTCGCCTAGAATTATCGCTGCTAGGGTTTATCGTGCAAGGCTGTTCTTTTGATAGAATTTCACCCTTGTTGATGCTAAAATCATTTTAGTATGGTAGTACATGATTTTGATTGTCGTTCTAGGCAATTCTGTGACTTTTCAGGTAAAATGCTTGAATGTGGATTTTACCGTTTTTCTGACATTTGTCTCTTTTGCCTTTGTTTTTTGCAGTCATTCAGGGTGATCAATAACTATAAAGACAGCGTTCGAGCGGTCGCTGAGAGGTGGGCAACCCTCAATGGCGAGATGAAGGAAGAGATCGGGAATCTCGGTTTGAAACCCTTCTTTGACGGCCTTGTCGGTGAGAGGAGGAATGTGCACTTGCTCCAGGCCATCCGGGAGCGCTGGTGGGATAGTACTCATACCATACACATACGGTGGGGGGAGGTTACCATGACCCCTACTGACTTTTATGCCATTACTGGGCTTGCCATCTTCGGTGAGCCGCTTGAGGTGGATGCGGACTTTACTCCCAGCAGGGATGATATGATGCATTTTCTGGGATTCTCTTTGCGTACCCTAGGCAAGGGTGTCCCTCTGAAGGTCTTGAGGATAAGGTCGATGCCTACGTGACTGTTAATGCTGGTCATATGCATTTGACCGGTACCCGTATTGCAGCTGTCCATGGTTTTCTGTGGTGGGCCCTTTCTGAGACGCTTTTTGCTAACCATGCGTCGACTTCCCTTTTTACTCTGCTGAGCTACTTGAGGGATATACAGCATGTTACGGATGCTAGTTGGGGTTCTGCTGGCTTGGCCCACTGCTATGTGGCCATGGATGAGAGTTTGGGTGATCGAACGAACGCTGGCTTAGGCGGTTATAGTCATGACTGGGAGGTACAATACTCATATTCTTCTATATTCCTCCTTCATTTCAGCCCCAATTTATTTTGATAGCATTTTCATCTCAGCTATTGTGTATTGACATCTTTTATGTTTATCCCATTTTGCAGGCCTGGGGATACGCCATGTTTGGTCTCTTTACTTTCAACCTTCGAGACAACACTGTCATGTTCCCAAATACTCTGAAATGGTGCTGGGATAACAGGGATACCCGTGATGAGCAGGCCGAGGGGGCTGACATGACGGTGGAGCGCATGAGGCTGTATTTTGACAGATGGGAGGCCATCCCTGAGTCCGCTGTTGCCTTCTTTCCATGGCGGAGTCTGGGCATTGATCACGTCTACGGGTTTGCCGGTATGAGGCTGTTGATGATCGGCCTTAGCAGGGGATGCTTCTGTTGGTAGTGGTGCCCTAGGCACGTTTAATAAACGTTGTAATTGTTATCATTTATTTCATATCAATAAAGAGATGTTTTGATTATTATTGTTGTTCATGTTTACTTATAATAATCTCCACCCCTAGTACTTGCTAAGCGCTAGTATAAAGGCTAAATGATCATGGGATGATCATGTTAGATTTATGGGTACTTGTTTGGAACAAGGTACTGGACATGACCCGCTGTATGAGATTTATGTCATGGTCTATGTCAAACATATATCTCATATTATTTATGTCATTCAAATCCTTAGACATGAAGTTATTATAGTCTTCCACTTGATGAACATTATGTTTGACATATTCAAACGCTGCCTTTAACCGGGTAGTTATAAAGGGTATGATTGGCATAATCGGATTCACGTAGGGAAGAATAATAAGCTAAATGGATTTGTCCCTCTTCGGAGAGATGTCAAGCTTGGGCCTCTCATAGGAATGATGGTTATGAAATGTTCGGCCGGACTCAAATGTATTGATTGGATCAATGTCATTTGGATTATCAACATATTCGGAATCGAGAAAGTATTGAACAAAACAAGTTGACTGTTTGACCATGACTTGTGTTCAATGACATCGTGGACAAAGGGATTATGACATGTTCTAAAGGAATACGAACTTGTATCTAGTTATACTATTTGGGTAGGTATGACGGTTTGCTAGAACCTAATCATATCTTATGGTTTCATGTTTGAACCCATTGCCAACTTAGTATAATCCTAGAGGGTCACACACAAGAGAACGAATCTTTAAAAGGACTATATTGGAATTTTGGAAATTCTGGAAATCTGGGGAAGTGGGCGACCGCATAGTATGGACTGGGCGGCCGCACACTCAGCTCAATTTTGTACCAGTTTGTTTCAGATAGTTGTGCGACCGCACAGTGGATTCTGGGCGGCCGCACAGTACTGTCGGGGGCAGTTTCCTTATTTGTTTTGGAAAAGAATTTTGGACGGGTTTAGACATAAGTTTCCTATCTGGAATAGGTCTAACTTGTATATAAACAGCCAAATTCGGCCAGAATCAATCATAGCTTTTGTGCAAGTCTCCAAAGAGTTTGAGAGAGTTTTCTTTTGTTCTAAGACATCTTAGATTGAAGAACAAAATAATACACAAAACAAAATTCCATATAGTTTATATTAATTGTGAAAACGTGTTTCACAATTTGGTCTAGCAACCAAGATCAAGTGTTCTTGATATTCGTTCGTGGTGTGGATACCGCTAGAGGGTGAAGCTTATCATCTTCAAGTTCGTGTTCTTACTTTTGTGATCAAAGCTTCAAGTTCTCCACCAAGATCAAAGACCAAATTCAAAGTCATCAAGGGTTAGTCTTTTCTAGTATTCATATTGCAAGTATTTGATTAAATCATATGAACGGATCTATGGGCTTTGGGTATCAGAGCCCCGTTCATGTTGATTATTTCAATACCTAGATCATGTTATGTGTATATAAATTGTTTATGTGCCTTGCATGATATGAATATTGGAATATATGATGTTTATGTGTTATCTGATTTTATGTGGTTTATTGTTTTGCAACTTTAATCGCACGATTAAATCACAATAAATAAATTATGATGGATTCAGAATTGTTGATTATTAATTTTTGATTGGATCAAAGTTTTGATAATCGGAGAAAAACAATTTTGAGGCAAAATTTTCGAACTTCAAATTCTGTACATTCTGATCTTCTTGGGCGACCGCACATAATCACTTGGGCGGCCGCACATGTTTGGACGACCGCACAGTGAGTTTTGGGCGGCCGCACATATTGATCAGATTGTCTGATTTGTGTAAAAAAATTCAGAATTTGGAATTTTCGAAAAATTCAACAAAACCAGTAACAGAACCAGTCCATACCTGCTGATCTGGAATGGGTTTTGGGTAGTTGGTTTGTGTGTGGATTTTGGGGTTTGATTTTCCTATTTGTTTTAGTCTTGTGATTCTAAGATTGGTTCAAGGTTTGAATGACTAATCTGCGTTCATCGAGATTGTGTTTCCCAAACTTGATCACAATCAAAGTTTCAAAGATAAAACGAAGTTAGAATTATGAAGAGTTAATAATTGCTAAAATTAAGAAACAAAGTTCTTGATTCAATGATTGGAGATCCATGTGGAATTGTGAATGCAATTGGCCTACGTTCATTGAGACCATCTATTGCTTAGTTTCGGCCACATGGACTACTGCTTGGTATCTTGAATTAGTGCGGAATTGTGGATGCCTCATGGCTTAGTTTCGGCCGCACTTCTTGTTGTCTTGATTTGGAGATAATAACCAAAGTTGAAATAGTCTCATCCTCATAATTATAGAGAAACTATTGACACATAAGTATCATGCTTAAATTAATGGAGATTAATTTAGTGGCTAAACTTGATGCGTAACATGTTTATATTATGTGCTCATAAATGTGTTGTATGCTATATGTGATGAACCTTCAAAGAAAGTTTTAAGTCCTTTTTCCATGCCATGATTAAAACACTTGTTTATACATGAGTAATTTTATGTGGGCTCGCCAAAGCGAGGTGCATTGATTTTGTTCATGTATGAGCAAGATGAGTGAATAAGAGTTTCCTATACGTTTAAAATGGTTGGACTTAATTAAGCGTCAAAACAGTTTTGGGCTTAAGGAAAAGATGAGATTTAACATGCTTTTTGAAATTGGATTTCTTAAAGAATCTTATGAAAAGAACTGAGAGTCATATGAGATATGATTGACAAGAGTTGTTTACCTAATTAATGTGATTTTGAGCGGTGCGCCAAAGCGTACTCAAAATTAAATTAAAGTTGGATCTTAGCCCAATTAAATTATATTATACATTGGATGTATATGAAGGTTATATAATTTAGTGGGATTATTTTGAAAAATACATTATTCATTTCTTTAATGAAAAATGGGTACTTATTAAATTTTGGAAATTTTGCATATTTGTAGATAATGACTACTAACACTCAATCAATTTCGTTGCGATCGATCCTTGAGAAGGATAAGCTCCAAGAGAATGGTACGAACTTTATGGACTGGATCTGTAGCCTAAGAATTGTTCTTAGGCAGGAAGACAAGTTGTACATTCTCGATGGGCCTCTTCCTGCTGAACCAGAACCTACTGCCCCTAGGGCAGAAAGAGACAGTTACAAGAAATATCGTAATGATTCTAGAGATGTAAGTTGTCTCATGCTTGCTACTATGTGCTCAAAACTCCAACAAAGTTTGGAACATTTGGAAGCCTATGAGATAGGCGTGGAGTTAAGAGCCATGTTTCAAGAGCAAGCTAGGCAAGAGAGGTACAAGACCATTGTTGCATGGAATGGATAAAAATCTCTCTGAGTTGCATGGGATGCTTAAAACTGCGGAGATGAAGATTGCGGAGAAAGGTTCTCCCGTGCTCTTAGTTCATGATGGGAAGAAGGCTGGTGCCAAAGGAAAGGGTAAGAAAGTTGTCAAACCCAAGATAAGCAAGGCAAGTGTTGCCAAGGCTTCTGAGACAAAACCCGATTCACAAAAGGATGCAATCTGTTTCCATTGTCAAGATATTGGTCATTGGAAACGTAATTGCAAGGCTTTCTTGGAAGAGCAAAAGAAGAAGAAGAGCAGCAAGGCTGTGTCGACTTCAGGTATCTATATGATAGATATTCTCCTTTCTACCACTGATTCTTGGGTATTGGATACCGGATGTGGTTCTCACATTTGTTTAAATGTGCAGGGTCTAAAGAATAGGAGACTACTTAATCTAGTAGAGGTCAGTTTACTATTTCTTCTGCTTGGCGTCTTTATAAGGATGCTGGTACGCATGACTTTGTTTTTGAGTATTGCTGGCATAAGCATGTCCCTCTCAAAATCTCGGTGTTCATATGGAGACATTTGCATAACGGTATTCCTACTGATGTTGCTATTCAACGCAAAGGTATCTATTTAGCTTCGGGATGTGATTGTTGTATGGCTAAATCCCTTGAAGATGCGGATCATTTATTTGTCCATAGCAGCATTGCATGTAAAGTTTGGGCTGCTTTTGCTAATATGTTGGGGGTCCCAATCATTCCTTATAACATTCGGTCTATCCTTTCTAGCTGGTGGTTTGGCAAATCTAGGGTTTTAGCCCGGGAATAAAGTGGCTTTGTCAGATTATGCCTTGTTTCATTGTCTGGGAGATTTGGAAAAGTCGAAATAAAGCTAGATTTGAGAATATTTCTATGAATGCCGAGTCCATCATTGGGGCTATTAATGATCAGGTTTCTCTCGTGTTCAAGGCTTTCCAGATTAATATCAAGTTTTATCATAGTGATACTGATATCCTTAGGTACTTTTCCATAAACCACAGCTCTTCTTCCTCTCGGCCGATGAGATTTGTTTCTTGTAAATCTCCGTCCCTTGAGCTATTTAAACTTAATACAGATGGGGCTGCGAAAGGTAATCCTGGTCTGATTTCGGGTGGGGGTATTTTTCGAAATTCTCATGGAAATATGCTTTTTGCTTTTTCAAATTTTTATGGAGTTGGTACAAATATGGTTGCGGAAGCAAAAGCTGTTTTGGATGGTTTAAACTTTGCTGTTTCTTTTGGTATATCCTCTCTTTGGCTTGAAGTTGATTCAGAGATTCTTTTGAAGATTTTGATCTTGGATTATCATATTCCTTGGTCAATTTGGTATGAAGTTCAGCAAATAAAAAGGATTATGATGCAGATTCGTGTTCGTGTTACTCACATTCTTCGTGAAGGAAATCGGGTGGCCAATGGATTAGCTAATGTTGCATCTTCTACTAGATCCAATTCAGTTTTCTACTCATCAAAGGACCTCCCTCATGACTGCCGTGGCTCTTATAGACTGGATAGAGCATTCATTCCTTATATTAGAATCTAATTGTTTGTATGGCTAGGTTTCTATACTTTCTAATTGTGTTGATTGGTAGTTTCCCCTCCCTTTTTTGTAGAGGACCTTACATCTTGTGTGAGGCCTCCCCCTTAGTCTTTTTCTCTTTGGTGGTTGAGGTTGGTCATGTCCCCCACCATTTTGTAATTCTTATTTCTATTAATAAAATCTAGGGAGGTGCCGCCCTCCTTTCGCAAAAAAAAAAAAAAAAAAACTACTTAAAGAGGGTGAAGTAGACCTAGGCGTGGGGAATGGAGCAAGAGTTGCTGCATTAGCCGTAGGGACTTATGAAGTCACTTTACCTTCCGGATTAATTCTTGTTTTGAACAATTGTTATTATGTTCCGGATTTAAGTAGAAATATTATTTCAATTTCTTGTTTGAATAATGAAGGTTTTAAGTTTCTTATTGAGAATAAGAAATTTTCTATTTATTTAAATGATTTGCTTTATGGTATTGCTAATTCATTTAATGGCCTTTATGTCTTGGATGTCAAGAATGAAAATAATGAAAATGTCTATCATATAAATAAAAAATCTAAACCTAGTGATGTAAATCATTCTTATTTATGGCATTGCCGTCTTGGTCATATTAATGAGAAGCGTATCTCAAAACTCCATGGGGAAGGTCTCTTGGGTTCATGTGACCTTGAGTCATATGATACTTGTGAGTCGTGTCTTCTTGGAAAAATGACTAAGACACCTTTTACCAAGTTAGGTGAAAGGGCAAGCGACTTATTGGGGTTGATACATTCCGATGTATGCGGACCATTAAGTAGCAATGCTAAGGGAGGATTTCAATACTTCATAACCTTCACTGATGACTATAGTAGATTTGGGTATGTTTACCTAATGAAACATAAAAGTGAAGCATTTGAGATATTTAGAATATTTCAAAATGAAGTAGAAAAACAACTTGGCAAAAGTATTAAAGCACTTTGATCAGATCGAGGTGGAGAATACTTGAGTCAAGAATTTGATGATCATCTAAAGAATTGTGGAATAGTTTCACAATTGACTCCACCTGGAACACCACAATAGAATGGTGTGTCCGAGAGGAGAAATCGGACTTTGTTAGACATGGTTCGATCAATGATGAGTCAAGTTGATCTTCCAATATCCTTTTGGGGTTACGCTCTAGAAACCGCTGCTTTCACACTAAATCGTGTTCCAACTAAATCGGTTCAAAAGACTCCATATGAGATGTGGAGCGGAAAGAAGCCTTGTTTGTCTTTCATGAAGATTTGGGGTTGTGAAGCTTTTGTCAAAAGACTTGTCTCAGACAAACTTGCACACAAATCTGATAAATGTATTTTCGTGGGTATCCTAAGGAAACTAAAGGATATTACTTTTACAACCAAACGGACAACAAAGTGTTTGTTGCCCGAACTGGTGTCTTTCTAGAGAAAGAGTTTCTCTCCAAAGAAATCAGTGGGAGTAAAATAAATCTTGAAGAAATTCGAGACCCAGAAAATAACATTGAACCAATAGTGGAACAAGAACAAGAACCACAAGGAGTTGTGGAACCTGTTCAAAATACACAAGTAACTCGCAGATCTAGTAGGTTACGATCCGAGCCCGAGAGATATGGATTTCTCGTAACGGATAGTAATGAGGTGGAAATCATTGAGAATGATGAACCGACAACCTACCAAGAGGCGATGTCTTCTCCTAATTCGGACAAGTGGCTTGGAGCCATGGAATCTGAATTGCAATCCATGCAAGACAATCAAGTTTGGAACTTGACTGATGCGCCCGAAGGTGTAAAAACCATAGGATGCAAATGGGTCTTTAAGAAGAAGACTGACATGGATGGGAAGGTGCATACATACAAAGCTAGACT
This sequence comes from Campanula takesimana, assembly GCA_026119855.1. NCBI lineage: Eukaryota > Viridiplantae > Streptophyta > Magnoliopsida > Asterales > Campanulaceae > Campanula > Campanula takesimana. The sequence goes on along the minus strand of JAOWBW010000244.1, from coordinate 1,608,443 downwards.
TGTAGCGAAGGGTTATAGGCAAGTTCATGGTATTGACTATGATGAAACCTTTTCACCCGTAGCAATGATCAAGTCTATAAGAATTTTGCTTGCCATTGCCGCATATCATGACTATGAAATATGGCAAATGGACGTCAAAACCGCTTTCCTAAATGGAAAACTCCAAGAGGATGTGTATATGACACAACCAGAAGGTTTTGAACAAGATTCTAAAGTATGCAAATTGCAGAGATCCATATATGGATTGAAGCAAGCTTCTAGGAGTTGGAATCTCCGTTCTGATGAATCAGTCAAAGAGTTTGGTTTCATCAAGAACGAAGATGAGCCTTGTGTATACAAGAAGATTAGTGGGAGCATAGTGCTATTCCTTATTTTATACGTGGATGACATATTGCTCATTGGAAACGACATTCCTACACTTCAGTCCGTAAAGACTTGGTTAGGAAAATGCTTCGCAATGAAAGATATAGGTGAAGCCGCATATATACTTGGCATTAAGATCTATAGAGATAGATTAAGGAGGCTACTTGGTTTAAGCCAAAGTACATACATCGACAAGGTCATTAGAAGATTCCATATGGAAAATTCTAAGAGAGGCACCTTGCCGGTGTTACATGGAGTTTCTCTAAGCAAGACTCAATGTCCTAAGACAAACGATAAGCGTGAGAAAATGAATGATGTTCCATATGCTTCGGCAATTGGGTCCATCATGTATGCCATGATTTGTACTAGGCTGGATGTATCTTATGCTTTGAGCATGACTAGTAGATACCAATCCGACCCTGGCGAAAATCACTAGGTAGCTGTAAAAGCGATTCTTAAGTACTTGAGAAGAACTAAGGACTCGTTTTTTGTATATGAAGGAATGGAAAATGATCTCGTTGTAACTGCTTACACGGATGCAAGCTTCCAAACCGACAAAGATGATAGCCGATCGCAATCGGGTTTTGTGTTTATGTTAAATAATGGAACTGTAAGCTGGAAGAGTTCCAAGCAAAGTACAACCGCTGATTCTACAACGGAAGCTGAGTATATTGCTGCATCAGATGCTGCAAAGGAAGCTGTTTGGATTAAGAAGTTCATCACTGAACTTGAGGTGGTTCCTAGCATTGCTAATCCAATAGACCTTTATTGCGATAATAATGGTGCTATTGCTCAAGCAAAGGAACCAAGAGCACATCAGAAATCCAAACACATACTTAGGCGTTTTCATATCATTCGAGAAATCGTTGATAGGGGAGACGTAAATATATGCAGAGTACCTACTGATGACAATGTTGCGGACCCGCTAACAAAGGGACTTCCACAAGCTAAACATGATGGTCATGTTAGGTCCATGTGTATTAGATACATGGGAGATTGGGCCTAGGGCAAGTGGGAGATTGTTGGTAGTGGTTCCCTAGTCACGTTTAATAAACGTTGTAATTGTTATCATTTATTTCAAATCAATAAAGAGATGTTTTGATTATTATTGTTATTCATGTTTACTTATAATAATCTATGTCCCTAGTACTTGCTAAGCGCTATAAAGGCTAAATGATCATGGGATGATCATGTTAGATTTATGGGTACTTGTTTGAACAAGGTACTGGACATGACCCGCTGTATGAGATTTATGTCATGGTCTATGTCAAACATATATCTCATATTAGTTATGTCATTCGAATCCTTAGACATGAAGTTATTATAGTCTTCCACTTGATGAACATTATGTTTGACATATTCAAACGCTGCCTTTAACCGGGTAGTTATAAAGGGTATGATTGGCATAATCGGATTCATGTAGGGAAGAATAATATGCTAAATGCATTTGTCCCTCTTCGGAGAGATGTCAAGCTTCGGCCTCTCGTAGGAATGATGTTGATGAAATGTTCGGCCGGACTCAAATGAATTGATTGGATCAATGTCATTTGGATTATCAACATATTCGGACTCGAGAAAGTATTGAACAAAACAAGTTGACTGTTTGACCATGACTTGTGTTCAATGACGTCGTAGACAAAGGGATTATGACATGTTCTAAAGGAATGCGAACTTGTATCTAGTTATACTATTTGGGTAGGTATGACGATTTGCTAGAACCTAATCATATCTTATGGTTTCATGTTTCAACCCATTGCCAACTTAGTATAATCCTAGAGGGTCACACACAAGAGAACGAATCTTTAAAAGAACTATATTGGAATTTTGGAAATTCTGGAAATCTGGGGAAGTGGGCGACCGCACAGTATGGACTGAGCGGCCGCACACTCAGCTCAGTTTTGTACCAGTTTGTTTCAGATAGTTGTGCGACGGCCGCACAGTTTTGGATACAGGTTTAGACATAAGTTTCCTATTTGGAATAGGTCTTTGTATATAAACAGGGTGAGCTTTTGTTCTAAGACAGATTGAAGAACAAATAATACACAAAACAAAATTCCATATAGTTTATATTGTGAAAACGTGTTTCACAATCAAAGTTATTCGTTCGTTCTTGAAGCTTATCATCTTCAAGTTCGTCTTACTTTTGTGATCAAAGCTTCAAGTTCTCCACCAAGATCAAAGACCAAATTCAAAGTCATCAAGGGTTAGTCTTTTCTAGTATTCATATTACAAGTATTTAATTAAATCATATGAACGGATCTATGGGCTTTGGGTTTCATAAATTTTTAATGCATAATTCCGCTGCGCATGTTACTTTGAAACCCAATAGCTTCTACTTTGGAGAGAGAGTCTCTCGCCAGCAGGGTGGTGGCAGACTCGACGTCATCGTCCCTTTGGACCCGCCAGTTCATATGCTTAACTCTTATGCCATCACGGAGGAGGAGAGAAGGGACCTCATTATTGGTCAGGATGCTTTTGACCACATGTCATTGGAGGCTGATTACCAGGACTTCCTTGCTCGTCTCATGCCCCAGTTGATTATAGAGGGTGATCAGGCTCAGGCCTAGGGAGTTGTCCATGTCCCTTTCTGTCCACAGCTTGGACCAGCTTCATTTGCCTACAGCGTGGCTGAGGGGATAGAGAGCACCGAGGATCTTCCCACGCATTTCGATATGCCTGAGGAACTCGTGCCTCCTGCTGATGCGACCATGGTATGATTTATGACCCTTATTCCGTCATTTCTATCATTCTACCATTTCATCTTTTTGTTTATTATTTATCTGAGGATTCTGATGTCTCTATTTGACATGTGCTTATTTCCGAGTATAGAGAGGTCCCGGGACGGCTTTCCCAGTTCATGGCCTATGCCAAGAGGATGAACAGAGAGACAACGGGGCTGCTTAGACAGTTGGCTCAGCAGACGGTGGAGCTAGCTTCTTGCAAGAAGAGGCCTCGGACTGACGGATGATAGTGTGGCAGTGGCGACACATCCTAGATAGGATCCCCTATTCTCCCCTTTTGTTGACGATGTACTTATTGCCTCGGCGTAGGCAAAGATAACTTTTCTTTCTTTGGCTTGTACCTATGCAACAGTTATTTCCTAACTCTAACACACAATACATTTGTTAATTTTAGTTTCATTTCTGACTGTGTAAATGTATTGACTCATATCCGGTTGGTTCACCGAGGGGTAATTTTATGAGATGGATTCACGTTGGGCCATTTTATATGTGATGTACGAACTGTTTCGGGTGAATTTTTGAGGTGATTAAGACATGTTTTGACTCATCGGGCAACCTGGGAATTGAGCAGAGTTGTCGCTGTTCTGAACTGGGAGATGCCTCGTACGAGACATCGATGTCTTGTATGAGTTATCCTTTCAATCTGAGGTTGTTTCTCCTTTTTCCTCGAGGATTCGGTGTCCAAACTTGTATATAAACACCTCTAGTCCGTCCTAGAATACCATGCAGCCTTGAATCAGTTCTGGGAACCTTTTTTTGGAGTAGAATTCTCAACCTTTTGCTCCCAATGGCCCTAAGTAAGTCAGTCCCTTCATCAATAATTGTTGATGAGTTTTCCTTGGACTCGAGTTTAGTGGAATACTACAAGAATGACTTAGCAATGTTCTTTCGTTCGTTCAATAAACCTTGCTAAGGGAGATTTGTGGAGATGTTCGGGTTTAAAATTCTTTTCACCTTGAAGAATCTAAAGCCGGAATGGGACCTCTTAAAGGGAGTTGTACGCTTCTGGGATCCATCGACTCACCTCTTCAACTTTTCACTTAATGAGATAGTCCCTACCGTGGAGGAGATGGCGGTTATCTTGGATATGCCGTTGACCGGGGTGATTGCGGTTCCTAATTGTGACAAGGTACTGGCGGAGTCTCTTAGGGACTTATTGAGTATTGGCCTTCCTGAGGCGCAGAGTTACATTCATAACCGCTATGTCGATCTCCACGCTTTGCCTAGGAGATTTAAAGGTCGGGCGACTCGTGGTCACGGTGTAGATTCCCAGTGCTGCCTCTTGGCATTGTGCTTATTTCGAAGCGTTCTTTTCTTGAGCAAGTGTGGCATGGCGGACACGGAGCTCGTGGACATCGTTCTGCAAGCTAGAGGATGGGCCTTCAACATAATACCTATCATCTTGGGGGAGACCCTTCATGGTCTTGATGAGTTACATCGAACCGGCTCTATAACTCGGGGAAGTCCATTATTGTCGACCATTTGGCTTAGAGAACACTTCAAATTATTGGAATCTCCAATCGAGTATTCACTTTATACTTTCCATAGGCGGAGACTATTAGTGAAGGGTCTCAGCATTGAGGAGTGGGCTCATCTTTTTGCTAAAGCGGAGACCAATGATATTGCTTGGTACCCATCCTTCTGGAAGGTGAGGAGGTTTGTATCTAATACCCTTGGGTACGACAGGGTCGTCCTTCCGGGTTTGAGGGACTCCTCTTTCTATTTTTCTCGGAGGGTAATGCGGCAATTCGGTCAACAGCAGGACACTTTCTTGTTAGGGGGACGGCCTCGAGACATTTCTTTCATGGACTCAGAGTTCTCTACTAGCTTGGATCGCGCTTGGGGGCAAGGCACCACTATGGATCGTTGGACCAATCTTCGTCATGATGGAGGGAGCATCTATTTGTCAGATAAATACTTGGATTGGTTTCTGAAAGAACTCCGTCCCAGTGTCGAGGGTATTGATGAGATCCACCGCTCTTTGTTGGGGGACCAATTCAAGCCTAGCTTGGATTTGAGGAAGAAGGAAGCTAAGGAGGATCCTTCTAATGTCAGAGTAGATGCCACTCAAGACTTTCTTGATAGTGACTTTTACGAGAAGAGAGCGAACGGACTTCCCGGCAAATTCCAAGCTCTGGATAGGCCTCATGTGTTTGCGAGACTGACTCCCTCAGTGATCAGTCGACTTGATGTTCCTCCCGGTTTTGAGATACCTTGGCACAAGAGGAAGAGGGATGACAAGGCGGATCGTGGTCAAGCCCCTACTAAGTCAAGGAAGAAATAGATCCTTAGGAGTATCGAGAGATTGCCATAGATAGACCAATGTTTAGACTTTTAGTATTTTATTTATTTTCTTTTGCAAGTTGGTATTCATGTTAGAAATTTTCTTATTGTTTTCTTGAAATGCATTCAATTAATAAGAAGACAAGATTTTGATTTTATTTATTGAATAGACCGGACCAAAAGGCTGCCTATGTTCTCCTATTACATCAATTAAATAAGGAGCTCAGGTCATCGTAGTTCTTGTTTAAGAAAGAGAAAATATGTCTGCTGACTTACATGTCTCGCATGAGACATAGGTGTCTTGTACGAGACTGTCCCCTATTATTATTATTATTATTATTTTTTATATGCACACCCTGATTTTTGCCTAGACCGCCCTTTCAGGTTTTCAATCTAGCGGGCTTCTTTTCTCGTGCTCTCTGCCCTAACTTTTGCCTAGGCCGCCCTTGCGGGTTTTCAACCTAGGGAGCTTTCCTCTTTTCTTTTCTTTTGAAGCTGGGGACGGACTTATGCATAGTACTTCTTCAGCTTGTCCATGTTGACGGGCTTCGGCAGTTGATCTCCATCTAGGTCTGCGAGTTCTACCGCTCCTCTGGAGAATACCTTCTTGACTATGTAAGGGCCTATCCATCTTGGTCCCCACATTCCCATAGGATTGAATGGTCCAGGACGATGTTCACGTAGGACAAGGTCCCCTTCTTTGAAGTTTCTGGTCTTGACATTCTTATTAAATGCTTGGGCCATTCTCCGTTGATACGCTTGGATGTGCTCGGTGGCTCGGAGTCTTCATTCATCTAGTAGGGCTAGTTGTTCATAACGGCTGTCTAACCATGCGACTTCATTCACTTGGTTTTCCAGGAGAACCCTTAGTGATGGTACTTCTAATTCGATTGGTAGCACTGCTTCCATCCCATAGGCTAGGGCGTATAGAGTTTCACCGGTGGCAGTACGGATTGAAGTGCGGTAGCCCCAGAGTGCAAAAGGTAGCTTGTCAGGCCAGTCTCTTCCAGTCTTAGCCATTTTCCTAATGATGGTCTCAATGGTCTTGTTAGCAGCTTCGACTGCTCCATTGGTTTGTGGTCAGTACGATGATGACTGATGTCTCTCTATTTTGTACTCTGCGAGTAGTCGGTCACATTCTTTCTCAAAGTGCGTGCCGTTGTCAGATATCATCTCATGAGGTACCCCATATCGGCATATGATGTTGGTCTTAATGAACCCAGCCACCTTTCTGGCATTCAAGACTTTGTAGGATTGAGCCTCGATCCATTTAGTGAAGTAATCAACGGAGACTAATACGAATGAGTACCCATTGTGACCTGTCGGTGAGACTTTGCCAATGGCGTCTATTCCTCATGTAGAAAATGGCCAAGGGGATGTCATAGGGTATAACACGGACGGTAGTGCGTGTTGCAAGTTGGCATGTATCTGGCACTTGTGGCATTTCTTAACCATGTTGGTGCAGTCGGCTTCCATTGTAGCCCAATAGTACCCTAGTAAGATGATTTTCTTTGCTAGCATATTGCCATTCATGTGGGTTCCACAGACTCCTTGATGGACTTGGTCCATGATTTCTACAGCTTCGTGCTCATCGGTACAGAGTAGACACTGCTTGTGTTGTTTCTTGTAGAGGCTTTCACTTATAATAATGAATTGGGCGGCAAACCGTTTGAGGGCTATCTTCGCTTTAGGTGATGCATCTGATGGGAATGTTCCGTCTAGGAGGAAACGCCATACATCATGATACAAAGGTTTATCGTCCAAGGCATTCACAGAGTTACACTCTTCTTTGTAGTCGTGCAGGTCTATGATTGAGTGGTAAGCAGGATTCGCTCGCATGGCTAGCATGGCTAGCGAGTCTGCTAAGCGATTTTTATCTCTAGGAAGGTAGTAGAAAGTGACCTCTTTGAATTGTTTGACCAAGTCTTGGAGATGGTCATTGTATTTCTGGAGTGTAGGGTCTTGTACCTTCTATTTCTTGAGTGACTGATAGATTATAAGTTGTGAATCTCCGTACACCTCTAGTTCGGTCACATTTCTTTCTAAGGCTGCTTCAAGTCCTGCTATGCAAGCTTCGTACTCGGCAATGTTGTTAGTGGCCTCAAAGTCAAGGCGTATTGCAAGTGGAGTGTAGAAATCTAAGGGATCTACTAGTAACATGCCGATACCGTATCCCCATTTATTGGCTGCGCCATCGAAAAATAATTGCCACTTATTTTTTGCTATTTCCATGATGTCCTCATCAGGGAATCGCGGGTCTTCCCCCTTCGCTTCAGCACATGGAAATTCGGCTAAATGATCCGCGAAAACTCTTCCTCTCACGGATTTCTGTGTGATGTAAGTGATATCGTACCCCGCGAGCATGAAGTACCATTTGGCTATCCTAGAGGAGACATGCGATGTTTCAAAGATATATTTCATTGGGTCCATTCGGGCAATCAGTTGTACAGGGAACGCTTCCATATACGGCTTTAGTCTCTCAGCTACCCATACCAGTGCAGCACACGACTTTTCTAATGCAGAGTAATTCAATTCATCCCCTTGGAAGGCACGGCTGACAAAGTACACGGCCTTCTCTTTCTTCGAATCGGGTTGCTCTTGTGCTAGCATAGCCCCTAATGCAGTGTCATTGACTGTGAGGTACAAGGTCAATGGTTTCTCTTTGTGCGGTGGAACAAACACTGGCGGATTCACTAAGTATTCCTTGACCTTTTTGAAGGCTTCTTGGCAATCTTCTGTCCATTCTAGGGATGCATTCTTCATGAGGAGCTTAAAAATGGGCTCGCACATCGTCGTGAGTTGATTAATGAAGCGACTAATGTACTGAAGGCGACCAATAAATCCCTTGACTTCTCTTTGCGTCTTAGGTGGAGGCATGTCAATGATGGCTTTGATCTTAGCGGGATCCGCTTCGATACCACGCTCAGTGACCATGTACCCAAGGACCTTTCCTTTCACTACCCCAAATGTGCACTTGGCTGGATTAAGTCTCATCTTGTGGTGTCTCAACCTCTCAAAGAACTTTCTGAGGTCGACAAAGTGTTGCCCATCGGATCCTTTGGAATGTATGATCATATCGTCAACGCACACCTCCATTTCTTTATCTATCATGTCATGGAACAATGCATTTACAGCTCTCTGATAAGTGGAGACATTCTTGAGTCCGAACGGCATGACTGTATAACAGAATGTCCCCCAAGGTGTGGTGAACGCTGTTTTGTGCTAGTCCTCCTCGGCCATGAAGATATGGTTGTAACCGGCGAATCTATCTACGAATGAATGGACTTCATATTTCGCGGTATTGACAACGAGCATGTCTATGTTGGGAAGAGGGAAGTCATCTTTCGGAGATGCTCTGTTGAGATCACGGAAATCAACACAGACTCGGACCTTTCCATTTGCCTTGGAAACTTGCACCGTATTAGCCAACCAGGTTGGATACTCTATCACTTTGATGAACCCAACATTCAGGAGTTTCTCTATCTCTTGTTGAACTTGTACTGACCACTCTGGCTTAATTCTATGGAGTTTCTGCTTGGTTGGCCTTGAATCAGGAAGCAGTGGTATCTTGTGCTCAACAATCGAATTGGCTAGCCCCGGCATATCTTTGTAGGACCAAGCGAACACATCTACGAATTCTCGGAAAAGCGCTATGAGGGCTTGTCGGTCTTCCACCTTGAAGAAACTGCCAATCATGGTCTCTTTCGGATCATCGTCCGTCCCCAGATTAACTGTCTGCATTTCTTTGGCATCAATAGGACCATTTATGCCACGAAGACCTACTTGCTTATTAATTTCTTTTAAGATTTGTTTGTTTTCCTGATCTATCTTGTCATATGACTCATTATTATCTAATTTGTTAGAGTTATTAGTTAATTCATCATTTAGGAAACTAGCAATCTCGGGATACTCAGAAAGATATATTTTTTCATTAAGAAAGTAAGGGAATACACGTTCCGCGATGGCATCCAAGTCCTCTTGGGTGAGCTCATCGGTAGCGGTATCTGACTCTAAGGTAAGAGTTATAAATTTCCTTTCTCTATGGGGATGGGGAGTACATCCTAATTCTTTGGTCAGGAAGTCTTCACTTGCTATGGGTCCCCCAGTTGTGTACCAATTCTGGATAGGCTCGTCACTCTTCTCGATGAGCGTAGTGTAGTCTTGGTTCGGAGCGTCCCCCTTGTCTATTGCATTGATTCGAGTGTCCTCTAGCTTGCAAAGGTTGAGAAATTGGCGCAGTAGGTCTTCTCCCAACACAAAGTCCCACTTACTGAATGCCTCGGCCTTGGTCCCCCCTAATTCTCGAGTTAGCCACGAGAACTGCATCGGTTCTGTTTCTAGTGAGTACGGATCACAGTCACTAAAGATTTCAAAGCCCGGTTGGCGTTTCCCCCCATGGTCGATCCATGGTTCAGGGAACATGAAGTATGGAAAGTTTTCCCCCTCGCGTACAAAGTACCCGTTTAGAGTCTTTCGATAGAGCGGTGCTAGTGGTACAATGTACGAAGTCCAATCCCTTTCTTCTTTAGGGATGCCTTTTAATGGTGACACATACCCTAGACCATATTCTGGGGGGGGTATAAAACGACAGGTGGTGGTTCTTTTATCCCTTGTAAATGCTTGCCAAGTCCAAGACCGGGGAAGTACCCTTCCTTTAGCATCATGTTAAGTACTGGATGCGTTCCAGAGAATGGAATCGCCTTAGAATAGTCATTCTAATTGTACACCTCTACCATCTCCACACTACTTTCTTTTTGGATTTCGAATCCGTTGAAGAGGTGGTCAGCTGCCTCATGTTGAAACTCTAGGATCGGACTAGCAGTGACTAGTTCTCCAAGTACGGTGACTATCACATCATTGTGCTTAAATTTGACACATTGATGGAGGGTTGATGGTACTCCTCCCATTTGATGTAGCCATGGGCGTCCTAGGAGAAGGTTGAAAGAGGAGGGGATGTCAATGACTTGGAATTCTGTCTTCGTAGTTATCTCTCCTACTACAACTGTTAGGGTGATTTCCCCTATAGGTGAGCATGCAGTGCAGTTAAATCCTCGTACAGTAAGAGGTGACGGTTTTAGCTCTCTTGAAGTAAGGCCAAGCGTTACCATGACTTTCTTTGGTAGGACATTTATGGCGGACCCATTGTCTACTAGGATTCTGGGGATTCGATGCCCATTGACCCTCGCGGTTATGTAGAGAGCTTCGGTGTACCCTCCACCATATTGTGGTAGATCCAAGTCGGTAAATGTGATCACATTGCCAAATTGGATTTGGCCTACCATTTGCGTTAGCTCTTCGGGAGTTATATCTTTGGGCACTTCGACTTGAGATAATACTTTTGAGATCATCATTCGATGTTTATAAGATGAGCCTAAGAGATCCCATATGGAAATGTTGGCTTGCGTCTTCTTTAGTTGCTTAAGAAGTGGATCGTCAAGCTCAACGGGTTCGGGCCCTTTTGAAGGTGATGGCTCTTCTAGTCTCGGATCTTTGTTGATTATGACTCGACCGGAGCGGGTGAGTAAGTTAACATCTTCTTTTTCTTTATTATTCTTTCTATCTAGTATTTGATCCCAAGACAACAAGTAACAGAAAGAAATTCCATTATTAATCTTTGGAGTGGTCTCGCCCACATTTGGGACTAGGCGAGTAGTCTCCCCTTTCTCACTAGCTATTTCTATTACATTGATCCCTCCTCCCGCAGTTGGGAAAGGGTTTTCACTGTAAAGGAGCCCCTAATTGCTTAGAGTCTATGAGATCTTAGATCACATCTTTGAGGTGGTGGCAAGAGTCGGTATCGTGACCACTGGCCCTGTGAAATTCGCAGAAGAGATGATGAGCATGACTAGGAGGGAATTCCTTTGGAGTGGTAGGCTTCCTTGGTGCCACCTTGTCGGCTTTCATAAGTATGTTAAACATTTGACTTTTGGTGACACCTTCTAGCTTGCTATAGGTCCTCTGCCTTGTTTTAGTCTTGGACTCAACGTCCATCTTGTAGCATTCTCTCTGAGCTTGTAGACATGCTTCGAGCGTGTCGATCTTTTTCTCATAATACTCTTCTTTCATGAGTAAGCCCTTTCGAAGTGCATTGACATCCTCCTCCTGGGCTAGCAAATGATTTTGGAGAAATTTGATTTCTCTGTCAAAGAATTCCTTTTGTGTTTGCAGCCGAGTCATGAACTCTTCTTCTATCTCTCTCTTAAAGCGTGCATATAAGACTGTAGCATACACCTCAGAGAGTTGACCCACTTCCCCTTCTAGTCGAGCTTTGAGGTCATTGATTTCTTGAGTAAACTTGGTGCTTGACATTATGTTGGGAGTATGGAGCTACTTTGCTGGTCGGACGGACCTAGAGTGCAGAAACTATGTCAAATCCAGGCTGGAGTCCTAGCAAGTCGGCTTTTATGAAACAGGGTTGACCAACACGGCAGATTCATAGAAAAAGGAGGATGTCTCGTACGAGACAATGGATGTCTCGTACGAGGCATCCAGCCTAACAGTCAGATTGCAGATTTTAATCCTATTGGTCGGACGGAATTTAATCCATTTTGAGAGGTTACTACTCTAGTTCATCCTGGAACAGTGGATTCTGTCACCCTAGAATATGAGCCCCTTGTTTTTCACCTGTATTGCACTCTCCCAAACGGACAATTTGGGCAAGGGTCCCATATTCTCATCGGAATCCACCATTCAATTAAGCCAAACCTAAGTGATCCCGTAGTTGTTTTGCACTTTGTTAAAAAATGCATTAATGCAATCAAACCTTTTGAATTTTAAGGGACAATCGAAAGGGACATGTTGAAAGGTGCGGTCGAAACTAAGCCAAAATGGCATCCACAATCCCGCACATAATAGTGAAAGTAGGAAAACACAAACTCGGATTTCTGTAGAGAGGTTCTCCATTCTTTCAAAATCCTTTGTTCAACATTTAACCGAAGGGACATTAGTCATATTCACAAGGGAGGATTATAGATTGTAAAGATGCGTTATCTTGGGCAAAGATTAAAACAGCCATAAGAATCGAACCGACCGGTCTCGAGGAGTGTCTTATTAACTAGTATGTATGCATAAGGTTGATGCAAGGCTTACGGCTAAGGCTCCCCATGAACACAGTCTAGGAGCGTGTCACGGAGTGGGTACACCATCTTTGGAGAGACCGGCGAGGGCCATTCGTTAGAATGGGGGTGCTGACCGACATCCGTCCTCCGATTGGGACCCAGGTTTATAGGGTATGTAGTGCAATTATTCTACATGTGTGCACGTGTGTGAGAGTCAAGATCTAGGTGACAAGGAGAAAATAGAAAGTTTTTTTGTTGAAAGTAAAAGCAAAAACAAGCAATGGCCGGGCCAAGTGGCTGCCTACGTTTCCATCTTATGGAGGAACTCAGGCCGTCGTAGTTCACACATAAGGCAAACACACGTAAAGCAAGGAATGAAACAATTAGCAAGTACTCCTGCAAAACAAAGGTTAGCCTTATAATATATGGGGAGTTTCTTCGTCCTTAGGAATGTCCTAGGACTTCAGAAACAGAGGGGAGAGCAGATATGAAACCCTGTGTACGTGTTTGAACCGAACAAAAATCCTTTTTCAAACCAGAGAATCAGATCAGCCGGGCAGAACCGAGATGTCTCGTATGAGACAAGGGATCCCTCGTACGAGGCATCTCAGCTGAGGAACAGGTTACAGTACAGAATGCAAAATTTTGAAACAACAATGATTTCTTTCGACGCAAGTCTAACCCACTTACTGTGATCTCGTCCCCAGCAGAGTCGCCACTATTTGCGCGCAAGGTTTTCCCTTTTTGAGGCTTGTTTTCATCCTTCGATTTGCCTTTTTGTTGATTTGAGAGTCGCCACCATGTTATTATCAGAACACGGACCGAGATGTCTGGATTCGGGGGTTAAGTTATGAATTGGGAAGGTCAAGGAGCACCCAATTCACCCAATCTAGGATTGGTCTTGCTAAGAAATCATCATCATCGTTTCAAAATCATGCATTCATGTACCAAAAGAAAAGAAACAAACAAATAAATAATTGCTTATTTATTTGGGATGTCGGATCATGTGCTTCGAGACCATCTCCATGGATTGGAGAGGCTCTAGGCTGATCCTTTAATGGAATCACACTACTTCAAAGCAAAGAAGGAGATGAGAAGATAGAAGGTAAAGATTTTACCTAAGCGTTTTCTTCAAGAATCCTATGGATGGCCTTGACTAAAGGCCTTGATCTTCCAAATTTCGTGGCTATCAGAGAGGGGCTGATTATGAGAGCTTCTTTGATAAGATTTGGAGTCTAGAGTTGACCGTTAATTCACCATTAGTCATTCTAGCCAAGAACAACTATATTTATAGGGGTTTTGGACCTAGGGTTTTGGCCAAGAAGGTAAGTTGAGGTGGGAATCCAAGACTTGATTCCCACAGAGGTATATTTGGACTCTAGGATCGGCCATAGGATTTTCCCCGGATTGCATGAGTGTTTGCCAAGAAAAGGGTTTAAGATCAACAAGGAAACTGACCAAAACCCGACTGTCAAGGGGGGATACCTCGTACGAGACATCAATGTCTCGTACGAGACATCCATGTGCTGGAATCACATTTTTGCCCTCTGCAGCAGTTTTACTGTTCATTTTGGCCCCTGACTAACAGAGTCAGTCAGAAACTTAATGAAACATTTCCAACTTAACGAGTTTCGACCCAAATCAAAGGCGAGACACAGAAGTAGTGTGATTATAAAATGAACGTCCAAAATGGGGTGTCTACACTTCTAATTCGATTGGTAGCACTGCTTCCATCCCATAGGCTAAGGCGTAGGGAGTCTCATCAGTGGCGGTACGAATTGAGGTACGGTAGCCCCAGAGTACAAAAGGTAGCTTGTCGGGCCAGTCTCTGCCAGTCTTAGCCATTTTCCTAATGATGGTTTTAATGGTCTTGTTAGCAGCTTCGACTGCTCCATTGGTTTGTGGTCGGTACAGTGATGACTGATGTCTCTCTATCTTGTACTCTGCAAGTAGTTGGTCGCATTCTTTCTCAAAGTGTGAGTCATTGTCAGATATCATCTCATGAGGTACCCCATATCGGCATATGATGTTGGTCTTAATGAACTCAGCCACCTTTCTGGCATTCAAGACCTTGTAGGATTGAGCCTCGATCCATTTAGTGAAGTAATCAACGGTGACTAACACGAATGAGTGCCCATTATGGCCTGTTAGTGAGACTTTTCCAATGACGTCTATTCCCCATGTAGAAAATGGCCAAGGGGATGTCATGGGGTATAACACGGACGGTGGTGCGTGTTGCAAGTTGGCATGTATCTGGCACTTGTGGCACTTCTTAACCATTTCGGTGCAGTCGGCTTCCATTGTAGCCCAATAGTACCCTAGTCGGATGACCTTCTTTGCTAGCATATTGCCATTCATGTGGGTTCCACAGACTCCTTGATGGACTTGGTCCATGATTTCTACGGCTTCGTGCTCGTCGGCACAAAGTAGACACTGCTCGTGGTGTTTCTTATAGAGGCGATCACCTATAATAATGAATTGGGCGGCAAACCGTTTGAGGGCCATCTTCGCTTTAGGTAATGCGTCTGATGGGAATGTTCCATCTAGGAGGAAACGCCATACATCATAATACCAAGGTTTATCGTCCAAGGTATTTACGGAGACAGAGCCACACTCCTCTTTGCAGTCGTGTAGGTCTATGATTGAGTAATAAGCGGGAGTCGTTCGCCTCATGACTTTGAAGGTCTTAACCTCAGTCCATTTGGGGATCTCCACAAGTGATGCTAGCATGGCTAGTGAGTCTGCTAAGCGGTTCTTATCTCTAGGAAGGTAGTAGAAAGTGACCTCTTTGAACTGTTCGACCAAGTCTTGGAGATGGTCGTTATATTTCTAGAGTGTAGGATCTTGTACCTTCCACTTCTTGAGTGACTGATAGATTATAAGTTGTGAATCTCCGTACACTTCTTGTTCGGTCACATTTCTTTCTAAGGCTGCTTCAAACCCCGCTATGCAAGCTTCATACTCGGCTATATTGTTAGTGGCCTCGAAGTCAAGGCGAATTGCAAGTGGAGTGTAGAAATCTGAGGGATCTACTAGTAACATGCCAATTCCATATCCCCATTTATTGGCTGCGCCATCAAAAAATAATTGCCACTTATTTTTTGCTATTGCCATGATGTCCTCATCAGGGAATCGCGGGTCTTCCCCCTTCACTTCATCACATGTAAATTCGGCTAAATGATCCGCGAAGACTCTTCCTCTCACGGATTTCTGTGTGATGTAAGTGATATCATACCCCGCGAGCATGAAGTACCATTTGGCTATCCTAGAGGAAACATGCGACTTCTCGAAGATGTACTTCATTAGGTCCATCCTGGTGATCAGTTGTACAGGAAACACCTCCATGTACTGCTTTAGTCTCTCAGCTACCCATACCAGTGCAGCACACGACTTTTCTAATGCAGAGTAATTGAATTCATCCCTTTGGAAGCGATAGCTGACAAAGTACACGGCGTTTTCTTTCTTCGAATCGGGTTGTTCTTGTTCTAGCATAGTCCCTAATGCAGTATCATTGACTGTGAGGTACAAAGTCAACGACTTCTCTTTATGTGGTGGAAGCAACACTGGCGGATTCACTAAGTACTCCTTAACCTTTTCAAAGGCTTCTTGGTATTCTTCGGTCCATTCTAGGGATGCATTCTTCTTGAGAAGCTTAAAAATGGGTTCACACATCATCGTGAGTTGATTAATGAAATGACTAATGTACTGAAGGCAACCAATGAATCCCTTGACTTCTCTTTACGTCTTAGGTGGAGGAATGTCAATGATGGCTTTGATCTTAGTGGGGTCTGCTTCTATACCATGCTCAGTGACCATGTACCCAAGGACCTTTCATTTCACTACCCCAAATGTGCACTTGGCCGGATTAAGTCTCATCTTGTGGTGTCTCAACCTCTCAAATAATTGATCGACGAAGTGCTGCCCATCGGAGCCATTGGAGTGTATGATCATATCATCAACATACACCTCTATCTCGTTATGTATAATGTCATGGAATAATGCAGTTACAGCTCTCTGGTAAGTGGCTCCAGCATTTTTGAGTCCGAACGGCATGACTGTATAACAGAACGTCCCCCAAGGTGTGGTGAACGCTATTTTGTGTTGTTCTTCCTCGGCCATGAGGATCTGGTTGTAACCGGCGAATCCATCTACGAATGAATGGACTTCGTACTTCCTAATATTGTCAACGAGCATGTCTATGTTGGGAAGAGGAAAATCATCTTTCGGAGATGCTCTGTTGAGATCACGGAAATCAACACAGACACGGACTTTTCCATTTGCCTTGGAAACCTGCACAGTATTAGCCAACCAGGTTAGATACTCTATCACTTTGATGAACCCAACACTCAGGAGTTTCTCTATCTCTTGTTTAACTTGTACTGACCACTCTGGCTTAATTCTGCGGAGTTTCTGCTTGACTGGCTTTGAATCGGGGAGCAGCGGTATCTTGTGTTCAACAATCGAATTGGCTAGCCCCGGTATATCTTTGTAGGACCAAGCGAACACATCTACGGATTCTCGGAGAAGCGCTATGAGGGCTTGTCGGTCTTCCCCCTTGAAGAAACTGCCAATCTTTGTCTCTTTCGGATCATCGTCCATCCCCAGATTAACTGTTTGCATTTCTTCGGCATCAATAGGACCATTTCCGCCACGAAGACCTACTTGCTTATTAATTTCTTTTAAGATTTGTTCATTTTCTTGATCTATCTTGTCATATGACTCATTATTATCTAATTCATTAGAGTTATTAGTTAATTCATCATTTAGGACGCTAGCAATCTCGGGATACTCAGAAAGATCTATTTTTTCATTAAGAAAGTAGAGGAATACAAGTTCCGCGATGGCATCCAAGTCCTCTTGGGTGAGCTAATCGGTAGCGGTATCTGACTCTAAGGTAAGAGTTACAAATTTTTTTTCTCTATGGGGATGGGGAGTACATCCTAATTCTTTGATCAGGAAGTCTTCACTTGCTATGGGTCCCCCAGTTGTGTACCAATTCTGGATAGGCTCGTCGCTCTTCTTGATGAGCTTGGTGTAGTCTTGGTTCGGAGCGTCCCCCTTGTCTATTGCATTAATCTGAGTGTCCTCTAGCTTGCAAAGGTTGAGAAATTGGCGCAGTAGGTATTCTCCCAGCACAAAGTCCCACTCACTGAATGCTTCGACTTTGGTACCCCCTAATTCTCGAGGTAGCCATGAGAATTGCATCGGTTCTGTTTCAAGCGAGTATGGATCACAGTCACTAAAGATTTCAAAGCCCGGTTGGTGCTTCCCCCTATGGTCGATCCATGGTTCAGGGAACATGAAGTATGGCAAGTTTTCCCCCTCACGCACAAAGTACCCGTTTAGAGTCTTTCGATAGGGTGGTGCTAGTGGTACTATCTATGAAGTCCAATCCCTTTCTTCTTTAGGGATGCCCTTGAGTGGTGACACATACCCTAGACCATATTCTGGGGGGTATAGAACGACATGTGGTGGTTCTTTTATCCCTTGTAAACGCTTGCCAAGTCCAAGACCGGGGAAGTACCCTTCTTTTAGCATCATGTTAAGAACTGGTCGTGTTCCGGAGAATGGAATTGCCTTAGAATAGTCATTTTCATTGTGCACCTCTACCATCTCTACACTACTTTGCTTTTTGGAAAAGTAAGGAAAAGTGAGAAATTTAAAAGAAACTAACTATTACTAAAAATTGAAATTGATAGGAGGGCATGCTCTCACCGACAATGTTACTCGGGTGATTAGGGTCCCTTAAAGAGTGAAAAACAACTAGTTTAAAAAGAAAGGAACGAAACATCTAATCTATGAAAATGAAGTAAAAACTAGTCTATTAAACTACTAACTAGGGAAACTTTGGGATTTCAAAGTTATACTATTTGGATAGTTTTTATAGCTTGCTAGAGTCCGCTTATGACTTACAATGTCTGAATGGTTCTGACTCATGTATAATCCTATTGGGTCACACACAGAATGGATAATTAAAGGAACAAAAAACGAGGAAGTACGGAATTAGATCCTTACGGCTCCATGAGTGCCGTAAGGACTGTGCGACGGACTGCAGATTTTTTTAGACTTTTCTTGTTGGACTAGAAATCCAAAACCTTGAAGGATATTAGAGACCTCTAGTATATAATGTGTGCAGTTGGGATTCAGTCCGATAACATTGATTTGTGAATTATAACTACTTTCTTGGAGAGAGAAAATACACATATTGTATTAGGGTTATTAGGTTTGATTATTCTCAATCATCAATCCCTAATAATCAAATGGAGCAATTGAAGAAGCGTTCTTCATCAAGTTTTTCAATCCGAAGGACCTAGCAGTCAAGTCAAGAATAATTTTTAAATTCGTTCGACGTGTGGATCACCGGTAGAAGGTGCATCTTAGCATCTAAATCCAAGGTTTCATATTTCGATCTATAAGAGTTAGTTTTTTTCACTTACATATTATGAATTATTGATCATAATAGATCTAGGGTTTGAGTTTCTTCATGTAAAGTCTTCCGCTGCGTATGATTGCATGAAACCCAACAGGCTCATTGGGCATGGTGCACTCCAGCCCGTTTCTTCCTTGTTGATGCTTGCTGAATATCTGAATATCTGGGCCGATTCTTTCAATCCAACTCCGTGACTTGTTGGTTAATGAACTTGGGGCTTGATGGAACTTTGTGCTCAAATTTCAACTTCCCTTCTTTGTATTTCTCTTCTACCCAACGCTTTATCCCTAATCCTTCTAGTTTATTGACTTTGATTTTCTTTTCCTTAAAATTTTGAGACTTGAATTTTTATCTCATAAATAAATTACATCCTAATAAATATTAAAAAAAAAAAAAAAACCAAAATAGCACCAGATTACAATAAAGCCCCATAATTATATATTTGCCCAAAAATTACATAAAACTATTCGAAATACGTAAAAATCATTATTTTAGCTCAAAGAAACATAAGAAATAAATATATAAAATCCGTGCATCAAACAATTGGAATTCTATAATGTAACATAGTAGTTTTGCAAAAAACAAATTGTGAAAAAATTTATTGGTAAAACACTTAACACTACAAAAAAAGTACTTTCTGCGATGGCATTTCGCGATTGCCATAAAAGCCGTCTCGTTAGACTGACATAAGGCGATTGCAAAAATGGCCGTCTCATTTTTCTTGCAAAGTGCGATTGCAAAAAAGCCATCCCGTTAGATTGGCCTTGTGCGATTGCCAGCCATCGCGTTCTGTTAATATTTCTCACACGGCAAGCACAAATAGTGCGCGGAAATGCAAAATTTTAGTGAAAATTTTGAATGTCTTAAAATATACTAATCTATCCCTTGAAACCCTAACCCTCCAAATATCAACCCCCCCATCTCTCTCCTCTATACGCCTCCATCATGTCCTGTCGATCCCTTTCTCTCTCCACCGCTCTCTCTTCTCCTCCCTCGCTAACTCCACTCATCCCCTCCAAGATCTGGCGCCTTTCCATTCCACCCACACCCACTTGAGTTTCAATTACCGGTGAGTCATCTTCCCTTCTCTCACACACTCTATTTCCCTCGAGCACTTAACTGTTTCCCCTCTAATTGGCCATTTTCAGTTTTAGGTTTACTTAAAATTCAGTCCTAGCAGGGGAGGGACGGGAGATCTGAGAACGCTTGTCTGGATCCAGGAGGTTCCATAGAAACACTTCTAGCTATTACATGCCGCCATCTCTGAGAGATTTTGTGAGTCGATTTCTTATTTCAAAATCAGCTCAATACAAACTAGTAACAATCTCTTATTTGGGTTTTGTGTTGGGTACAATTTCCCTTTCTGTTATGTACTCTAATTTCTTGGAAACTGCCCTTCAAAAAACAACCACAATGAAGTGATGGCCAGATGTCACCTACTGGAGCTGGGGTCATCAAGCATGAAAGGAAGTGAAGACACGTTGACTTTCTTATCTTCTTCATCACATTCTGGATTGCCATGATTTTTAATTCCAGTTTTGGATTGAACAAAGGGAACCCATTAAGGTAAAATCTCAAGAAACTTTCTTAGTTCACCCAATAATCTTGATTCTTTGCTGACCCTGTGACCCATCAAGGAGATGGAGTGAATTATGTACTGAAAATGGAATCTTGATTTCCCATTTAACATTATTTTGTCTTGTTTATTTCCATAATTCCATGTTAGTAATTATAAAACTTCAATTGTGTTTCCATTATGAAAAGACCTTGTATTCAAATAGGGTCATGTACCATTTATATGCCAAGTTCTGTAGTTTTATATCAAACAACGATTAAAACCACTAGTAAATATTAATAATGAATAATTTGTCTGGCTTGACAAAGAGATATGAGTAAAACCACTATGTCACAATAATGTACTGGTATCTGATATACTAACCTATGCTTTGATCAAAGACGAGATCAAGAGATACGAGTAGCGTCTCAATTATTTATGCTGATGTACTCCACTAAGCCATCAATATCTCGGCAGCAAGTTGTTGTGATTGCGTCAACCAAGTGGTAATGCTCAACTTTGGAAGCCTCATTCACTCATATATATTGGATGATCACAGAGTCCAATTTAGACTTTGATACTGAGTTGATGACATTTAATTTCATTGGCAACCTTTCTTGAACAATTTTGTAAGTCCTCAGTTATTTTCTGTAGGCAAGAAATGCAGAAGAGTTTGTATTAAATTATTAGGAGCTAGTAAATTATCATCACAAGTCCCGTCTAACCTTTCATCATCTCTTTATTTACAACTCTGAATTTAATGTATTGATCTACTCTATGTGTGGATGCTTGAAATCTGAAATTTTAGTCCTCTACTTCTATCCCAAATTTAATGATCATTTTTCATTTTGGAGAAATTTTAAAAGTTCAACGTTTTGTAAATTTTAGTAACCAAGATGTATAAAAATCTTTGCGATCTACTTTCCAAACATTTAGTTTTTTCAAGTATAAAGAGATTAGTGAAAAAAATTGGTAAAAAAAAAATAGGAATAAAGTTATTTTCAAAAAGTTCATTCATTTTGGGACGGATGGAGTATTTGATTCTGGTGTTTTTTTTTTTTTTTTGAATGAGGCAATTGTTTTGTTAACTTGGGTGTCTGATCATTCGAATGAATGTTTATTTCTGTTTACGTTCAACTGTCAGATTTAGTTGATTACTAGTGGACTTTGTCTAGACATTACATTGTTAAGCTTGCTTAATCTAGTAGTCTTAATGTGCTGGTATTTATATTTTCTTTCTTTTTTCTAACGGTTGATCTTCTTATGCCTTCTGTTTAACTGTTTGGGACTTGCTGCTCCTCTTGAACTAGTTGGAATACCAAAAGGGACTTGTTTCATAGCATCCATCGTATATGTTGAGTTTGTGAGCATTAATAGGTGTAAGGTATGACCTCAATAATCTTACCAAGGAAAATTCGTTTGAGTTACCTCTGTTCTCTACCTTGAAGCTGATGTTTTCTCTTTTGTGTAAGATGAATGGATAGGTAGTTAAATGAAGTTTATAGGTCAAAGGTAATGTAAATTTATTAAATGAAGTTTATGGAACCCCAAAGCTCATATTTCTGTGTTGCTTCTGCAAAAGTCTTTATCTGGCATTTGTGATTGTTTGTGAGCGGTGAGAACGATGACTAAAATAAAAACAGAACTACAAGGGTTAGAGTCATACATGCCAATGAGCTATTCATTCCATACATTATTTTATTTTATTTTTTTATTTATTTGGTACTAAACAGCTAACTATACTTTGTGTATTTTTTTTTCAGATTTTCTTTTATCTTGATTTATCAAGGGAGGCTACTTGGCAATGTGTTCATGAGAACAAAACAATTATGGACAGTAAGAACTAAATAGAGCACTCTGGAAGAGTAACTTGGATCTCCTTGACTATTGGATGAGGATTTTTTAGTGAAAATAGGTGATGGTTGTTTTTAGATTAACCCAGTAGGTTATTATGACTTTTGACGAATGTGATGGGTGTTGTATGTTTTTGGACAAAATTATTGTTAATTATGCTATAGCTAATGTTTTTTCATATTTGATTAATTAGTTTAACTGTTATTCTATTTGACTTTCATATATTTCTTTTGCAATAATAAATTGTACAAAAATAGTGAAATTTTGGAAATATGATCAAATATCAGTGTAATGCAATGGAGAAAACATTTGCAAAAACATCTTGTCTTTCGCGACTGCCTTGGCAATCTCTTTAAATAATAAATAACAATAAAAAAAAACTTTTAGGAGACGGCAAAAGCCATCGTGGAATCATCTGATCTAATGCGACTGCCTTTACAATCGTGTAAAATTTCCATGACAAGGCTTTCCGCGACTGCCTTGGCGATTGCTTTCCCATTCGCGTTATCCTTCCGCGATGACTTTTATTAAATACGCGATTGCTTTTGGCCGTCGCGGAAAGTATTTTTTTCTTGTAGTAATGATTTAACAATTATAACAGATTGAATGTAATAACTGTAATTCTGTATGTAACATACTCCCTCCGTCCCAGTTTAAAGTTCTTACTTTTTTTTTGGTCTGTCCTAGATTAAGGTTCTTAGTTGCTTTATTCCATAAATGGAAAAGAATGAATAGTGCTTTGTATAATCTTGCCCTCAAAAAGTTCATTTAATTACAAAAAAACCACTACTTACCTAACTTACTTTCACCCACTTACTTCATGAATTGTGTTTTGGATATTTATATCCTTCACTCTCTACGTCTGGTTGACTCATTTCCTTTATTTTCGTCTTGGTTTTTTAATAAGCGTGCATAGTCAAACTATAAACCTTAATTTGGGACTGGGGGAGTAGTAATTTTGCCCAAAAAATTTGATATTTTTTATTGTTTTTTTTAGAGAAATAACAATTGAAATGCAACCGATTATATACAAGAATTCTTACTCTTTTATTTTAAATAAAAAGTAATATTTACTCTATAAAAAGTGTTACATTCATCTATATAACAAACGATATCATATAAATACAATGTAACACTTCAATTATTACTTTATAACCAAAATTACTATCAAACTATTTAATGATTTTGCAAAACTACTGCTACATTTTACAATAAAATGGTTACTTTTTCAAGATTACACTATTACAATTTGGAAAAATCACTACTTATGGTAACGTACTTATCCATTCCGTATCAAATAAAGAAACCTACTACTTAGTGTTTAAAAGTACTATGTACTTTTTATAAGTAATATCAAATAATGCAATATTTTAAATAAAAAATAAACGACGTTAACAATAGTTAAGTTATTGATGACTGGATTAACACTTGTTAAATATTTAACAGGGTTAATACCTTTATCCCTTCCCTAACCCTTTAATTGATCTCCCCTCACAAAAAGAAACTCGTCTTCCCCAATCTCGAATCCATTGTCCCTCAGCTCCGCCCCCACCTCCACCCCATTGCCGCCCCCACTCCACCCTCTCCCTCAGCCTCGCAACACCTTCCCCGCAACCCATCAAATATGAACCTTTGCCTCTACTCTTTCTACCTCTCCCAGAAATTGTCACTTCCTTTCCATCTATCTCAAGTCCAGCAGAAATTTCAAGGTGTGTAATGGTGGTGTTGGAGGCGAACATAAACATGGAAACCCCAGAAATTTCAATTGTTGAATTTAACTTGTAGTTGGATTTGAAAACCCCAGATTTTGCAATATTTGGGGGGGGGGGGGTGGGGGAGTTAGTTTTGACATTAACATTTGTTAGAATTTTAACACCTTGTTTGCCACATGATCCTTTCATTAAAAAAATAACACCGTTAATTAAAAAGAATTGGTTGCATAATTTAAAAACAACTTAAAAAGTAGGTTGCATTTTTTAGACACTAAGGAGTACATCGCATTATTTGATTCAAATGGCTAAAGTACGTTACATTAAGTAGTCAATTAGCCATTACAATTTTCATAAAAAGTGTTACATTTCACACTACGAATTGCTCAGTTTTTTTTTAAATATAACCATTTTGTATTCCAAAATGTAACCATAATTTTGTAATAAATGGTTTAAGGGTAACATAAGATTGACTGTCCTGGTATTGCTTCGGGTGGTGGTGTTTTTCGCAACCAAGATGGGTCTTTTATCTTTGCTTATTCTCGGTTTTATGGGCATGCATATAATATGGTTGCTGAAGCTTGGGCTGCTCTTGATGGGATTATTCATGCTCGGTTGATGGGATTTCAATCGGTATGGCTCGAAGTGGATTCGGAAGTGCTGTCTTGTATTCTTCTTCGAAAATATATGATCCCTTGGGAGATTTGGTATATTGTTCAAGGCATTTTCAGAATTATGGAGGAGCTTACCGTTAAAGTATCTCATGTTTATAGAGAAGGCAACAAGGTAGCTGATTTTCTTGCAAATTATTCGGCAAATGAGCAAGCTGATTTTGAATTCCCGTCTTTGGATTCTTGTCCGCGGTTGTGCAAGAGTTTACTTTATTTTGATAAGATTTCTTATCCTAATATTAGGATTTAGGTCTGGTTTTTTTTTTTTGTATAGAATTGTTGCTTTACTTGGTAGAATCCCCTTCCTATTTTGTAGAAGACCTTACAAATTGTGTAAGGCTTCCCCCTAGGTCTTTATTTCCAGGTGGTTAAGGCCGTCATGTCCCCCACCTCGTTTGTACCTTTTTTCCTTTTTAAAAAAAATTAGGGAGTACCGTCTCCTTTCGCCAAAAAAAAAAAAAAAAAAAAAAACAAAAACATAAGATTGACTGCAAACTAATGTTACATTTTATACAATGAGTGGAATCTTTTTTCTTTCTTAATTGTAGCAATTACTATTCTGAAATGTAACATTTCTTTCTGAAATGTAACAGCTTTTATTCTAAAATGTAACCATACATTTCCACAAAGGGATTGAAGATAACTAAGATTTACAACAAAAAAATTACTGTTATATTTTTATTGTATAATTCTAAAATGCAAGCTGATTTTGATTTTCCATCTTTGGATTCATGCCCAAGACTTTGCAAGAGTTTGCTTTACTTTGATAGGATTTCATATCCTAACATTAGACTTTAGTATTTTCAGATTTTTCTAGTATTGTATCTTTTATGTTTTGGATAGGCTCCCCCTTTTATTGTAGAGGATCTTATGGATTGTATAAGACCTCCCCCTAGCTTTATTTTTCTTTCGGTGGTGAAGGTCGTCATGTCCCCCACCTTTGTTTTTGTACCTTTTTCTTTTATCTATAAAATCTAGGGAGTACCGTCTCCTTTCGCCAAAAAAAAAAATGGAATTTTTCTAATGTAACATAGAAGTTTTGGGAAAAAATATTGTGAAAAATATTTATTGGTGAAATACTTAATGATTTATCAATTACAAATGTTGAATGTATTAATTGAAATTATGTAATGTAAATCGCAGTTTTGCCAATAAAAAACTAAAATTGAAATAGTGTGATTGTTTATTTTAGAGAAAGTAACAATAGAAATGCAACCGATTATATACATATCTTACTCATTTATTTTAAAAAAATAAATATAACATTTCTCTATAAAAATTGTTACAATCATCTGTGCAACAAATTATAATCATATGTATGCTGTTATATTTCAATTATTACTTTCTCTAACAAAAAAACTATCAAATTATTTAAATTTTTCTGCAAAACTAGTGTTACATAAATGTTTACTTTTCAAGATTACAGTGTTACATTTTTTTTTATAAAAAGTGTTACATTTCAGACGATGAACAACTCAATATTTTGGTTTGTTAAAAAATACGCCTTCCGTCCCAAAAATGATCTTTGCATTTGCCATTTCTCATTGTCCCAAAAAATTCTTCTCATTTCTACAATTTGGGCTTAAAAGTCAATAAACAAAACATGGCTAGTGAAGCAAAGTGTTCATATTCTTAAAAAGTTTGAATAGTCAAATGTGAAGATCATTTTAGGACAGAGGGAGTATGATTTAAAAATAATAATTGAAAACTATATCATAACCTATCCAATTTTCGCCTTGTCGGGATGAACACAACAGGGATTTCAATTTTTTTTTTTACTACAAATCTCAAGATGTTTCATTTTAAAGTTATTGAAGGTGTTGTTTGGGTGGGCGGAGCGGGTCGCACTGTGGAGGATCCGTATCACGTTGTGAGACGGTCTAACAGGAGAATATGTTTGTCTTTTTTTTTTTTTTTAAAGAAATACACGTGGCAGGTGCTGGAAAGACGAGCGGGTCGCTCCATGGAAGATCCGTCTCACGAGAGAATTTATTTTAAATTATTTAACCAACATTGAAGTAAAAGAAGAAAATTTTATTTATATCTTAGCAAAATTAGAATAGTTAATCAACCAAATCTAACTAACTAACCACCCACTAATTAATTTTATTAAATAAAGGGAGAATCTACTAATTTTAAAGTAAGTACCTTTTTCTTTTGAGGCTTTGACCAAAACATCCCCCAGCCAAATAAATACTACCAATAAGGACTGGTATTTACAAAACCCCCCAATAAGTTCCTAGTATTGTTGCTGGACCAAACAGGCCCTAGCCCACATGCGCGCACAGTGGCACAGCTATGCGTTAAGTGCATTTCACATATGCATTTTCCTATTCTCTCTCTCTCCCTTCCTGGCTCTTCTTTCTCTCTCCTCCTTTTTGTTTTCCCCTCAAAATTTAAAACTATAATATCTCAAAATCTAGAAATTGAATAAATAATCCGAGACCACCGTTTTAATCGTGTCGTCAAAACGAATCAAACAAGTACACCCTACACATAATTCAAATTTTAGAAATAAAAATCTCATTTTTCACTAGTAAAAAATTGAGAAAATCATTTTTTATTTCTCAATTAATTTCGCAATTCTAGAAAATAAAATTTCATTTTTCACTTGTAAAATCATTTTTCAACTGATTTCTCAGTTGTATAATTTCACATTTGCGTGATTTCACAGTTGTGTCATTTTTTCATTTTTCATTTTTAAAAACTGATAAATTCATATCTCAATTTTTCACAATCATTATAATAACTGAGACATGTATTTCACAGTTGTTCACACATGAATTTGAATATAATAACTGAGACATTCACTTAACAGTTGTTCATAATTGAGTAAACTGATAAAATCATTTCTCATTTTTCTCAATTGATGACTCAATTTATCAGTTTAATTATATAATAAATGAGACATTCATTTCTAAGTTATTCACATATAAATTTGAGTACAAGAACTGGTACATTCATTTCTCAGTTATCAATTTTTCTTTGTTGCTAAGATAATAATAAATGAGATATTCATTTCTCAGTTATTCACATACGAGTTTAATATAAGAACCGGTAAATTTATTTCTCAGTTGTTACCGCATGAGTTGAGTGTAAACAACTAAGAAATTCATTGCACAGTTTCTACAATGGAAACATCCAAAGGATAGATTGTGAGTCCTATATACCCAGAACAATTTAGAACAATTTTTAAGGAAGTAGCTTCCCATTCAAAAGGTTCTACCATATCAAAATCTAAAAAGCCTGGAATACTATACAAGAAGAACAAATCGGAAAACAAAGAAAAGCATGGCATCAAGAAAACCAAAATCAGCACCAATAATATCCGGTCATAAAAAATCAAACACAAATCCGTTGAAAAAATTAAAGCAAAAAACCCCAGAAAAACATTTATCAGTTGTATATTAAAAAATGAACAAAAAACAATTGAAAATTTAAGAAACAACCCTAAAAACACACAAAAAATTGATCGGGATACCAGATCAAACTTAGCGGACGTGCGTGTGAGACGTGAATCCTGGTCAAAGACGCGCCAGTAAAATCAGCCGGTGTAGGTCGGAGGTAGACCCGCCGACGATGAGAGCTGGCGGAGGGATATGGCTGGGCATCTGAGCTCCTTTTGGAGCGATTCTTGCACCACCAATTTCGTCTGGGCAAGGCGGAGCTATCTTTGGTGTTGAAGGGTCTTCCCGGAGTTCCGCCGGTCACTGGCCATAACAGATCTAACCGGAATCTTGCTGGCGGTGATAGTTGCAGTCGCGTGCGGTGGCGTTTGGCAGCAATATTTACGGCGTTGCCTTCATCTTGCTAAGAGGAGGCTGGATCTGGTGTTCATTGTTAATTCCATTGCTGGATTTGGCGGTGATAGTTTCGGACATGTCTGGCCGAAACTGCTTTCGGCCGGCGAATGGATGGTTGCCGGAGGATGAGAAGATAGAGAGGGATGGCTGATGGACTGACAGGGTGTCGGCGTGGTGTAGGCGCCGATGGAAGTCGTAGCCGGAGGTGCTGTTAGGCGTGGCTGGAGGTGAGATGGAGAATGTAGAGAGAGAGTAGAGAGAGGGATTACGAGTCGCATATTAGGGGAGAGAGAGGAGACGGGTTTTGTTTAGGTTGCAGGGGTAATGTTGTTATTTAAATTCTAGTAAGGACTCTATGGGAGTTTTCATTTCAACTCAGGGACCCTAAGGTAGAATATGAAAATATTTGTTTTTATTGGCAAATTCCATCTTTTATGAGGGACTTATTGGTAAAAATCCCTTTTCTATTTAGAATCATCAATTTGAATTGTATTTTGAAGATTTCCAATTTTATTTTCATACTTTTAATATAATTGCAAACGTGAGATAAATTATTAATGGATGTTAGGTTCCATCAACAAACATTAGTTCTTGTTAGTGGACGTTAGTTGTGGTTAACAAACCTTACTTTTTGTTAACAATCGACGTTATTCATCGGCTTGACAAAAATCATCAAAAGGATCTTGAATGATTCTATAGTATATTCTTACAAAAGACAAAAACTTGTGTGAGAACACTCCAACCCGTCTCATGAGTGAGACGGGTCATTTTTTTGACCCATTACCCGACCCACAACCCTGCTCCAGGACCCATGGGGGGACCCTGCCACGTGGCAGCCCCTCATTGGCCCAAAAAAAAAAAATTTTTTTTTTTTTTGCTTTTTTTTAAATTTTTATATTTTTATTTTTGGTTTTTTTTGGTTTGTGAAAAGTAATAGTTACCATCTCTTAAAGTAATAGTTACCATCTCTTAAAGTAATAGTGTTATTCCTATGTTTTCTTCGTTTGCCAAAAGTAATACTTATTATAACTAAAATGTAACAAACGTGTTATTTATATGTAATAGTATTTGTAAATAATTGTAATACATATGTATAGATATCTATTTGTTTTCAAACAATAAGTTACAATGGGGTCAAATTTATCATGATACATGTAAAAGTATTACATTATCTATAGAAATCTGTTACAATTTCGTCAATCAAAGTGTTACATTTACTTGTATAAACTTACTATTACATTCATATACATAAGTTATTACTTTTCAAATGGGTAAAAACGAGCTTTTGTTTTTTTAAAACAAGTATTACGTTTACTTATGAACAATGTTACTTTAAGAGATGGTAACTATTATTTTTTGCTAAACCACTGAAAAGCCGAAAAAAAAATATAAAAACTCAAAAAAAACCAAAAAAAAAAAAAAAAAAATTTTTTTTTTTTTTTTCGGCCAATGGTGGGTTGCCACGTGGCGGGTTCGGCCCATGGGTCATGGGGCGACCCGTCTCATGCATGAGACGGATCCCCTTGTTCTCATGGGAGACCACCTCCTTACAAAATAATTACAGAAAAAAAAAAGGACTCACTTGAAAATATTATTATCAAGTTACAAATAAATGAAGCTATATTTCAAATTAATTTGGTATCAATTAAGTTTTTAAATTTTAAATTTTTGTTTTATAGACAAAATATACTATGGAAAGCAAATATTATCTGTTCATTAATTATTTGAAAATTAAAATAGAGCTATTATAAGTTCAAATAATATTTTTATGTAAATCATCACTCATTTTGATAAGCCAAGTTTATATCAAATATAGCTTCGTTTATTTGTATGTTGATTTTTTTTGTTTTTGAATGTGGCTATTATTAATCATATACTCCTTCCGTTCCTAAATAAATGTTGAAATTCCTTTTTAAAGGATACTATGGAAATCTCTATTGTTTATACAAACAAAAGTCCACATATATGATTGTAAACCTATTTTCAAATATTTAGTTTTGCAAGTATAAAAAAATTAGTGCAAAAAATTGGTAAAAAACCATTTAAGGAAAATGTTTTTTTTTTCCAAGAAACACATTCACTTTGGGACAATTTTTTTTTGAATGAGACATTCATTTAGAGAAAGAGGGAGTAATATGATTTCATTTAAAGAAGAAATTGTCGTTTTACTTGTGAATGCAATTAAATGAGTAAAAATGACAAATAACAACTGTATTGTTCAACCGTGTAACTAACAACTTAATTTGGTTTGGTTAATTGCAATTAATTACACAGGTGATAAATAAAAACCCATTGTTTTCTAAAGCACAATCCAACGTATCCTAATTTCTGAAAATTTTCTACATCTTTGAGCAATAGCAATGGCTAGTGATTCTTGTTCCTTTTATGTTGTGCTTGTTGTGGGATTATGTTTGATGTTAGGATGTAGTAATGTTGTTATTCATGGAGCGGAGGGTAGAGCTTTTTTCGTGTTTGGTGACTCTTTAGTGGATAGCGGAAACAATAATTACTTGGTTACTGCTGCTCGAGCTGATGGACCCCCTTATGGGATTGATTATTCATCCCATGTCGCCACCGGCCGCTTCTCTAATGGCCTTAACATCCCTGATATTCTCAGTTAAGTTTTTTTTTTTTTTTTTTTTTTTTTTTAATTCTATTGTTGAAATTAACATGGTTCTTTTTGAATTGAAAGATTTTATTATTATTTTTGTCTTTTTTTCATTTTTTTTGTTTCGTTTCAATACTAATAGATGAACCTGGCCCTATCACAGGACCAAATTACCCAATTTTAGGGGGTTTGGCTAAAATTTGTTTATTGATTGTTCCTCTTGAAATGAATTTATTGAAAAAGTAGGAAGGAGACGGATAAAAATAAAGAATTAAAAGAATGCTGAAAAGTTTTAATTCAAACGGCATTTTGCATATATTTTTGTATAAAAAAAGGGGTTCTAATTCGCAACCACTACACATAAAAAGAGGGCTGAAAAGAGGAAAGGGAAAACCAGAATAAAAAAAAAAAAAAAAAGGCAAAAAGTAAAAATATATCCAACGGTGCCTTAATTTTAGAAGATCAGAAATTTACCCATGTGTAATGAGCAGTGGCAAAGCCACTTTCATGCTATGGGCTAACGCTTTTAACGTGTGAAACAGTCTCACGAATTATTATGTACGAGACGAGTTTTGTTAATTAAGAGAGTAAATGGTTTTTCGTCCTATGAAAGGGGAAGCGCAAGTCCATTTTCTCTTTTATTATCGAGATCCGTCTAATGTATGAGACGGTCCCAAAAAACTTCCTCAATGCTTTCAATTTTTTTAAAAATGATTTTTTTTTACTATTATAAATTATAAATTCATACATTTTGACTTTTTAAATTATGAGAAAAATTACACTTAATTTATATATTTTTTTATCCGTTGTATACTAAATTTGACCTCAATTATAATTGTTCTCTCAAAAGTAATGTTGACAGATCTCAAAATTCCTGGCAGTGTAAATTGAGATCATACAATTCCTATAAAGGAAATGGCCACTGAGTGATGGATTAATATTAATTAATGTTGAGTGAGTTGCAGGTGAGAGTATTGGTTCAGAACCCACACTGCCATACTTGAGTCCACAACTAAATGGACAAAAACTACTTGTGGGTGCCAACTTTGCTTCCGCCGGAATCGGAATATTGAATGACACCGGCATCCAGTTTGTGAGTCTCTCTCTCTCTCTCTCTTCAAATGGATGCATGCAGTGTTTTCTTTTATTGAAAAAATAAAATAAACTTGCAGTATTTGATATATACTGAATAATTGACGATGTGTATACTAATACTATACTACAACATTAATTGACAGCTGAACATCATAAGGATGCCATCTCAGTTGGAATACTTCAAGCAGTATCAAAAACGACTAAGCGATCTAATTGGGTTTGATGAGGCCACCAAACATGTAAATGAGGGGTTAGTCCTCGTTACTTTGGGCGGCAATGATTTTGTCAACAACTATTTCTTGGTTCCCTTGTCTCCTAGGTCCAGACTATACCCTCTCCCCGATTATGTCCACTTACTCATCTCCGAGTATCGCAAAATCTTGCTGGTAATTTCTCCCCTAGTCACATTAATTGTTTAATTCCGTTATCAACCTCGTTTTAGTATTGTGAGAGGGGTAAACCATAATGTTTGTCCCTATACTATACTCTACTTTGGGTTTACCTTCACATTTTTCATTGGTACATTAGTTTCATTATTTTGTGACTGACAGCCTATACTATGATTTTCTGTTTTATTTTGTTCGTTCACCTGATGGATGTTAAAAACTTTATATGAAAAAGTTAAAGGAAGCGTCGAACCTTAACATAGATTAGTGAAGTTTATGCAGCTTTAAAACTATACTGCTACAACATAAGTAATATACTGTATTAACTAGGTGTAACGCATTTTGATGTGCAGAAGGTACATGAGTTGGGAGGGAGGAGAGTTATAGTAACGGGGACAGGACCATTAGGTTGTGTCCCAGCAGAGCTGGCCCAACACAGCGTAAATGGGGAATGTGCGTCTGAACTCCAAAGAGCCGCATCTCTATTCAACCCCCAACTCGTTCAGATGCTAACCCAACTCAACACTCAGTTAGGAGACCATGTATTCATCGCGGTCAATACTCAACTGATGCACGATGACTTCATTAGCAACCCAAAAGCATTCGGTACGTACCTACATATTTTGTATTTCAGTTTAATTTCTAATTTATGGTTTCAAAATTATTGGAAACATGTCTAATTTTTATTTTTTAACTAAATACTTGTATGGTTTGTGGATGCAGGATTTGAGACATCAAAGATAGCATGTTGCGGGCAAGGACCCTACAACGGAATAGGGCTGTGCACGCCGTTATCAAACTTGTGTCCAAACAGAGACTTGTACGTGTGGTGGGATCCGTTTCATCCGACTGAAAAAGCCAATAGACTGATCGTACAACAGATAATGAATGGGTCGACCCAGTACATGAGCCCCATGAATCTCACCACCATCATGGCTTTGGATGCTAAACTTTAAATTTTCAACATCAATTCTCTCTTCATTTCAATAATTATGGAGCTTATAAGGCCGTGTTTGGCAATGATCATTGTGATGAATAATTGGTTTATTTGTTGAATTTGTGTTGATATTTGGTGATTTCCGTTTCTATTTACCATCTTAAACTCCGTTTATTTCGTGTAAAACAACATCCGGAAAATGAAAATGTTTTCTGGAAAATGACATAAACATGTTTTTGGTTGTTTGGTAAATCTAAGGAAAATGTTTACTGGAGAATATATTCATATGAGAAAAAAAATATTAATATAAGAAAGAAATTATTATGAGAGCAAAAAGTAATATGAGAAAAAAATTGAATCATGGTCTCGGGGTTGGGGTGGGATGGGTGGTGTGTGTGTGTGTGGGGGGGGGGGGGCTAGGGTGGGGGTGGTGGGGCAGTGGGGTGGGGGAGGAGTTCAAAAATAATTTTATTATGAGTGAAATGATTTTATTTTTTTTTTGGGAGGGGGGAGGGGGTTGGGTGGTTGGTGGGGTAGTGGGGGTACGAAGCGAGGGTGTGGGAGTTGTTAGAAAATAATTTTAATAAGAGTAAAAAAAAAGAATTGGGGGTAAGAGTGGGGCGGGGTGGGTGGGTGGGTGGGGTAGTGAGGGTAGGGAGCAGGAGTGTAGGAGTTGTTAGAAAATAATTTTAATAATAGTAAAAATATATTATTATTTTTTGGGAGGGGGTGGGTGGGGTAGGGGGTGGAATAGGTGTTAGAAGATAATTTTAATATGAGTGATTTTTTATTTAATTTTTTGGAAGGGGGTGGGTGGGTGGTTGGGGGGTGTGGGAGGGGGGGGGGGGAGGGAGGGTAATGTTGGAAGGTGGGGGTTTGGGATATGATGGATGGAGGGGGTTGGAGGTGGAGTGAGTAGCGTGGGGTTAGTATGGAGAGTTGGGTGTGTGAGTGAGTAAGTTAACATTTTTCGGAAAATGACTTACGGAGAAGAAATCCGTAAGTGATTTTACTTAGTAAAATGGGAAAACCATTTTCCGGAAAATATTTTCCCCATTTTCCGGTGTTTAGGAAAACATTTTCCGGAAGTTGTTTTACGCGAAACAAACGAAGCCTTAGTTGATATACTCCCTTTGTCCCGGATTAAAGTTTTTGGTTTGACTTTGCACGCTTATTAAGGAATCAAGACAAATTTGAGTCAAGAAAAGTAGTGGGTGAAGGATATAATTGTTCATTTATAAAGCTAAGTGGGCGAAAAGTAGATAGGTAAGTGATGGTTTTTTTGTAATATATGAACTTTATGAGGACAATGTTGGGTTTCGTAGTAACATGCGCAGCGGAATTAAGCATTTAAATTTTTCATGAAACACAAAGCCATAGATCCGTTCATATGATTATATCAAATACATGCAATATGAATACTAGAATACTAACCATTGATGACTTTGGATTTTAGCCTTTGATCTTGGTGAAGACTTTTAAGCTTGATCACGAACAAGTAAGAACACGAACTTTGAAGATGATGAGCTTCACCCTCTAGCGGTATCCACACCTCGAACGAATATCAAGAGCACTTGATCTTGGTTGCTAAACCAAAATTATGAAACACACTTTCACAATTATATTGACTATATGGAATTATGAATTCTTGATCTTAGATTCCAAATCACTAATCAAGAATATTGTTCTCTCAATGAACTAGGTTAATCAACCTTAATGGCTGGTGAAAAAGACTTTATATAGGTCCTAGTCCTTAACCCTTAAGGACCTAGGATTCTTAAATCCCGTCACCCAATTTAAGGAAATAACTTTCTGTCCAAGCAGCACTGGCACGGTCGTGCCCTAAAACTGGCACGGCCGGGCCACTAGAGTTGAGCCTGGCCTCCGAAATCTGATTATTGGCACGGTCGTGCTTTATAATCGGCACGGCCGTACCTAGCACGGTCGTGCGTTATAACCAGTACGGTCGTGCCATCAGGTTCGAGCCATGCCTCCCTTATGCCGATATTTGGCACGGTCGTGCCCGACCAGAAAAGCCCATATTTTCCATAATTCCAATTCAGTCCTTTAGGATTCGTTCTATTTGTGTGTGACCCTCTAGGATAACACTATGTTGGCAATGGGTCCAAACATGATCCCATAAGATATGATTAGGTTCTAGCAAACCATCATACCTACCCAAATAGTATAACTAGATACAAGTTCGCATTCCATTTAGAATATGTTATAATCCTTTTGTCCACGATGTCATTGAACACAAGTCATGGTCAACAAGTCAACTTGTTTTTGTTCAATACTTTCTCGATTCCGAATATGTTGATAATCCAAATGACATTGATCCAATCAATTCATTTGAGTCCGGCCGAACATTTTCATCAACATCATTCATACGAGAGGCCCAAGCTTGACATCTCTCCGAAGAGGGACAAATCCATATAAGCTTATTATTCTTCTCTACATGAATCCGATTATGCCAATCATACCCTTTATAACTACCCGGTTAAAGGTAGGGTTTGAATATGTCAAACATAATGTTCATCAAGTGGAAGACCATAATAACTTCATGTCTAAGGATTCAAATGACACAACTAATATGAGATATATATGTATGACATTGACCATGACATAAATATCATAGAGTGGGTCATGTCCAGTACCAAACAAGTACCCATAAATCTAACATGATTATCCCATGATCATTTAGCCTTTATACTAGTACCTAACAAGTACTAGAGACGGAGATTATTATAAGTAAACATGAACAATAATAATAATCAAAACAGCTCTATATTAATATGAATAAATGATAACAATTACAACGTTTATCAAACGTGCCTATGGCACCAACACCAACAATCTCCCACTTGCCCTAGGCCCAATCTCCCATGTATCTAATACCCATAGACCTAACATGACCATCATGTTTAGCTTGTGGAAGTCCCTTTGTTAGCGGGTCCGCAACATTGTCATCAGTTGGTACTCTGCATATATTTACGTCTCCCCTATCAATGATTTCTCGAATGATATGAAAACGCCTAAGTATGTGTTTGGATTTCTGATGTGCCCTTGGTTCCTTTGCTTGAGCAATAGCACCACTATTATCACAATAAAGGTCTATTGGATTAGCAATACTAGGAACCACTTCAAGTTCAGTAATGAACTTCTTAATCCAAACAGCTTCCTTTGCAGCATCCGATCTAGCAATATACTCAGCTTTCGTTGTAGAATCAGCGGTTGTACTTTGCTTGGAACTCTTCCAGCTTACAGCTCCACCATTTAACCTAAACACAAAACCCGATTGCGATCGACTGTCATCTCTGTCGGTTTGGAAGCTTGCATCCGTGTAAGCATTTACCACGAGATCATCTTCCATTCCTCCATAGATCAAAAACGAATCCTTAGTCCTTCTCAAGTACTTAAGGATCGCTTTTACAGCCATCCAGTGATTTTCACCGGGGTCGGATTGATATCTACTTGTCATGCTCAAAGCATAAGATACATCCGGCCTAGTACATATCATGGCATACATGATGGACCCAATTACCGAAGCATATGGAACATCATTCATCTTCTCACGCTCATCTTTTGTCTTAAGACATTGAGTCTTGCTTAGAGAAACTCCATGTAGCACTGGCAAGGTTCCTCTCTTAGAATTTTCCATGCGGAATCTTCTAATGACCTTGTCAATGTATGTACTTTGGCTTAAACCAATTAGCTTCTTTGATCTATCTCTGTAGATCTTAACGCCAAGGATATACGCTGCTTCACCCATATCTTTTATTCTGAAACACTTTCCTAACCAAGTCTTTACAGACTGAAGTGTAGGAATGTCGTTTCCAATGAGCAATATGTCATCCACATATAAAATAAGGAATAGCACTATGCTCCCCCTAATCTTCTTGTATACACAAGGTTCATCTTCATTCTTGATGAAGCTAAACTCTTTGACCGATTCATCAAAACGGAGATTCCAACTCCTAGAAGCTTGCTTCAATCCATAGATGGATTTCTGCAATTTGCATACTTTAGAACTTTGTTCAAAACCCTCGGGTTGTGTCATATAGACATCCTCTTGCAAATTCCTGTTAAGGAAGGCAGTTTTAACGTCCTTTTTGCCATATTTCATAGTCATGATATGCGGCAATGGCAAGCAAAATTCTTATAGACTTGATCATTGCTACGGGTGAAAAGGTTTCATCATAGTCAATACCATGAACTTGCCTATAGCCTTTCGCTACAAGTCTAGCTTTGTAAGTATGCACCTTCCCATCCATGTCAGTCTTCTTCTTGAAGACCCATTTGTATCCTATGGTTTTTACACCTTCGGGCGCATCAATCAAGTTCCAAACTTGATTATCTTGCATGGATTGTAATTCGGATTCCATGGCTCCAAGCCATTTCTTCGAATCAGGAGAAGTCATCGCCTCTTGGTAAGTGGTCGGTTCATCATTATCAATGATTTCCACCTCATTACTATCCGTTACGAGAAAATCATATCTCTCGGGCTCGGACTGTAACCTACCAGATCTGTGAGTTACTTGTGTATTTTTAACAGGTTCCAAAATTCCTTGTGGTTCTTGTTCTTGTTCCACTATTGGTTCAATGTCATTTTCTGGGTCTCGAATTTCTTCAAGATTTATTTCACTCCCACTGATTTCTTTGGAGAGAAATTGTTTCTCTAGAAAGACACCAGTACGGGAAATAAACACCTTGTTGTCCTCTCGGTTGTAAAAGTAATATCCTCTAGTTTCCTTAGGATATCTCACGAAAATACATTTATCATATTTGTGTGCTAGCTTGTCGGAGACAAGTCTTTTGACAAAAGCTTCGCATCCCCAAATCCTCATGAAAGACAAACAAGTTTTCTTTCCGCTCCACATTTCATATGGAGTCTTTTGAACCGATTTAGTTGGAACACGATTTAGTGTGAAAGCAGTGCTTTCTAGAGCATAACCCCAAAAGGATAAAGGAAGATCAACTCGACTCATCATTGATCGAACCATGTCCAACAAGGTTCGATTCCTCCTCTCAGACACACCATTCCATTGTGGTGTTCCGGGTAGAGTAAATTGTGAAATTATTCCACAATTCTTTAGATGATCATCGAATTCATGACTCGAGTATTCTCCACCTCAATCCGATCGAAGTGCCTTAATACTTTTGTCAAGTTGTTTTTCTACTTCATTTTGAAATATTCTAAATATCTCAAATGCTTCACTTTTATGTTTCATTAGGTAAACATACACAAATCTACTATAATCATCAGTGAAGGTTATGAAGTATTGAAACCCTCCCCTAGCATTGCTACTTAGTGGTCCGCATACATCGGAATGTATCAACCCCAATAAGTCGCTTGCCCTTTCACCTAGCTTGGTAAAAGGTGTCTTAGTAATTTTTCCAAGAATACACGACTCGCAAGTATCATATGACTCAAGATCACATGAACCCAAAAGGCCGTCCCCATGGAGTTTTGAGATACGCTTCTCATTAATAAGACAAAGACGGCAATGCCACAAATAAGTATGATTAACATCATTAGGTTTAGATTTCTTATTTACATGATAGACATTGTCATTATTTTCATTCTTGACATCCAAGACATAAAAGCCATTAAATGAATTAGCAATACCATAAAGCACATCATTTAAATAAATAGAAAATATCTTATTCTCAATAAGAAACTTAAAACCTTCATTATCCAAACAAGAAATTGAAATAATATTTCTACTTAGATCCGATACATAATAGCAATTGTTCAAAACAAGTATTAAACCGGAAGGTAAAGTGACTTCATAAGTCCCTACGGCTAATGCAGCAACTCTTGCTCCATTCCCTACTCGTAGGTCCACTTCACCCTCTTTAAGCAGTCTCCTATTCTTTAGTCCCAGCACATTTAAACAAATGTGAGAACCACATCCGGTATCCAATACCCAAGAATCAGTGGTAGAAAGGAGAATATCTATCATATAGATACCTGAAGTCGACGCAGTCCCACTACTCTTCTTCTTCTTTTGCTCTTCCTTAAAAGCTTTGCAATTACGTTTCTAATGACCAATTTCTTGATAATGGAAACAAATTGCATCCTTTTGTGAATCGGGTTTTGCCTCTGGAGCCTTGGCAACCTTTGCCTTGCTTATCTTGGGTTCGACAACTTTCTTACCCTTTCTTTTGGCACTAGCCTTCTTCCCATCTTGAACCATGAGCACAGGAGAACGTTTCTCCACAATCTTCATCTCCGCAGTTTTAAGCATACCATGCAACTCGGAGAGATTCTTATCCATTCCATGCATGTTATAATTCATCACAAACTGATTATAACATTTAGGCAATGAATTAAGAATGAGATCCGTGGCTAGCTCCAATGGGATTGGATAGCCAAGTTTCTCAAGATGCTCTATATAGCCTTTCATTTTAAGCATGTGAGGACTCACTTGTTGCCCTTCACTCATTTTGTAAGAAGTGAATGCAACAATGGTCTTGTACCTCTCTTGCCTAGCTTGCTCTTGAAACATGGCTCTTAACTCCACGCCTATCTCATAGGCTTCCAAATGTTCCAAACTTTGTTGGAGTTTTGAGCACATAGTAGCAAGCATGAGACAACTTACATCTCTAGAATCATTACAATGTTTTTTGTAACTGTCTCTTTCTGCCCTAGGGGTAGTGGCTTCTGGTTCAACAGGAAGAGGCCCATCGAGAATGTACAACTTATCTTATTGCCTAAGAACTATTCTTAGGCTACGGATCCAATCCATAAAGTTAGTACCATTCTCTTGGAGCTTATCCTTTTCAAGGATCGATCGCAACGAAATTGATTGAGTGTTGGTTGTCATTATCTGCAATTATGCAGGAAAAATTTTCGAAATTTAATAAGTACCAATTTCACTAAAGAAATAAATAATGTATTTTTCCAAAAAATACTCCCACTAAATTATACAACCTTCTTATACATCCAATGTATAATATAATTTAAATGAGCCAAGATCCAACTTTAATTTAATTTCAAGTCCACGGAGGCGGATTACACAAAATTAAATTAATTAGGTAGACGATCATGTCAATCATATCCCATATGACTCTTAGATCCTTTTCTGAGATTCTTTAAGAAATCCAATTTCATAAAGCATCTTTAATCTCATATTTGCATAGGCCCAAAACTGTTTTGACGCCTAATTAAGTTCAACCATTTTAAACGTATAGTTAATGTGCCTCGCGTGGGCGTTCCCACATTATCTATCTTGCGCATACATAAATAAAGTCAATGTACCTCGCGGAGGCGAATCCACATTGAAATTACTCATATACTAACAAGTGTTTTAATCATGGCATGGCAAAATGAACTTAAAACTTTCTTTGAAGGTTTATTACATATAGCATATAACATATTTATGAGCACATAATATAAACATGTTACACATCAAGTTTAGCCACTAAATTAATAGTCATTAATTTAAGCATAACATTTATGTGTCAATTGTTTCTCTATAATTATGATGATGAAACTTCTTTGAACTTTGGTTATCATCTCCAAATCAAGACAACAATAAGTGCGGCCGAAACTAAGCCATAAGGCAACCACAGTTCCGCACTAATTCAAGAAACCAAGAAAGTAGTCTATGTGGCCGAAACTAAGCAATAGATGATCTCGATGAACGTAAGCCAATTGCATCCACAATTCCACATGGATCTCCAATCTTTGAATCAAGAACTTTGTTTCTCAATTTTAGCAATTATGAACTCTTTATAATTCTAACTTCGTTTTATCTTTGAAACTTTGATTGCGATCAAATTTGGGAAACACAATCTCGATGAACGTAGATTAGCCATCCAAACTTTGAACCAATCTCAGAATCACAAGACTAAAACAATTAGGAAAATTAAACCCCGATATCCACACCCAAACCCTAGCAAGAGCCCCCCAACTGAAACCCTAGGTCCGGCCGGGTCTCTTCATTGGGTCCAGTCGGACCTCCTCTGAAAAATCCCAGATTTTTAAAGTTCCAAAATTTATCTCAAAATTGTTTTTCCCGATTCAATTAGGATTTGGTGTTCATGGTGATCCAATCACCATGATCATCAAAACCTTGAATGAACAATTCATGAATCCCTAGATTATCAAAACTTTGATCCAATCAAAAAATTGATAACCCTAACAATTTTAAATCCACCATAATTTTTATTGCGATTGAATAGTGCGATTAAAGTTTATAAAACAATAAACCACATAAAATCATATAACACATAAACATCATAATCCAATATTCATATCATGCTAGGCACATAAACAAGCAATTTATATACACACAACATGATCTAGTATTGAAATAATCAACATGAACGGGGCTCTGATACCACTGTTGGGTTTCATAGTAACATGCGCAGCGGAATTAAGCATTTAAATTTTTCATGAAACCCAAAGCCATCGATAGCAGGCCAATTACTGTTGGAGTTGCTCTTTTCCCTGGCAGTTAGTGCACAGATAGGTGATAGAGGCAGATAATTTTCCGCATCTAGTCTAGAATAGGGGAAAGGGGGCTGGATATGTTGATCGATCTTGAGAAAGCATACGATAGGCGGCTAAACTGGGACTTCCTACTGAAAATGCTCTAAGAAAGATTCCGGAGAGTTGGGATCCGTTCATATGATTATATCAAATACATGCAATATGAATACTAGAATACTAACCCTTGATGACTTTGAATTTTAGCCTTTGATCTTGGTGAAGACTTTGAAGCTTGATCACGAACAAGTAAGAACACGAACTTTGAAGATGATGAGCTTCACCCTCTAGCGATATCCACACCTCGAACGAATATCAAGAGCACTTGATCTTGGTTGCTAGACCAAAATTATGAAACACACTTTCACAATTATATTGACTATATGGAATTATGAATTCTTGATCTTAGATTCCAAATCACTAATCAACAATATTGTTCTCTCAATGAACTAGGTTAATCAACCTTAATGGCTGGTGAAAAAGACTTTATATAGGTCTTAGTCCTTAACCCTTAAGGACCTAGGATTCCTAAATCCCGTCACCCAATTTAAGGAAATAACTTTCTGTCCAAGCAGCACTGGCACGGTCGTGCCCTAAAACTGGCACGGCCGTGCCACTAGAGTCGAGCCTGGCCTCCGAAATCTGATTATTGGCACGGTCGTACTTTATAATCGGCACGGCCGTGCCTAGCACGGTCGTGCGTTATAACCAGCACGGTCGTGCCTGACCAGAAAAGCCCATATTTTCCATAATTCAAATTCAGTCCTTTAGGATTCGTTCTATTTGTGTGTAACCCTCTAGGATTACACTATGTTAGCAATGGGTCGAAACATGATCCCATAAGATATGATTAGGTTCTAGCAAACCGTCATACCTACCCAAATAGTATAACTAGATACAAGTTCGCATTCCATTTAAAATATGTCATAATCCTTTTGTCCACGATGTCATTGAACACAAGTCATGGTCAACAAGTCAACTTGTCTTTGTTCAATACTTTCTCGATTCCGAATATGTTGATAATCCAAATGACATTGATCAAATCAATTCATTTGAGTCCGGCTGAACATTTTCATCAACATCATTCATACGAGAGGCCCAAGCTTGACATCTCTCCGAAGAGGGACAAATCCATATAAGCTTATTATTCTTCCCTACATGAATCCGATTATGCCAATCATACCTTTTATAACTACCCGGTTAAAGGTAGCGTTTGAATATGTCAAACATAATGTTCATCAAGTGGAAGACCATAATAACTTCATGTCTATGGATTCAAATGACACAACTAATATGAGATATATATGTATGACATTGACCATGACATAAATCTCATAGAGCGGGTCATGTCCAGTACCAAACAAGTACCCATAAATCTAACATGATTATCCCATGATCATTTAGTCTTTATACTAGTACCTAACAAGTACTAGGGACGAAGATTATTATAAATAAACATGAAAAATAATAATAATAATAATCAAAACATCTCTTTATTAATATGAATAAATGATACAATTACAACGTTTATCAAACGTGCCTAGGGCACCAACACAAATAGACAAGATTGTCCAAAACACTATTCATCATTTGCCATTTAAGGAATAAAGCAACTAAGAATCTTAAACTGGACATACCAAAAAAGAAAATAAGAACCTTAAATTGGGACGGAATGAGTATATATTTGTTGGTGTGTTTTTTTTTTTTTTTTTTTTTTTTTTTAATCTTACCTTATTATGTAAAATTCAAAACCTAATAAGTAATGACATATATGCATTTCGCATAATGAAACTTACTACTGACAGCATAATCAAATGCACTTTTTCATCTGTTTGCAAATAATGCAATTTATCATTGTATGGTACAAATAAATACTCCATCCGTTTCATGTGAATTGAGACCAAAACTTTTGGAACACAATCTAAGGAAAAGTAAAAGAGAGAAATAGGGGAGGAGATGTTTGTGAGTGTGAAAAATTAAATAGGAGAGAGAATGAGTGGGAGGAATAGTAAGTTGATTGGTGTATGTGAGTGTAAAAATAATGTAAGAGAGAGAATGAGTGTGAGAAATAGTTAAGATTCTTTGCCATTTTGGGCAGTCTCAATTGATGTGGAACGGACGAAAAAGGAAATAAGTCTCAATTCACATGAAACGGAGGAACGGAGAGAGTAAATCACAATCCTAATAAACATTGGCAAGTAAACTACAAGACTTATTGCAGTAATGTCAGAATACAAAATTTCCAAAACAACCGGAAAGATTTTACAAAATAGGGCCTAAACTCCTCGTAGTGGTGCCAGTTTAAGGCATGACGTCCAAAATTTAGCGAAATGAAGCCTGACGTGATAACTTTTGATCAAAACAGACC
The DNA here is from genome assembly GCA_026119855.1 of Campanula takesimana. NCBI lineage: Eukaryota > Viridiplantae > Streptophyta > Magnoliopsida > Asterales > Campanulaceae > Campanula > Campanula takesimana. The sequence continues at coordinate 1,564,085 of JAOWBW010000244.1, read as the reverse complement.
TTTTTGACGGAATTCGTTAGAAAACCTAGTTAAGCCATATGTGCCATGTACATGGCATACATAAAGTTTAAAATAATTCACCCTACTCCATCCATCCATTAAAGGTTCAAAAGAAACCTAACTCAGTTAATTGAAGTGATTATAGTTGGCAATTACTCTCTCCATCATAACTACCACAAACCTTGACCACCACCATGTAGTTTCTGCTGTTACCACACCACCACTATGCCACCAGCCACCACCTACCACCCTTTCTATTTTTTGCTTCTTCTTCACTATGTCTTTCAACTTCTACTCCACCACTCCCTATTTCAAAACGAACACCATAGCCCAACTCCACCTTCCAGCTAAGCTTCCCCATTACTACCATAGAAACATCACCACTATCCCATCACACCACCACCGCATATCCACTAGTCTCAAAAATCAAAAATAAAATAAAAATCACAAGTCAATAACCCATCTCCATACAATACCCAACATCTTAATTCAAAATAGAACCGTGACAAACCTTCAATCCAAGCACCCCACATCAAAATTAGAATCAAACCGCAAAATAAAAGGCAATGAGAATTCGAAATCAAAATTAAACTATTGCGTTGCTTTGTCAAAAAAAAAATGTTTAAAAATTCCCAGATTTGGGCGTGGGTGTAATGGAGAAAGCAGAATTCTGGTTTTGATGCAAGGAATATAAAGAGAATTGGAGATAAATCCGATCTTGCAGTGGTGTATTTTTTTTTTAGCGAAAGGAGACGGTACTCCCTTGATTTTATTTAATAGAAAAATGAAATACAAGCATAAAGCGGGGACATGATAACCTCAACCAAAACTAAAGGGGAGATCTTACACAAATTGTAAGATCCTCTACATGAAAGGAAGGGGAACCTATTACAAAATAGTCAAATAAAATCCATAAATAGAAAACAAGCAAACAACTGAAAAATTACACCCTAATGTGCGGGATAGATGCTTGATCACTCCTGATTTTAGGAGTCCAGATCTCCTGTACCACTATGTGTGCCACTCTCTGTGCCACAAATGATCCAACGGCTCACAGTTTTTAAGATTAACATTTTATTAATATTATTCAAACATATTAACGGTTGGATTACTTGTGGCACAGGGAATGACACGCATAGTGGTACAGGAGATCTGTACTCTGATTTTAGCCTTGCAGGAAACAGGAAGTTCGTTGAAATGATAGAACCGAAAATTGCTTTCCATATCCGCCACATAATTAGCAAGAGAATCAACAGCCATGTTGCCTTCACTAAAAATATGGGAAATCTTGTAAGATATTCCTTCTAAAAACCTCCATATATCATGAACCTCATACCAAATCTGCCATGGAATTTTGTAATCCTTTATCAATATCTTTGCAAGCCCTTCAGAATCCACCTCAATCCAAACCGATTGGTAACCCATTTTCCGAGCTATCCTATGCCATTAAGCGCAGCCTTAGCCTCCGCAATCATGTTCGAAGTCATGCCATTAGAGGATGCAAAACCAATAATTTAATTACCATGAAAATCACGAAGACCCCCACCCGATGCAACCCGGATTTCCACGAGCTACACCATGTGTGTTAATCTTAACTTGATCATGTGAAGGGAAGGTCCAAGAAACCACTCAAAATGTTTTTGAATTTTTTTAGCCACCTTTAAAGTTAAAGAAATTCATCACAGAGTTATCAAAAGGAGATGTCCGAAAACATAAATGGCGAGCCATTGCAATTAACGAAACCTCCTTTGAAACTCTATCAATAATAATATCAGCACTACCCCTTTGTCATCAAACCTAGATTTATTCCTATTCTTCCAAAGTTCCCAAAGGATTAAACCCGGAAGAACAGAAGTCAGCCATTGAACAACTGGAGAGGGGGTTGGTAATCTACTGTATGAAACATCCAACTAATGAGCTTTTGCTGGAGAGATTCACCCGAGATATGAATACCCACAATATTATCAAAACAAACTCATACTTTAGAAGAGAGCTCCCCATGTAAAAGAATATGACATAAACCTCCCTTTTAGGGTTAGTACAACAATGGCATTTAGAGGCAAGATAAATACCTTTTCTTTGAACTGCATTGTCCGTGGGGATTGCATTCTTGCGAGCTTTCCACATAAAAACTAAAATTTTGAGTGGAAGGTGTTTATGCCAAATCCCACCATACACCCGACTTCTAACTCTAGCAACACGACACTCCCTCCATGCAGTTTGAACCGAAAAATTTCCTGAAGAAGAGGGGATCTAAAAGAGGGAATCCGGTTGATTTGAAAGTTGAACATGATTCTCACGCAAAAAGGAGACTAACTGCTGCCCAAAATTTTGTCTAACATAATCCTCACGAAGGATACCATCTTGAAACAAGCTATGTACAGGAATATGGTCTTGAGATGTGAAAACAAGATCCTGCCAAAACCACTTCTCTTGGATAGAGATATTCCCATTCCCTATACCCCATTCCAATCTTTCTTCCATGATGTCTTTAGCAACAACCATTCTTTTCCAAACATGTGAGCAACCCGTTTTAATAGTTGCATCATTGGACGAATGTTGTGACAAAATTTTCCTTGAATAAATGAGACCCATAAAGAATTCCCCATCCGGAATCACCACCATAATTTCATAGCAAATGCCTTAGAAATCTCCTCAAAATTTCTTATTCCAAGACCTCCTTCATCTTGAGGCCAAAGCATATCATCAAGAGCAACCCAACGACACTTTTTAATATGATTCGCATCACTCCAGAAATAGTCAACAATAATTCGATTAAGCTTATGGATAACTCCTAAACCTTCTTGTTGATTGATTGAAATAATTCTTGAGCTAAGAGAATAGTTTCATGAATCAACCTACCTTTAACGAAACCAATTTGATTAGGGGAGATAATACGAGGAAGCACCAAAGATAACCTGCCTATAAGAAGCATAGTGATGATCTTATTCGAGAAATTGCAAAGACTAATTGGTCTAAACTCAGTGAAACGAGTAGGGGCTGCAATATTAGGGATAGTTATGATAAGAGTGCTAGTCCAACTTCTTGGTAGGTGAAACCCAGAAAAGAACTCCCTAACAGCCCGATATAAACCATCTTTAATAATCTCCCAACAACTATGATAGAATGCACCAGTAAACCCATCTGGACACGCAGCACTAGTACCATTCATGGAATAAACCACCAATCTGACCTCTTCCATAGAGGGAGTAACAATCAAAGCTTCATTATCCTCGCCATTAATAAGAGAGGGAATATAATCAAGGACATCATGTTGGAAATTTGGCTTGAAAAGGGTCAACTTTGAGTGGGTCCCATTGGTGGGTCCCTATTGACTTTGACCTTGGTCAATGTTTATACTTGTAGTATGTTATATCATGAAAAATATTGGTGTTTTGGTGAAAGCCAAAATGATGGATTAAATCCATAGTTCTAAGACTTCAAATATGAGCTTTTAAGAGACTTTTGCTTCCGACATGAGAAGAAAGGGAAAACGAAAAAAAAAAAAAATTCTCTCTCTAGGCGATTCTCTCTAGGGTTTCGTCTCCTCCTAGGGTTTCCTAGGTTTTTCCTCTTGGGCTGCCGCCGGCAGCTTGTTCCGGCTCTTCATTGTCTCCGGCCATTATGGCCACATCTTTAATGGCTGATCCGTCCTGTTTTCCTCCACTCCAGCAACCTAAATCTGCCCAATCTTTGATCTTTCCTAACCCCAATGGTAATACCTCCACTAACCCTAATTCGCTGCATGGCTGCGGCGCTTTGGGAAACCCTAATTCCGTTAATGATCCTACTACTCTGATTCCTAATTCAGCCCCCGACAAACAATCTACATCTAACAAATCCTTTGCTTCATTGGTTTCACAGCCACGTACGCCTCCTGTTCATGACATTCCGTTGCTTCCTGCTTCTACTCACAAAGGGATTCCTTCTCTGAAACTTTCCAAGGAAGCTATTGACGCTTTCGCCAAACCGTTCGCGTGGACGCTAGTGGGAAAATTCACTAATGGTCGCCCTACGATGGAAGCATCAAGGATTGCTTTTAACCAGTTTCAATTAAAAGGTACTGTCAAACTTGGCCACCTTGATTCTCGACATATGCTCATTCAATTGAACAATGAAGAGGATTTTCAACGTTTATGGACACGGGATATCTGGTATGTTAATCGATTCCCTATGCGCACCTCTGTTTGGACTCCTTCATGGAAGCCACAAACGGATTCCTCAATAGTTCCTGTTTGGGTTAGTCTCCCGGGGCTACCAGTACACTTGTTTAATAAAATTTTCTTGTTTTCGCTTGCGAGAATTTTTGGTAAACCCATGTCAATTGATAAACCTACTGCTGATCTTTCTAGGCCAAGTGTGGCAAAGATCTTGGTTCAGGTTGATCTCCTTAAACGATTGCCCGATAAAATTCATGTAGATTGTGGTGACTGCATGCCAAGTTTTTTTCAAGCTGTGGAATATGATAATCTGCCTCTATACTGTACTCATTGCTCGATTTTGGGGCATGATACCTTTAACTGTCGAGTCTTGCATGCTGAATCTAAAAAGAACCAAGATGATGAAGGAAAGAAGGTGAATAATAAAAATGTGGAATCTCAGAAGGTAGATAAAGAAGGCCTTACAAAAAAGAATGATGCGAAACAGGAAGTGTGGGTTTAAAAAGGTGCTAATGCAAGTACAAGTAATATCCATGATATAGGTTCTCTTGATAATTTGGATAAAAGGACAACCATTGATTTAACTAAGAAGGATGATGGTTCAAAGGTAGAGAAATTGCCATTAATGTCTAGACAGAATTTAGTGCTTCCTCAAGCTGTTAATGATGCTCTCACAAGATCCCTTAAGGCTATTCTAACTAAATTGCCTAATACAAATGTTGAGGTGGAAATCCCTCTGCCAGATATTCAAAACCCCCAAAAACTTTGTACCCCTATTCGAGATGATTCTGCTATGAGAGCTAAGGTATCCTCTATGGTTAAAATGAATACTTACAGCTCTCTTAATCTATCTCCAATAACCCCTCAGGTTACTACCACTACCCAGGTTGTTGCTGCTCATCTTGATTACAAGGAAGGGAATTTAGTAGCATCTGGAAAGGATGATGATGAGGGATTCACTACAGTCTCTTATAAGCGCAAAAAGGGCAGGGAGAAATCCCCATCTTTGTAAGGTCACTCTCCCATATTTCCATTTATCCTGTTTACTTTCTTTATTATTGGTTTTTTAATGGTGTCGTTTATAAGTTGGAATGCTCGTGGTATTTCTAATAGTGCCACTGTGAGAAGAATTAAGCGTTTATTTTGCTCTCATTCAGCCTCTTTGTGTGCTATTTATGAGCCGAAAGTTAATACATATCGTATGGCTTCTTTTATTCGTAATTTGGGTTGTGAAGGTGGTGTGGTTAATTGTTCGAACAGAATATGGATCCTTTGGAAACATGGAATTCAAGGGGGTGTTATTCAAGACTCTTCTCAAGCCTTAACTGTGGAACTCTCTCACCCTTTATGGAATGAATCTGTTTGGATCACCTTTGTTCATGCTAGTTGTAACAGATTAGCAAGAATTCAGTTATGGGAGGAGTTGATGGCTATTAGTGAGGTTGATCAACCTTGGATGGTAGTTGGGGATTTTAATGTTGTTTTAGACCAAACAGAAAAGATTGGGGGCAGGCCTATTAATAATATGGCAACCACAGAATTCTCGGACATGCTACAATACTTAAATCTTATGGATGCTGGTTATGAAGGTAATATGGCTACTTGGACCAATAAGAGAAGAGGAAGAAGGGTCATTTATCAACGTATTGATAGGGCTTGTTATAATGAGAGGTGGCTGCATCTATTCCAGCTCACTAAAGTTATCCATGCTGCTCGGTTATGTTCTGACCATGCTCCTTTAATTATTCACATTAAAATTGAAGCTGAAGCAAATAGAGGTTCTTTCCGGTTCTTAAATATTTGGCTCAAGCACCCTGGTTTTGCTGACCTTGTTAAAGAGTCTTGGGACCTTCCGATGGAGGGTAGACCTATGGTCTGTTTTGCGAAGAAGTTAGGGAGATTGAAAAAATGCATTTCCATTTGGAATAAGCAAGTTTATGGCAGGATTGAGCAGCAAATAAAGAATGCAGAAGATGAGGTTCTTTTGAGAGAAGTTCAACATCAACAAAGTAACAATGAGGAGTCTAGGGCTGCTCTAAACCTTGCCCAAGCTCATCTTTTATCAAAGCTGTGAACTGAGGAAGATTTATGGGCTCAAAAAGCTCATCTACGCTGGTTAAAAGAGGGGGATAAGAATACGAAATTCTTCCAAGCAAAGGTTAAGAGGAAGAGGCAAAAACTGTTCATTCACCGTATTAAAAATAGACAGGGAGTTTGGCTCATGGATCAAAATGAAATCAAAGAAGAAGCAATTGGTTTCTACTCTGACCAATTACAAGGTCAGCTTGAAAACCCATCGGATGATTTTTCATTTCTTATTCCTCGTCTTATTAATGAGGATGATAATCTGATGCTTATAAATCCGCCTACTATGGCTGAAATTCGAGAGGTTATTTTCTCTATGGATGGTCAAAGCGCTGCCGGTCCGGATGGTTTCACAAGGGAATTCTATAAGGGCTGCTGGGTTTTTATAAAGGAAGATTTATTTAGAGCTATTGGAGACTTCTTCTCTGGTTTTCAAATGCCAAGAAGCTGGACTAGTACCCTGATTGTGACCATTCCTAAGGTGGATTCTCCTACATCCTTTTCTGATCTTCGTCCTATAAGTCTTTGCAATTTCAACAATAAAGTGATCTCCAAACTCCTCACATGTCGCTTAGCCTCTATTCTTCCTCGTATTATCTCCCCTCAACAAAGCGATTTTGTTAAAGGGCGGTTGATTCATGAAAATGTTCTTCTAGCTCAAGAGATTATGAAATCTATTGATAGAAAGGTTTGGGGTGCTAATGTTGCGCTTAAACTTGACATGGCAAAAGCGTATGACCGTCTCTCCTGGTTCAGCCTTGTTAAGGTTATGCGTTGGTTTGGTTTCAATGTGGTCTGGATCGATATGATTTATAGATGCATCTCCAATAACTGGTTTTCTATTTTAATCAATGGAGAGAGTTGTGGCTTCTTTCATTCTACCAGGGGTTTAAGGCAAGGTGATCCCATTTCGCCATATCTTTTTATCATTGCTGCTGAAATGATGAGCCGTGGCTTAAATCACCTTCATACTATATATCCTCATTTCAGATATCGTATCCATATTAATGCGCCTATGGTGTCTCACCTTGCATATACTGATGACGTGATAATTTTCTGCAATGGAGCGAAAAATTCCCTTGAAAAGCACATGGAATATTTGGAGTGGTATCAAAATTTCTCGGGTCAATTAGTGAATATTCAAAAATCTGGTTTCATCACCGGCAAGATTGGAGATAGGGATGAGATGATTGCTGCCATTACGGGTTTTTCCAAACAAGACCTTCCTATGTCTTATTTGGGATGCCCTATATACACCGGTAGAAAGAAAATCAGCCTTTTTGCTCCCCTAATTCGAAAGTTGGAGAAAAGACTTGCCTCATGGAAAGGAAAACTTCTATCTCTTGGAGCAAAATTAACTTTAATTCAGTTGTGCCTTGCTGCCATTCCTATTTATTATCTCTCTCTTATTGATCCCCCTAAAGGCGTCATTCATGCTATTGAGAAGATTATTGTTCGATTCTTATGGAGCAATATCGATGGTGATAGGAAGTGTCATTGGCTCTCTTGGGATAAAATGAGCTGGCCTTTGGATGAAGGTGGCTTGGGCATCCGTAAATTTGAGGACATTTCTATGGCTTTTTCTATGAAGTTATGGTTGGCGGTTAAGGACAGCCGACTCTCTTTGGACCGCCCTTATGCTTGCTAAATATTGTTGGGAATCCCATCCCATGGATGCAAATATCCCCTCTTATCCCTCTCATACTTGGAAGCGCATGGTAGCTGCTAAAACTCTTGTCGAGCAGCGGCTTGCTTGGCGAGTTGGTCGGGGTCATCTTTCCATTCATGAAAATTGGCTATATGGTAATATGGGTAATCTCCCTCATGCTCATACTGAAGTTTTCTCTCTATTTGAGAATGGCCTCCCTCGTTCTAACTTTATTAGAGAGAATTATGGGAATTAGATTCTAGCTATTATTCAGTCTCATTGCATCCAACTTTCTGATTCTCTGGATGTTCCCATTTGGTTGCCTTCTCCCTCTGGAAAGTTCACGGTCAGCTCTGCTTGGAAGGAATGCCGTAAAAGTAGGGTCATTTCGGCTTTACATTCTTATTGCTGGAACAAACACATCCCAAGAAAAATCTCTGTGTTTCTTTGGAGGGTCCTTCATAACGGCCTCCCTACGGATGATATGGTCAAGAAAAGGGGTGTCCAAGGTGCATCAAAATGTGATTGCTGTTCAGATCATAAGGAAGAGTCTATTATGCATGTTCTTTCAAAAGGTGAGACTGCCCTGTTGGTTTGGGATCATTTCGCTTTGATGTGTGGCATTCGTATATCTAGGGGTACTATCCATCAAACTCTAACTCGATGGTGGTGTGGCTGTAACTCTTCTTCATCGCTCCTTAAGTGGCTCATTACCATTATCCCAGCCTTCATTTGTTGGGAGCTTTGGATTGCTCGTAATAAGAGCCGATTTGAAGGCATTGCTATGAACCCCAATTCCATTATCCATAAGGTTTGCATGCAGATTTCATCTATTGCTTCAGCTTTCTCCCTTTCTTTCTCCCATTCTTATGATGATTCCTTCCTTCTGAATAAATTTCATGTTCGTATTTCCCCTCCTAAGCCTCTGAATATAAAAAAGGTTGTTTGGGAAACTCCTTATCCCAATGAGATAAAGATTAATACGGATGGGGTTTCGAGGGGAAATCCCGGTCTTGCTTCGGGAGAGGGGGGGGGGGGGTCCTTCATGATCACAATGGCCAATTTCTCTACGGTTTCTCTTCATTTTATGGGATTGAGTCGAACATGGTAGCGGAGGCTAAAGCAGCTCAAGATGGCCTTGTGGCTGCTCTTTTGAGAGGTTACCAGCAAGTTTGGTTAGAATTGGATTCCCAAGTGCTCACGCGAATCATTATAAAGGAATACCATATTCCTTGGTCTATTGGGTATATCATTTCTCACATTCATCGCCTAATGAATATCATGAACATTCGGGTTACCCATAATTATAGAGAAGGAAATAGCGTGGATGATTATTTAGCTAACATTGCAGCGGATACAGAGCAGAATTTCGACTTTATCATGGTGAATGATCTTCCTTTGCAATGTCAAGGGCTGCTATCTCTTGACAAAGCAAGGACCCCTTATATTAGATCTAAATAGCTTGTGTTTTTGGGATTTTGTATTTTTATTAGAGTTCATGGCTAGATTCTTTTATAGGTTATTCTCCTCTTATTGTAGTCACCCCCCTTCTATTGTAGAGGATCTTACAGTTTGTGTAAGAACTCCCCCCTTTGTTTTTTCAGGTGGTTGAGGCTGTCATGTCCCCCACCTTGTTTGTATTTAATTTTCATTATTAATAATATCTAGGGAGGTACCGCCCTCCTTTCGCCAAAAAAAAAGAAAAAAAAAAGAGACTTTTGCTTCCAAGGATGAAATGGGTTTGTTGCCATCCCACATGGGAAAGAAAACGCAAGCCTTCCCTTTGCTTAAAAGTACTAAAGGCTTTTGGGCCATTGTGAGAGCCCGCGCTCGAAGACAAACCGCGAAGTGACCGTCCCGCGAGGGCGGTTCGGGTTGATGCCTCGTGCTTTCGGAAATGCGTTCGGTTCCCTCATAATGGTTTCCTCTCGATGGAATCAAAACAGTCAAGAGTCGCCACCTCATTTTATTTTAGGAAAAACGAAGATAAAACCTTTTTTTTTAGAGAAAGTGGGTTCGGGGGCTAATTTACGAGAGAGAGACCGTTAGGCACTCTCCTCGCCCGTGATGGTCTCTAGTATGCATGCCACTTAAATTCATTTTATGCCTTTTATATCTTGTTTTATTCCCTAACAAAATGGTGATTAATATATGAGGAGGTCTTCCTATTCTAGGATTGTTTGCTTTAATTCACAAATGAGAATCGGTTTGGGTGGACTCTCACTTGGTTTTGAAAATGATTTAGCATTCACATCCAGTAAAGGAAAGAACATAAAAGGGGTGGGGGATTAATATATACAAATGGTAAGTAAATGGGAGACAAATCCCATATCAAATGAATGTCTAAAACTCCGTCCCAAATCAATTTAGGGACTGCTGTCCCTCTCTCTTTCTTGTACCTGCTCTTATACTTACACAATCTTGAAAGTAAAGGTTTGGAAAAGTCCCTAACACATCAAGTATCAACCATGAATTTTCCTCTGATTTTAGGAGCATTTTATGGTGTCCAAATAAGGCATGCAAGATAATACTTTCAACAGCCAAATCTGACAGATATTCATACACTCATAAAAGATTCACTTTTTGTATCATGAAAACTGGGGAATAATAGGTAACACTAAACATGAAAGTTATTCCTAACATATTAAAGTTAAGATCTGGAGAGTTTAAAGGCATCAAGAAAGTTTAAGTCACACAAAACATCTCTGACATTTCCATGTCAGAGATGAACCAGCACAGATTTGCAGATCAAGAGTTCAAACAATAAATGGAAAAAACAGCTTATACTCATGGGAAAAATATGATCTTAGCATGACAATCTTCCTGTGTTTGTTTAGAACAAAATCCCTTTTGTGTTCTAAGACCAAAAACCACGTTTACTATGCATAAATAGGGTAACAAGACAGAAAGGTGCAGATGGACAGTATGCTGGAAATATACAAAAGGGATGAAAACACCCATAAAAATCTCACTCAAATGAGATAATATGAACATGAAACTTTGGGTAAACATATATCTATATGTTAACAACACAAAACCACTGCCATTTGAGTATTTAATCATGATATATAATCATTTAGAAAGAAGAACAACAAGAACATCAACATTGTATCTTTTGGACATCAAATGGAGGTCTAGCCTAACAAAGTGGCTAGACCTCTTAACAAGTTACATGATCAACTACATCTTACATTTAGAGAGATTACAAGATGAAGAGATTACCTAAGTTGTGCTTCCTTTGCTTCCAAGGGAAGACTTTTTTGGTTTTTTCTTAAGGTGTTTGCCTTTGTGATTGAAAGAGTGTTTGATTATTTGATTTGTGTTGTATCTAGTGATTGTTTTGTGGTGGTGCTATGGTGGTGTGGTGGTGGTTTAATGACTGAGATTTGAGAGGGTTGTGGATGCTTGAGAGAGCAAAAGAGGGCTGAATGTGTGTTGTGTGTCTCTCTTGTGGTGTGTCTTGAAAATGGATGAGGGAGGTGATAATATTAATGAGGGAGGTTGTAAATGACATTAGGTACCCTTGCTAAGGCCTAGGAGGTAATTTAGGGGTCATGTTGATGAACACCTGTAGGTCTGATCTTCCCATAGTATCCGTACGGGTTGGGTTCCTGTCTTATCTTTTCCAAAGTATCCGTACGGATTGACGTCCGTCTGCTGGAGAATCTTGATTTGCCACGTGTCGCGTTCTGATTGGCCAATCCCTTATCCAATTGGCCAACTACCTTGGGCCACTTGCTGCAATGTGGTTGGCTTCATTAATGCCTTCTTTGAATTTATTTGACATAGATGACTGCAAATATTGCTTCCGGTATTGGTTCCGCAACAGTCCAAGTTTTGTCCCTGTCCACGCACAACGGTGTCCCAGTTGTCTGCGATCCCAACATGAAAGATGCTTGAAATAATCTCGTGGTCACGTTCGTCTATCTGAAATATGTTTATAAGCAAGGGATGACAATGATATATTTTTAATGCATAGAATGAACAATAACGGGCAGTTCTAGGGGTACGGGCCCCGTTTCGGGTCCCGCAACTCTAAAATTGAAGTACATGCCTGCTTACTCGTTTTTTCGCTCTGATCATGAATTTGAAGTCCGTTAATCCACTCGATGCACCGATAAGGCTCATGGCACTCCCGCGTAGCCAAATCTGGGGCTTTAGGTCAATTTTAGGGTTTAGACCGATTAAAAGGGGTTTGATAAAGGGTGCGAGATAGGGGTGTCTACAGAGCCCCTCGTCGAATCTCCTTGTAATGTACAGGGGATTCTACGATCACTAAGAGACAAACGATCTCGTCTAGGGTATAACGGCTGGGTCCAAGGTAGGACTTCCTACATATTTCTTTCGAGAATCAAGCCTCCGTAGTTATAACTCAAACAAATAATCAAACTAGCACAAACAATGGTCGGCCCCGGATTCCTGGTTTACCTACATATCTTTTTCGAGAATCAGACCAATCGTAGTTCAGGTTTATTAAAACAAAAACAAGAAATTGCAAGGGATAGCATTGAGATGTGTCGTCTCTTTGCTGGGGGTTGCATTGAGATGCATCGTCTCTTTGTTGGGGAGGAGATTGACATGAGAATGACTGGGCTCTCTCGAGCGTCCTACGTATCCCTTTTTGGGGGAATCAAGTCAAAACGTAGTTCGGGGAGGTACAACTCAAGGAGAAGACCACGATCAACAATACTCAAGGATTGACGCAAGGTACAGTCAGAGTGGGGGATACTGTAGACACCCCGCCTTGGACCTCTCACCCCGATTGCATACATAGTATTTTTTATTTAACTTATTTTTGTTGATTTTTTTTACTTCGGTTAAGTTCCTATCTGATTCCGTTAGTTTTGGACTAAACTGCATAACAGAGTTAACTTTTAGGGTCATTCTATCCTTTTGTCATTTCTACCCGTGGGCGCCTCCCGTAATGGTCATGGGGCGCGTGCGCGTTTAGTCCAATAGGCCGGACTCGCGCGCTTCCCACTTTGATTGTTACGGATTGCAGCCTTTTCCCTCCATTTTTAGAGTCAATAACAACCTTTTCATCACATGTTTTATTCTAGCATTAAACCCATTTTATTTTGTAACTCCCAATCCTTTATTCTAGCCATTCTCTATAAAAACAAAATATTTTATTTCATTCTTATTTGAATTTCTATTTATTATTTTATTTTCTTTATTTTCTTATTGGTTAGAAAAGCTTCTTTTCCTCCTTTCTCTTTTTTTTTTTGGCGAAAGGAGACGGTACTCCCTAGATTTTATTAATATGAAACAAAATAATTACAAACGAGGTTGGGGACTTGACGGCCTTAACTACCTTAGAAAGAGACACAAGAACTTTCTCTACACTTACACTTTTTTTTTTTTGGCGAAAGGAGACGGTACTCCCTAGATTTTATTAATGAAGCAAAAACAGTACAAGAATGGTGGGGGACATGACAACCTCAACCACCAAAAATGAAAAGCTATGGGGGAGGCCTTACACATACTGTAAGGACCTTTACAATAGAGGGAGGGGAATTTAGAATACAAGGAAAACAGAATAAAGAGAAATCTAGCCATCAAAAGACTAAGAGAGACGAATATAGGGAACTGCCGCCCTATCCATATGATAGGCACCTTTTCAACCGTGAGGGAGATCCTGAAGATGGTAAAAAACCGAGTTCCGTCTAGACATTGCTGCAACATTAGCAAGCTCATCAGCCACTCTATTGCCCTCTCGAAGAATATGTGTAACTCGAACTGTGATCTGGGACATAATTCTCTTCAAAAGAATTTCAGAATCAATCTCTAGCCAAAGAGAAGGAATACCAAACTCCAACGCAAATAAGAGACCATCCAAAACCGCCTTAGCCTCAGCCATTAAGTTAGAGCCCCAGCCATAAAATCTGGAAAAACGAACAATAAATGACCACCCTTGTTCCGAAAAATTCCACCTCCCGAAGATAGCCCCGAGTTTCCCTTGGTAGCCCCGTCCGTGTTTAATTTAAGAAGATCGACCATAGGAGATTTCCAAATAACCAAACGGGCCCTTCGAGGAGGGGTCTGATTTAAAGGGATTTGAAACCGCTCCAACACATGGTAATCCATCTCAGAATAAGAGAAGCTGACCTTGAAAGCTTTAATGACATTAGAAACAAGATTAAAGGTGTCCCGAATCACAGCAGTCGAAGACATCTTAACATCCTCAAATTGAGCTTTATTTCGGTGTTTCCAAGTCTCCCAAGAAATGCAACAAGGAAGGATACGGAACAGCCATTGATACCCTTTCGGAACCTTTTTAATATTCCCAAACCACCAGCTTGCCAAAATGGAACGAATAGAATAAAAAGCTAGTCTAACCCCCACCATATGAGCAAAAAAGGACCAAGTTTCATAAGCGACCTTACTATGAACAAAAAGGTGATTGATATCTTCTATAGAATGATGTGTGCAACAAACACAAGAAGAAACAATGTGAATACCTCGGTTTTGAATAGCCAAGTCCGTGGGCAGTCCATTATTCAGAAGACGCCAAAGAAAGACAGAGATCTTGAGGGGGATATGCTTATGCCAACAATATTTAAAGATCAAGATTTTGTTGTTTTTCTCCCTACAAACATTCCAGGCCGATGTGATAGAGAATTTACCGGTAGTAGAAGGGAGCCAAAATATTTGATCTGAGCTATTAGAAAGGGAGATATTCTGGTCAAGAATCTTCGTAACCAAAGCATCACCATAGTTCTCTCTAATATAGTCTCTTCTCAGCTGGCCATTTTCAAACAAGGTGGCAACCTCAATGTGATTCCCTGGAAGAATTAATCGCGGGCCTTCAAGCCAGTTCTCATGCAGGGAGATATTCCCATCTCCTATTCTCCACCCAATATGCGGTTCGACAAGAGTTTTTCCCTCTAACATACGACGCCAAATATGAGATGCATAGCTAGGCCTATCCGCATCCATCGGATGCGTACCAAAGCAATATTTATCATTCATGAATTCAGCCCATAGAGATTGAGACCCTCGAAATCGCCACCACAATTTCATAGCAAAGGCTAAGGCAATATCCTCAAATCGCCGGAGACCTAAACCACTTTCTGAAGTAGGTCTAAACATCAACTCTTTTCTGATCCAATGGCACTTCTTTTGACCCTCCTCATTACACCAGAAGAAATTAGAAATCAATCTATACATGGCATTCATTACCCCTTTAGGGGGATCGAGCAATGATATATAATACAGAGGGATCGCTTGAAGGCATGCTTTGCTAAGAGTAAGTTTAGCACCAAATGAGAGGATTTTACCTTGCCACGTTTCCAATCTATCTTCCATTTTCCGAATAACTGGATCAAACAAAGAAATTCGTTTCCTTCCAACATAAAGAGGACAGCCTAGATACATGGTAGGAAGAGGTTTCTTAATAAAACCTGTAATAGCAGCAATGGCTCCATCCCTAGTACCATCATTCACCCCCGTAATGAAGCAAGATTTGTTAGTATTCACAAGTTGGCCTGAAATTTTTTGATACCATCCAAGACATCTCATATGAGCCTCAAGGGAGTCTTTAGCGCCATTACAGAAGATAATAATGTCATCCGCATAAGATAAATGAGAGATCATAGGAGTATGGATGTGAGCTCGATACCTATATTGGGGAAACTCCGTATGAAGTAAATTCAGCCCTCTACTAAGAACCTCAGTCGCAATAATAAATAGCGAGGGGAGATTGGATCACCTTGTCTAAGGCCCCTTGAAGAAGGGAAAAAACCAGCACTCTCACCATTAACAATAACCGAAAACCAACATGAGGAGATGCAGCGAAAAATCATGTCATTCCAAATTTCAGAAAAGCCAAACTTCCTCAAAACTTTTATGAGAGCAAACCAGGAGATCCTATCATATGCTTTTGCCATATCAAGCTTTAAACTAACATTACCCCCTCTTACTTTCTTTTTGATTGATTGCATCATTTCTTGAGCCAAAACTATATTCTCATGAATCAAACGCCCTTTAAAAAAACCACTTTGTTGCGGAGAGATGATTCTAGGAAGAATATTGGTCAACCGGCTAGTAAGCATCTTAGTGATGATTTTATTTGAGAAATTACAAAGGCTGATAGGTCGCATCTCAGAAAAAGAAGTTGGAACACTTACTTTAGGGATAAGAACAATAGAAGTCGAAGTCCAGCTTCGAGGCATAGGAAATCCAGAGAAGAACTCCAAAATAGCCGAATGAAGATCATGAATAATAATATCCCAGCAACCTTTATAGAATTCTCCAGTAAAGCCATCCGAACCCGCTGCGCTTTGACCATTCATGGACCAAGCAACATCCTTAATCTCCAACAAAGTGGGGGCGGCCGTGAGCATATCATTGTCCTCATGAGTAATAAGCTGCGAAATCACCTCAAGAATATCATCATTAGGATTATCTAAAGGCCATTGAAGCTGATTAGTAAAGAAAGAGACGGCTGCATCTTGAACATCCTCTTTGGATTCCACCCACTGCCCATCCCCATTTCTAATCCGATGAATATGGAGCTTCTGCCTCTTTTTTCGCACATAAGAATGAAAGAACTTGGTATTTTTATCCCCATCCTTTATCCAGGAAATATTAGCTTTTTGACACCAGAAGTCTTCTTCTATCTTCAATTTGGAAAGAAGATTAGCTTTAGAGAGACTTAGAGCGACCCTATTAGTATCGGAATGATCATTATGATAATCTACCTCCTTTATGCCCACCTTATCTTCCGCATCTCGAACTTGCTGATCAATCCTTCCAAAAACTTCTTTATTCCATATAGAGATAGCTTTTCTAAGCCGACTAAGCTTTTTAGCAAAGTGAACCATAGGCCTTCCATCCATAGGAGCATTCCAAGAGGCTGTCACAATATCTAGAAAGGTGGTATGCTGGAACCACACATTTAAGAATCGAAAAGAGCTTCTCACCTTATCAGCCGAGGCCGTGACTTGGAGAACAAGAGGGTTATGATCCGAGCAGGTACGATTAATATGAGAAACCTTGGTCATGTGGAATTTGTCCATCCAGTAAGAATTATAGAACGCACGATCAAGACGTTGGGAGATGGTAGGTTTACTTTTAGGCTTGTCAACCCAAGTAAACTTATTGCCAATGTAACCTGCATCAATAAGACCTGAGAATTGAACCGTATTAGAGAATTCATCGACCACTCTATGCTTAATAGGTTTACCACCCATCTTCTCTGATTGCTCAAGAACACAATTAAAATCACCGATGACCACCCAAGGATCAGTGCATGAGCTAAAATCCATAAGATTATCCCACAATTCTCTTCTAACGTACCTGTTACAACTAGCATATACCACTGTAATATAAACAAAATCTCCCCACTGAGAATGAGTGACCTGAAGAGTAAGCGCTTGGGTAGAGTCTTGTACAACACGGCAAGAAAGACCATGCTTCCAAAAAACCCAAATATTCCCATTACAATTAAAAGCACTACCACTACATCCAAACTTTCTTTGAACACCAATAATATGAGAAGAATGAACTTTCGGTTCAGCAAGGGCTAAAAAGGAGGCATTGTGTAACAAAAACAGCCTTTTAGCCCTACGAGTCGAAGATTTATTACCTATACCACGGACATTCCAAAATAACATAGACACCATTTTAACCAATATAACAAAGATAAATGGACACACCAAGAGTTAAGAGGTTGGAGAAGCAGACCTACTTCGATGTTTCCTGGATCTTACTTTAGTAAATCCATCATCATCAACAGAAGTAGGTTGAGAAGCAAAAGGCGTGGCACCAGCATCATCCGTAACAAAAGCAGTAGTTGCAGGGGCTCGGGGAGACAGATTCAAGGTCTCTACACTTACACTATACACAATTCTCCCAAGAATTCTTCCTACAAGATTTCTAGCAACAAAACTCTACCAAAACTCTTCTCAAGTGAAAGTTTGAAGTTCTCCTTTTAAGGTACAAGTTTTATTCTCTTATTTTATTTGTGTCTTTTTAAAGTATGCAATCCCCATCAATTGGGACATGACTAAATGACCACTTTACTACATTAAAGTTGGTTAAGGTTATCTCCCTACATTTCAATCTCTAGTTTAATTTACCATTCTTCTTTTAATGTAATCTTTAGCATGAATTAATCAATAAAACAATTCCCTTTTATTTCCCATTTCTTTTCATTGTAATTGTTAGAACTTTTATATTAATATTATTTGAAGGACTTTTTAGCAATAGAACACCAATAGTAGCAAGACCCGCGTAAGCGGGGCGGAGTGGGTGTTTAAGTACTTCCCACTCCGTCACCTAACCCCCGAACCCTTCTCTCCTGAATCTTTGATTTCGTAACATAAATTAGGCTATTTCTAGGTTTTTCTTATGTTCATTTAAAAATATAGGTGGCGACTCTACAATTAAAACAAGTTAGACATCCTAGGATCCTTCCACCGCTCTAGCCAAGTAGTGGGTTTTCCTGGGGTATCTACAGTGGTGACTCCGCTGGGGAACTTCTTAGAGGGTTAAACTTGCGTTTCTGCTTTTGGTGTTCTTTTTATTGCTTTCTGGACATTCTGGTAGAAAAAGGTGGGAAGCGTGCGCCTCTGGCCTTCTTAGTAGGGATGGCAATGGGTCGGGTTTGGATCGGATCATGGCCGACCCGAACCCGATCCGAACCTCAAATATACTGATCCGAACCCGATCCGATCTGAAAATTCAAGAAAGCGTGTCCGAACCGAATCTTATTAAAAGTCTATTTTTTTTAGTTCAAAATTAATTAATTAAAATATATTTTTAAGAACAATATTGAATGTTATATGGAAAATAGTCTAAAATCATCCAAATCTCACTTACAAACACAAATTAGAAAAAATAAATTTAAGATAATATTAAAAATATTTAAAATCCACCTTTTATTAAGGGTTCGGGTCGAATTGGATCGGGTTTGGATCGGATCATTATGGTTCGGATCGGGTCGGGTTCGGATCGGATCATCAGCATGATCCGAAACCGATCCGAACCCGTTCGGGTTTTGAAAATTGCAAACCAAACCCTATTTTTTTAGATCGGATTCGGTCAAATTGTCATCCCTACTTCTTAGCCTAAGGCGCGCGCCTCCGACCTTCACCACCAGAATCGCCCACCTTTGCATCCTGTCCTTCAATTCCATGTTTCTGTGCTAACCATTACTGCAGGGGAAAAGTTATTATTTAGGGTCAAGGCAATCCCTTGAACCCATGAGTTTGCAGGTACTGCCCAGAATTGGGTGCCTCAGCCTCTCTCGCTCGGAGGTGCACGCCTCCCACTCTCACTGCCCAACGCGCGCGCTTCTGGGCATTTTCCAGAAACAGAACAGTGCACAGAACAGAACAGTTTTGACAGTGTGTGGGCACCGGGCCTGCACATGAATAATTTTATTTTATGTTTATTTTATCGGTCACACGGGTGATCCGAGAGTTGTAAATTATGTGCTTGTTTGTTTTTTTTTGTTTAAAAAAAAAGGAATAAAAAATATTTTGTCACTTGGCTTGACCTCACACTATATACACATATTCTTATGAATTGCTCACAATCGAGTCGCACAAGTTCATAACCCCAAACCCGTCGAGGCCCGTCCTAGAGAGTTTCAAGCTCCACCCGACCTTGACTCTTTCGAAGCGGTAAACCTCAGCCCGTAGCGTAGTTCATGACTACATGGAGGTTATTGAGGTCAAAGTTTCTCATATCTACCGAGAAGGCAATAAAGTGGCTGATTTCTTCGCAAATTATTCAGCTACTGACTAGGCTGATTTTGAGTTTCCTAACATGGCTTCCTGTCCTAGGCTTTGCCAAAGCTTAATCTTTTTTGATAGGATTCACTATCCTAATCTTAGGACGTAGCTTATTTCTTGTATCCTCTTCCTTATGGATAGGACCCCTTCCTCTTGTAGAGGTTCTTGTATAAGACCTTTCCCTAGTTTTTTTAGTTTTGGTGGTAAAGGCCGTCATGTCCCCCACCTTCTTTTTTGTACCTTTTTCATTTTTTAATAAAATTTAGGGAGTACCGTCTCCTTTCGCCAAAAAAAAAAAAGACTAAGTCGGTTTTCGTGTGTCGAGATTTCCCTAAACTAATGTCATCAAATCATACATGCCGTTTCTAAAAGAAACAAGTGGTTATGGACGAAATAAAACTCCGTCCCAGCATATATGCTTTATAACATTAATTTAGTTTAATCCCGTCACATGTAGGTATCACAAGCGTGGTGGAATCCGATGAGTATATGGGACCGCGAGAAGGTCTATATACTAGTGTGACGATTCCACTTATTTTTCTAGAAACCTCAAAAAGGACTATGTCCTTCTGACTTTTATAAAAAAAAATAAAAAAAAAAAGTCATTTTTCCTTATGTGGTTGAGCCTTTTATTGTTTGTGGGTGAAATTATTTTATTCAAAGGGTGTTTGTGGGCCAATCTAAGATCAACCGTGTTCTTCCAATAGGTTCAATGGCTTCCAACGGCAACAACAACAATGGTGGGTATTTTTCCGTGTCCAACGAAAAGCTATTCGGCATAATAAGAGCCATGGGGGAACAAATGGATAGACTTGTCAAGGATGCCCGCCGCAAGGATGATTTGTGGCAAGCCCATTTTTCTCTTGAGAAAAGAATTCACGAGGAAGAAGTTTCTGAACTCAAGGCCCGTTTTAATCATGATAAAAGGATTTGCAAATAATAGGTTTCCAAACTCAAGGCCCGTTTGCAAGAGCTCACCGACAACAAGGCAAAGTTCAATAATAAAGCATGCTCAAGTGTCTTGTCTTTCAAAAGCCACAAAAGTGTCGCCAACAACCGACATTTCACTCCTCTCATAGGAATGACCCAAGCCGAAGCATTTGAAGCCTTGGTAGCAAATGGAAAGGTTAATCCTTTAGATGGATACAAGCCGAAGGGGATACATAAAAATCATGCACATGATAAATGGTGCATGTAACGACCCCAAAACCCGTCCCTATTTATTTTATATTTTTAAGGATTTTAATTTGATATTATGTGTGCATTTTATGTGTTGCATCATATTTTATGAATTGCACATATAACTTTAGGGGCTTAATTGTTCAACTTGAAAGTTGAGTGACCAAAGTTGAGAAAGTGGGTAAAAATCTTTATAAGTTAACCTTCTTTTCTCCCTCTGTGTTGATATTTCCCAGAACAACATTTTCTACGTTTTTCCTAGGGTTAAGAAAGAAAAGGTAAGTTCAACCTATTTCGATTTATTTCTTTTTATTTACTACTCCGTTTTAAAATCTAATTATATAAAAATGATCAGGGCGTTGAGTAGGTCATTTCTACCCGAACAAAACATACTTCCTCGATACTTTTCCAGAAATAGGTAAGTTACTAATTCCCCTTAAATGTTAAAATGGTCATATATATATATATATTGTATATGTTATATGTGGTGAAATTATTGTGAAAATAATTTATTTGTGATACATGTAATGTTGGGACAAAGTGAGTATTTGGTATGTTTGGTTTGGTTGTGTTCAAAGTCGTGTTAAAGTTGTTTTCAGACTGAATTTGTAGCCTTAGTAAAGTTATAAACGTTGACTGTTGTACTTTTGGGACGGTGAAACGAAAGGAGTATAAATCATTTTGGTTTTGGCATGTCGAGTGTGTTGGGCGGCCGCCCAAAAGGGGCGTGCAGCCGCACATCTATCTGGAAGATTTTGTTCTTGGGAACACAAAATGTGTGCGACCGCACACCCTGTTTTGGGCGTCCGCACACTTGCCCCTGAATCTTATAGTTTGGTTGAGGTAAGGTATAGAAGGTTAACTTTGGTTTAATCCTTGGGATATTGTCTAGGACCAATATATGAGTGTCCTGGGATATTGTCATGGTTAATGAGAAGGGTGTTCAAGTGTGTGCAAGAATGTATTGTGACCTTGAATCATGTTGTTGTAGACTCTTTATGAGTGATCCTTTATGTACATCTTTTGATGTGTTTGGATTGGTTCCTTATTTTAGAGTCATTGCCCCAGTTGTTGTTGTTTAGCAAGTATTCATTACTATGCTCGTGTTTAAAGTCCAGCTGGTACTTGTTGTGGAGTCAGGCAGTGGGAGAATTATAGTGACATACGTTAAGTTCACTATAAGTTTTTCCATTGGTACCTTGAGTCAGGCAGTGGGAGAATTATAGTGGCACACAAGCCAAGTTCACTATAAGGTTTTCCGCTGTTGCCTTTTCTGTTTTCCCCAGTCCAGATTGGCCTTGGATGGGATGAATCGCTCCCTTGGGTGAGCATTTGGGTTATGACTTTGTGTCATATTCCCCCAGTTGTTACTTGGGTTCTTATGGTTATGGTTTGGTTTTCGGGATCCCGGCTTCAGCTATTTATGCTGCTCAGATGGTTTTCTCAGTTGGTTTTCTCAGATGGTATTCTCAGACAGTTATGTTTATTGGGTAAACCTTGGCTTGGTATCCACCTGAGTGTGGCATTTGTGGTATTTGTGGTATATGAGTTGGTTTTACCTATCATACTATGTGCTATGTGATGCTTATGATATTGTTCTTTATGCTCATCATTTTAGTATGAAACGTAGTTGCATTTTAGTAGCTTACTAAGATTCATTCTCACCCCTTATTTGTTTACTGTTTTAGATAAAGGCGAGTCCAGGGGATAGGACACTTTGGCACGGGAGGACGTTGGAGTGGTAAGAGTTGGGACTTGTTTTATTAAGGTTACATTATGTAAATGTAAAACCTTTTGGGTAGAGTACCCGTACTTCCTATTGTAACACCTATTTTGAATAATGTTGGTGTGTATGTACATTTGTATAAAAGTTTGTAAGCCTTCGGGCTAAGTACTTTCGTTGTGAAAGTTGGTTGTAAAGTTTGTTTAAAGTTAAATGAAGTCTTTGAACTTCGAGTGTGATTTTGTTAAACGTTATGAAAGTATTTTTTTTTTTTTTTTGCGAAAAGAGGACGGTACCTCCCTAGATTTTACTGATAAAGAAAAAATAATACAAGCATGGTGGGGGACATGACAACCTCAACCACCAGGAAGGAAAAGCTAGGGGGGAGGCCTTACACATATCGTAAGGTCCTCTACAATAAAGGGAGGGGAAACTAGAGAATAAAGCAAACAGTCTATACAAGAATCTAGCCATGAGAAATGCCGAGAAAGAATTAATTTAACCGAGTGTTTTATAACGTCTTCCACTTGTGTTTTATAAAAGTACATTTCGAAAAATTTTCAAAAGTGTTTTATAACGTCTTTCACTCGTGTCCCAAGCGTGGGGCCAAGTAGGACCACGAGTCTGGGGCGCGACAGTGCAACTACCACAAGCATAGCGGCCACACTACCAATGGGTGCTTCGCTCTCCAAAACATCATCCAAGATTTGATCCACAATGGTGAATTTACCGTGGGTGAAGAGCAACTCATCAAAGAGGAGGCTTGGTTTTGAAATGGGGCTTCAACAATAGATCATGTTACAATGAGGACTACAACAACAAGGACGACGACAACAGTCTCCGTTTCTTTTCTCTACCTAGAAATAGGATTAAAAAAAATATATGTCAAAGTCCTCTAATGTGTGCATTAAAGTTTATCTCGTCCCATGTTAAATTTTGAGTCAATTATCAAATAAAAAGTCGTTCTTGTCCTCATACACTCTTCTAAGTTGTTCAATCTAATTCTTGGAAAAATGATGAAAAGATGTCTAAACAAGTTTTAGAACGAAGGCCATCACTTGAACGCCTAGGGGCTAAACATCGTGACGAAGGCGACAACATCAAACGACAAATCCAAGACATCAACCGCCAAAGCAAGGTGGAACTACAACATGGAGAAAAATCAAGCAATGTTTCAATTCAAAGGGGATTAAAAAAAAAAAAAAAACTCGCTAGGTTGAACTCTTCAAAACAACCTAGGCAAAAGTTAGAGCACAAAAAAAAAAAAAAAAATCCCCCTCAATAAAAAAAAAAAAGTACAAGATCAACATCATCATCCACCAATGAGGGACGAAGCAACAATTCCATCATGACGAAAGGAGCATCCACAAGAACTACGGTGACTTGAGCCTCTACACCGGAGGAACGTAGGCAACCTTCGGGTCCGGTCTCATTCAATAAAAGAAGATATGTTTAGCCCTAGTGCGTTATGGTGATCGGCCTTCATCTCGAACTTGTGAAGACATCTTTGTACGGTTCATTTTCCAATGAATTAATCACCTCAAGATTGATAGACTTTCTTAGAATTGAAATCATTTTACATTCCTTGTCGAGTCTGGGGGCTTCTTCTATTTCAGCGACAGTCCCAGTTTCTTGCAATCTAATTGGAGCTTTTTTTCTCTTCTCTCTTAATGACTTACTTGTCTTCGTGAGTCATTCAAAAAAAATATACATGAAGTCAATACTAGGGGCTACTTCCCTAGTCAGATCAATGTCACTCATCATTAGTGACAAAAAGTTCTCCACCGCAAAATCACATGTCTCCATCCTCAGCTAGAGTCAATGCACACTTCCCCATTAATCGAGTAAAAAAGAAGACGCAAAAGAGATGCCCGCTAGATTGAAATCTCGAAAAGGCGGTCTAGGCAAAAAATAGGGTGCGTTATAAAAAAAAATAAAAAATGAGAAAGTGAGAGAAAGAAGGGAAAGAGAAATGGAGATCCCCAACCTCTAAAGAAGACAAGTTCTACATTGAATCTCCTCAGCAAGTCAATTCACCACCGAGTCAACTTCTGAATTTCAAAAAGCTCGACAAGATACGGCACAATCAAAGGTTGTTAGCATAAGAGAGGTTGTTCTTGCAATATGCATTATTGGGTTCATGAGAAAGAAGGCCCGTGGTAACCAAGATCCATCTGAGAACGAGGTCATCATTGAGGGGTACGAGGTTGCATAAATAGTCCCCAGTGAGTCAATTGGTTTGGGCAGCAAATGGCAACAACGTGTGACTCATTTTTCAAGCTTCTACAAGCATGTGCCCCTATAGTATGTCAAAAGGTTTAACGAGAAATGGAGTAACTCTTGCTATGTCCTCTTATGTTTGTTCCCTCGCACGAGGACGAGTCTCTTTCTTTGCTTGACAAATGATGACACCCTAGGGGCTATGTGACTCAAGAACGAAAGCTTCTTCTGCTTCATTTGACAGATAATGAGCCCTAGGGGCTACGCTCAAGAAAGATGTGTGAAACTATCCTCAAATTCTCTCAAAGGGAATGACGAAAAGCCTTCTTATCATGTGTGCTCGTGCCTGTTCCCCAATCAAGGATTGGCCTTTCTTGCTCTAATTACAATCGGTGATGAAACTCTAGGGGCTACACTCGAGTTTGAAACTCTCCCTCGGTAAGGAGCAATTCACGCCACCTCCCAACAATGGCCCTAGCAAAGTCATGTGCAAAGTTTGAAGCTTCCTCTATCAATTTTGGCACCAAAGGTCTCAAGAGGCTTCGCAATCTACAATCTTTTGGGACACGGCATTACAGTAATTCGAGCAAAGGGAAATATTGGGGCTTCGCAATTGACAACCTTTTTGGGATGATACCCGAGCAATGCAATTTGGGAATAGTCTTATGGCTTCATGAAAGCGATGAAGCTTCAAGGGTCTCTTAGTGTAGACACCCCATTTTGGACGTTCATTTTATAATCACACTACTTCTGTGTCTCGCCTTTGATTTGGGTCGAAACTCGTTAAGTTGTACATGTTTCGTTAATTTTTTGACTGACTCTGTTAGTCAGGGGCCAAAATGAACATTAAAACTGCTGCAGAGGGCAAAAATGTGATTCCAGCACATGGATGTCTTGTACGAGACATTGATGTCTCGTACGAGGTATCCCCCCTTGACAGTCGGGTTTTGGTCAGTTTCCTTGTTGATCTTAACCCCTTTTTTTGGCAAACACTCATGCAATCTGAGGAAAATCCCATGGCCGATCCTAGAGTCCAATTATACCTCTGTGGGAATCAAGTCTTGGAATCCCACCTCAACTTACCTTCTTGGCCAAAACCCTAGGTCCAAAAAACCCTATAAATATAGTTATTCTTGGCTAGAATGACTAATGGTGAATTAATGGTCAACTCTAGACTCCAAATCTGATCAAAGAAGCTCTCATAATCAACCCCTCTCTGATACCCACGAAATTTGGAAGATCAAGGCCTTTAGTCAAGGCCATCCATAGGATTCTTAAAGAAAACGCTTAGGTAAAATCTTTGCTTTCTATCTTCTCATCTCCTTCTTTGCTTTGAAGTAGTGTGATTCCATTAAAGGATCAGCCTAGAGCCTCTCCAAGCCATGGAGATGGTCTCGAAGCACATGATCCGACATCCTAAATAAATAAGCAATTGTTTATTTGTTTGTTTCTTTTCTTTTGGTACATGAATGCATGATTTTGAAACGATGATGATGATTTCTTAGCAAGATCAATCCTAGATTGGGTGAATTGGGTGCTCCTTGACCTTCCCAATTCATACTTAACCCCGAATCCAGACATCTCGATCCATGTTCTGACAATAACATGGTGGCGACTCTCAAATCAACAAAAAGGTAAATCGAAGGACGAAAACGTGCCTCGAAAGGAAAAACCTCGCGCGCAAACAGTGGCGACTCCGCTGGGGATGAGATCACAGTAAGTGGGTTAGACTTGCGTCGAAAGATATCATCGTTGTTTCAAACTTTTGCATTCTGTACTGTAACTTGTTCCTCAGCTGAGATGCCTCGTACGAAGGATCCCTTGTCTCGTACGAGACATCTCGGTTCTGCCTGGCTGATCTGATTCTCTGGTTTGAAAAAAGATTTTTGTTCGGTTCAAACACATACACAGGGTTTCGGATCTGCTCTCCCCTCTGTTTCTGAAGTCCTAGGACCTTCCTAACGACGAAGAAACTCCCCATATATTATAAGGCTAACCTTTGTTTTGCAGGAGTACTTGCTAATTGTTTCATTCCTTGCTTTATGTGTGTTTGCCTTATGTGTGAACTATGACGGCCTGAGTTCCTCCACAAGAGGGAAACGTAGGCAGCCACTTGGCCTGGCCATTGCACTACATACCCTATAAACCCGGATCCCAATCGGAGGACGGATGTCGGTCAGCACCCCCATTCTAACGAATGGCCCTCGCCGGTCTCTCTAAAGATGGTGTACCCACTCCGTGACACGCTCCTAGACTGTGTTCTTGGGGAGCCTTAGCCGTAAGCCTTGCATGAACCTCATGCATACATACTAGTTAAAAGACACTCCTCGAGACCGGTCGGTTCGATTATTAGCGCTGTTTTAATCTTTGCCCAAGATAACGCATCTTTACAATCTATAATCCTCCCTTGTGAATATGACGAATGTCCCTTCAGTTAAATGTTGAACAAAGGATTTTGAAAGAATGGAGAACCTCTCTACGGGAATCCGAGTTTGCGTTTTCCTACTTTCACTATTCTGTGCGGGATTGTGGATGCCATTTTGGCTTAGTTTCGACCGCACCGTTCAGCATGTCCCTTTCGGTTGTCCCTTAAAATTCACAAGGTTTGATTGCATTAATGCGTTGTTTAACAAAGTGCAAAAACAACTACGGAATCACTTAGGTTTGGCTTAATTGAATGGTGGATTCCGATGAGAATATGGGACCTTTGCCCGAATTGTCCGTTTGGGAGAGTGCAATACAAGTGAAAAACAAGGGGCTCATATTCTAGGGTGACAGAATCCACTGTTCCAGGATGAACTAGAGTAGTAACCTCTCAAAATAGATTAAATTCCATCCGACCAATAGGATTAAAATCTGCAATCTGACTGTTAGGCTGGATGCCTCGTACGAGACATCCATTGTCTCGTACGAGACATCCTCCTTTTTCTGTGAATCTACCGTGTTGGTCAACCCTGTTTCATAAAAGCCGACTTGTTGGGACCCCAGCTTGGATTTGACACAGTTTCTGCACTCTTAGGTCCGTCCGATCAGCAAAGTAGCTCCATACTCCCAACACAATCGCTTCAGTAATTTATATCCGTGATCCCGCGACCAAGAGACTAGAAAAGGTTGTAGTAATGGCCGGTACCCCATCACTAACTTAGAGACCGCCAAAGCCGTCATCGCACGACTTGGGCAGCAAGTCAGAGAGCAAGCAAAAATTGCCGCCCGTGAGAGTGATCGTCACGCCAAAGATACAGACACCATCTTGCAAGAGCTCCAAGAACTCAAGAAGAGTAGTAAGAAGTTGAAAACCCCCTCCAAAGACGGGGAGTCCCATGCTAAGAAAAAGAATAAAAGGGATGACGATTCTGACTCTGATTCAAATACATCCGATTCTTCCTCCTCCTCCGATGACGAGGATACTAAGGCAAGCGATAAGAAAAAGAAAGCTAGTGATGACACCAACTTCATCAACTCCGCCACTGTTGAGTTTCTTGAAAAGAGGTTTGCACATCTTGGTCTAGCAAAGGGCTCCATCGTCCCATTTGACCCCATTGCACTTCGCAAGTTAATCACTAAGCTACCACGAAAGTTCCGCACTCCTAACATAGCCATGTTCAATGGAACTACCTGTCCCGTGTTCACGTTGAAACTTACACTTGGGCCATGCTTCCGATGAAAGTAGATGACACCATTTTGGCCCAAAGCTTTCCCCAAACTCTAGAGGGGGCGGCAAGGGATTGGTACATGTTTCTCCCCTTATCCACAAGGACCGATTGGGCTACCGCATGTGAAGTCTTCCAAAGGCGCTTCGAGGGCAATACTACTTACCGTCCCACTAAAAGAGACCTCGAACAAATCCAACAAGGTACTAATGAGACATTTGGTGACTTTGTCAAAAGGTGGAGAGCCAAGCTCACTGAGATTGTTGATAGGCAAACTACGGACGACCAAATGCACATCTTTCTGAAATCACTCCGTATTGAGTATGAGGACTGCCTCTCTGGTACTTTCTTCCCAAGCTTCTCTGAACTTCATAAAGCCAGTCTTCGACTAGATGACATCTTCAAAAGTAGGAAAGAAGCCAAGAGAGATGGTGGATACCGCTACCCTAGCAAAGGCTCTACTAGCAAAGACACATCTGTCAAAGCCATTGCTTTCAATAATCAAGGGAGGAGCAACGATTCCTCCGTCCCTCCACCCAACAAGGAAAATAAGAAAGAGAGTCTACAACAAATTGGAAGGCATCACTCAAGCAGAGCTCTTCGACATACTCGTAGAAGCCGGTAAGGTCGCGCCAAGGAAGCCTCCTTCCACTCCAAGGAACTCCCCCCGAATCATGCCCATCATCTATACTGCAAGTTCCACCAATTCAGTGGTCACGACACTAACACTTGCAACCACCTCAAAGATGTGATTCAAGATCTCATAGACTCTAAGCAATTAGGGGTTCCTAATGTAGTGACGAACCTTCTCCCAACTGCGGGAGGAGGGATCAATGTAATAGAAATAGCTAGTGAGAAAGGGGAGACAACTCGCCTAGTCCCAAATGTGGGCGAGAGCACTCCCATATTTGATAATGAAATTTCTTTCGGTTACATGTTGTCTCATAATCAAGTACTAAGTATACAAAATAACAATTTTGTACGCGAGAGGGAAAACTTGCCATACTTCATGTTTCCTGAACCATGGATTGACTATAGGGGGAAACGCCAACCGGGCTTTTAAATCTTCAGTAACTGTGATCCGTACTCACTAGAAATAGAACCGATGCAGTTCTCGTGCCTACCTCGAGAATTAGGGGGTACCAAGGCTGAGGCATTCAGTGAGTGGGACTTTGTGTTGGGAGAAGACCTACTGCGCCAATTTCTCAACCTTTGCAAGCTATAGGACACTCAGATCAATGCAATAGACTAGGGGGACGCTCCGAACCAAGACTACACTAAGCTCATCGAGAAGAGTGACGAGCCTATCCAGAATTGGTACACAACTGGGGGACCCATAGCAAGTGAAGACTTCCTGACCAAAGAATTAGGATGTACTCCCCATCCCCATAGAGAAAGGAAATTTGTAACTCTTACCTTAGAGTCAGATACCGCTACTGATGAGCTCACCCAAGAGGACTTGGATGCCATCGCGGAACGTGTATTCCCCTACTTTCTTAATGAAAAAATAGATCTTTCTGAGTATCCCGAGATTGCTAGCGTCCTAAATGATGAATTAACTAATAACTCTAACGAATTAGATAATAATGAGTCATATGATGAGATAGATCAAGAAAACGAACAAATATTAAAATAAATTAATAAGCAAGTAGGTCTTCGTGGCGGAAATGGTCCTATTGATGCCGAAGAAATGCATACAGTTAATCTGGGGACAGACGATGATCCGAAAGAGACCAAGATTGGCAGTTTCTTCAAGGAGGAAGACCGACAAGCCCTCATAGCGCTTCTACGAGAATTAGTAGATTTGTTCGCTTAGTCCTACAAAGATATGCTGGGGTTAGCCAATTCGATTGTTGAGTACAAGATACCACTGCTTCCTGATTCAAGGCCAGTCAAGCAGAAACTCTGCAGAATTAAGCCAGAGTGGTCAGTACAAGTTAAACAAGAGATAGAGAAACTCATGAATGTTGGGTTCATCAAAGTGATAGAGTATCCAACCTGGTTGGCCAATACTGTGCAAGTTTCCCAGGCAAATGGAAAAGTCCGAGTCTGTGTTGATTTCCGTGATCTTAACAGAGCATCTCCAAAAGATGACTTCCCTCTTCCCAACATAGACATGCTCGTTGACAATACCGCGAAATACGAAGTCCGTTCATTCGTAGATGGATTCGCCGGTTATAACCAGATATTTCCTTCTTTTCTCCTTCTTTTCTCCCTCTGTGTTGATATTTCCCAGAACAACATTTTCTACGTTTCTCCTTGGGTTAAGAAAGAAAAGGTAAGTTCAACCTATTTCGATTTATTTCTTTTTATTTACTACTCCGTTTTAAAATCTAATTATATAAAAATGATCAGGGCATTGAGTAGGTCATTTCTACCTGAACAAAACATATTTCCTCGATAATTTTCCGGAAATAGGCAAGTTACTTATTCCCCTTAAATGTTAAAATGGTCATATATATGTTCTATATGTTATATGTGGTGAAATTATTGTGAAAAGAGTTTATTTGTGATACTTGTAATGTTGGGACAAAGTGAGTATTTGGTATGTTTGGTTTGGTTGGGTTCAAAGTGGTGTTAAAGTTATTTTGAGACTGAATTTGTAGCCTTAGTAAAGTTATAAATGTTAAGTGTTGTACTTTTAGAACGTTGAAACGAAAGGAGTATAAATCATTTTGGTTTTGGCCTGTCGAGTGTGTTGGGCGGCCGCCCAAAAGGGGCGTGCGGCCGCACATCTATCTGGAAGATTTTGTTCTTGGGAACACAGAATGTGTGCGACCGCACACCCTGTTTTGGGCGGCCATACACTTGCCCCTGAATCTTATAGTTTGGTTGAGGTAAGGTATAGAAGGTTAACTTTGGTTTAATCCTTGGGATATTGTCTAGGACCAATATATGAGTGTCCTGGGATATTGTCATGGTTAATGAGAAGGGTGTTCAAGTGTGTGCAAGAATGTATTGTGACCTTGAATCATGTTGTTGTAGACTCTTTATGAGTGATCCTTTATGTACATCTTTTGATGTGTTTGGCTTGGTTCCTTATTTTAGAATCATTGCCCCGGTTGTTGTTGTTTAGCAAGTATTCATTACTATGCTCGTGTTTAAAGTCCAGCTGGTACTTGTTGTGGAGTCAGGCAGCGGGAGAATTATAGTGACATACGTTAAGTTCACTATAAGTTTTTCCATTGGTACCTTGAGTCAGGCAGTGGGAGAATTATAGTGGCACATAAGCCAAGTTTACTATAAGGTTTTCCGCTGTTGCCTTTTCTGTTTTCCCCAGTCCAGATTGGCCTTAGATGGGATGATCGCTCCCTTGGGTGAGCATTTGGGTTATGACTTTGTGTCATATTCCCCCAGTTGTTACTTGGGTTCTTATGGTTATGGTTTAGTTTTCGGGATCCCGGCTTCAGCTATTTATGCTGCTCATATGGTTTTCTCAGTTGGTTTTCTCAGATGGTATTCTCAGACAGTTATGTTTATTGGGTAAACCTTGGCTTGGTATCCACCTGAGTGTGGCGTTTGTGGTATTTGTGGTATATGAGTTGGTTTTACCTATCATACTATGTGCTATGTGATGCTTATGATATTGTTCTTTATGCTTATCATTTTAGCATGAAACGTAGTTGCATTTTAGTAGCTTACTGAGATTCATTCTCACCCCTTATTTGTTTACTGTTTTAGATAAAGGCGAGTCCAGGGGATAGGACACTTTGGCACGGGAGGACGTTGGAGTGGTAAGAGTTAGGACTTGTTTTGTTAAGGTTACATTATGTAAATGTAAAACCTTTTGGGTTTGAATAATGTTGGTGTATGTACATTTGTATAAAATTTTGTAAGCCTTCGGGCTAAGTACTTTCGTTGTGAAAGTTGGTTGTAAAGTTTGTTTAAAGTTAAATGAAGTCTTTGAACTTTGAGTGTGATTTTGTTAAACTTTATGAAAGTACATTTCGAAAAATTTTCAAAAGTGTTTTATAACATCTTCCACTCGTGTCCTGAGCGTGGGGCCAAGTAGGACCACGAGTCTGGGGCGCGACAGTGCAACTACCACAAGCATAGCGGTCACACTACCAATGGGTGCTTCGCTCTCCAAAACATCATCCAAGATTTGATCCACAATGGTGAATTTACCGTGGGTGAAGAGCAACTCATCAAAGAGGAGGCTTGGTTTTGAAATGGGGCTTCAACAATAGATCATGTTACAATGAGGACTACAACAACAAGGACGACGACAACAGTCTCCGTTTCTCTTTCTCTACCTAGAAATAGGATTAAAAAAAAATATGTCAAAGTCCTCTAATGTGTGCATTAAAGTTTTCTCTCGTCCCATGTTAAATTTTGAGTCAGTTATCAAATAAAATGTCGTTCTTGTCCTCATACACTCTTCTAAGTTGTTCAATCTAATTCTTGGCAAAATGATGAAAAGATGTCTAAACAAGTTTTAGAACGAAGGCCATCACTTGAACGCCTAGGGGCTAAACATCGTGACGAAGACGACAACATCAAACGACAAATCCAAGACATCAACCGCCAAAGCAAGGTGGAACTACAACATGGAGAAAAATCAAGCAATGTTTCAATTCAAAGGGGGATTAAAAAAAAAAACTCGCTAGGTTGAACTCTTCAAAACAACCTAGGCAAAAGTTAGAGCACAAAAAAAAAATAAAAAAAATCCCCCTCAATAAAAAAAAAAAGTACAAGATCAACATCATCATCCACCAATGAAGGACGAAGCAACAATTCCATCACGACGAAAGGAGCATCCACAAGAACTACGGTGACCTGAGCCTCTACACCGAGGAACGTAGGCAACCTTCGGGTCCGGTGTCATTCAATAAAGAAGATATGTTTAGCCCTGATGCGTAATGGTGATCGGCCTTCATCTCAAACTTGTGAAGACATCTTTGTATGATTCATTTGCCAATGAATTAATCACCTCAAGATTGAAGGACTTTCTTGGAATTGAAATCATTTTACGTCCTTGTCGAGTCTAGGGGCTTCTTCTCTTTCAGCGACACTCCCAGTTTCTTGTAATCTAATTGGGGCTTTCTTTCTCTTCTCTCTTAATGACTTACTTGCCTTCGTGAGTCATTAAAAAAAAATATACATGAAGTCAATACTAGGGGATATTTCCCTAGTCGGATCAATGTCACTCATCATTAGTGACAAAAAGTTCTCCACCGCAAAATCACATGTCTCTCATCCTCAGCTAGAGTCAATGCACACTTCCCCATTAATCGAGTAAAAAAGAAGACGCAAAAGAGATGCCCGCTAGATTGAAAACTCGAAAGGGCAGTCTAGGCAAAAAACAGGGTGCGTCATAAAAAAATAAAAAATGAGAGAGTGAGAGAAAGAAGGGAAAGAGAAATGGAGATCCCCGGCCTCTAAAGAAGACAAGTTCTACATTGAATCTCCTCAGCAAGTCAATTCACCACCGAGTCAACTTCTGAATTGCAAAAAGCTCGACAAGATACGGCACAATCAAAGGTCATTAGCATAAGAGAGGTTGTTCTTGCAATATGCATTTTTGGGTTCATGAGAAAGAAGGCCCGTGGTAACCAAGATCCATATGAGAACGAGCTCATCATTGAGGGGTACGAGGTTGCACAAATAGTCCCCAATGAGTCAATTGGTTTGGGCAGTAAATGGCAACAACGTGTGACTCATTTTTCAAGCTTCTACAAGCATGTGCCCCTATAGTATGTCAAAAGGTTTAACGAGAAATGGAGTAACTCTTGCCATGTCCTCTTATGTTTGTTCCCTCACACGAGGATGAGTCTCTTTCTTTGCTTGACAAATGATGACACCCTAGGGGCTATGTGACTCAAGAACGAAAGCTTCTACTGCTTCATTTGATAGATAATGAGCCCTAGGGGCTACGCTCAAGAAAGATGTGTGAAACTATCCTCAAATTCTCTCAAAGGGAATGACGAAAAGCCTTCTTATCATGTGTGCTCGTGCCTGTTCCCCCAATCAAGGATTGGCCTTTCTTGCTCTACTTACAATCGGTGATGGCACTCTAGGGGCTACACTCGAGTTTGAAACTCTCCCTCGGCAAGGAGCAATTCACGCCACCTCCCAACAATGGCCCTAGCAAAGTCATGTGCAATGTTTGAAGCTTCCTCTATCAATTTTGGCACCAAAGGTCTCAAGAGGCTTCGAAATCTACAATCTTTTGGGACACAGCATTACAGTAATTCGAGCAAAGGGAAATATTGGGGCTTCGCAATTGACAATCTTTTTGGGATGATACCCGAGCAATGCAATTTGGGAATAGTCTTATGGCTTCATGAAGCGATGAAGCTTCAAGGGTCTCTTAGTGTAGACAACCCATTTTGGACGTTCATGCTCTTCTTTTTTTTTTTTTTTTGACGAAAAGAGGACGGTACCTCCCTAGATTTTATTAATATAAAAATTAAATACAAACATGGTGGGGGACATGACAACCTCAACCACCAAAGAAAGGAAAGCTAGGGGGCTTTACACATAATGTAAATACCTCTACAATAAAGGGGAGGGGAACTAGCCAAGCTAAAAAAACAAAAACACAATAATCTAGCCATATCACCTAATCCGAATATAAGGAGTTGAAGAGCTGTCCAAAACATATGGGCCTTTGCATTTCAGGAAGATCCTCAAAGGAGTAATAGACCGAGTTTGACCTAGAAACCACAGCTGCATTGGCTAATCCATCCGCTACTCTATTTCCTTCACGAAGAATATGTGAAATTCTGACCGAAAGCATATGTATTAAACGCTTTATTTCCTGCACTTCATACCAAATACACCATGGAATGTGATAATTCTCAATGAGAATTTTAAGAAGCACTTCAGAATCAATCTCAAGCCATAAGAAGCAATACCAAAATTTCTAGCATAAATCAGCCCATCACTGACGGCCCTAGCCTCAGCCACCATATTTGTCCCATGCCCATAGTAATTGGAGAAAGCAAACAAAATTTTTCCCATTTTATTTCTGAAAATACCTCCACCTGTCATTATACCCGGATTGCCTTTAGATGCCCCATCAGTGTTAAGCTTGAATTGCTCAACCAACGGGGGCTGCCAAACCACCATGCAGGCCTCTTACACTCGAAATTATAGATGGGGAGACCAAAATAAGAGAAAATATGAAATTCTACCCACATAGCTCTAAAAGAAATATTAAAAGCTTTAATAATACCTTGCAACGCAGAAATAACCTCGGCAATAATAAGTGGAGCAGCCATTCTTTTTTCT
Source organism: Campanula takesimana (assembly GCA_026119855.1). Lineage (NCBI taxonomy): Eukaryota > Viridiplantae > Streptophyta > Magnoliopsida > Asterales > Campanulaceae > Campanula > Campanula takesimana. The sequence goes on along the minus strand of JAOWBW010000244.1, from coordinate 1,528,443 downwards.
TCAAATTTTGCTTTGTTTCGACCTTTCCAAATTTCCCATAGAATAAAACATGGAAGAATATGGGAGAGCCATTTGGATCCCCTCGGGCCATCTTTACCAGTGCTAAACCACCAACTAGCTATCAAAGATCGACGTTCATGCTCTTCTTGATATTCATTGAAATCTTCATTGAAGGTGATGTTTGGAACTGGATCAACGGTTTGAATGGGATCAGAAGAGTGCGGTTCTACAGCAACACCTTTGGTTTGATTTGGAGCGGCTGGAGAACCTGATGGAGCGGTTTGAGTAGGTTGTTCATTTGCGGTTGCATGATTAGGGTAAGATGTACCTGTCTCAAAACCACTAAAATCATCAGCAACATTTGGAGCCATACGTGGCTCAAGAAGATCATGTTCATCAAATGTAACATGGACTGACTCTACAATTTTTAATGAAGTTTTATTGAAACAACGAAAAGCTTTAGAGTGTTTTGAATAACCAACAAAAAACCTTCATCGGCCTTTGCATCAAATTTACCTCGATGCTCTCTGCCATTGTATAAGATGTAGCATTTGTATCCAAATATTTTAAAGAAGGCAATGCTGGGAGATCTGCCTCTCCACAATTCATAAGGAGTCTTGTTGTGAGCTTTGATGATTAGGGAGCGGTTCTGGGTGAAACATGCGGTATTGAAAGCTTTGGCCTAGAAGTATTTGGGAAGCTTTGCTTCTGCAATCATAGTCTTCCCGGCTTCAATCAAAGTCCTGTTCTTTCTTTCAACAACTCCATTCTGTTGTGGAACCCCAGCGGCAGAGAAGTTATGATCAATTCCATGATCATCACAATATTGGGCAACACCATTGTTTGTGAATTCGGTTCCATTATCTGAACGGCAACAATGTCATCCAATTTCTGAGTTTGGAGCTGTCTAAATAGAGCGGTTACGATGCCATAAGTATCATCTTTTGAGGCCATCATTTCCACCCATGTATATCTTGAAAAGTCATCAACAACCACCAAGGTATAGCGGTTTCCTCCTATACTGGTGGTTGGGACAGGTCCAAATAAATCCATGTGAAGCAGTTGTAAGCAGCGGTTCGTTGAAGAAGTGGTTTTGCTTCGAAATGACTGTTTAGGCTGCTTACCAAGCTGGCATGCTTTACATTTCTTATCATGATGGTCAGCCACTTTGGGTAGTCCTTTGACAAGACCATCCTTTTGCAGTTTTGCTAGATACTTGAAGTTCAAGTGGCTGAGCCGCTTATTCCATAACCAGCTGCTTTCACTAACATTTTTGGCTACAAAACAGAGGTCAGCAATAGAAACAACATTACTCAAATCTATCATATATACATCACCTGTTCTATTGCCAGTCAGTAGAGTAACTCCGGAAGTTGCATCTTTGATGAAACAATTAGTTGAAGTAAAGTTGCAGTTCATTCCTTTGTCACAAAACTGAGATATGGAGAGAAGGTTGTTCTTGAGTCCTTCTACAAGTGACACATTTTCAATGGTCACTTTTCCTCGTTTGATTGCTCCATATCCTACTGTTTCTCCTTTCTTTGTTGTTACCAAACATACTGGGGGACCTTTCATTTTGGATGAAATTGCAGAGTAGTTTGGTATCTCCAGTCATGTGTCGTGAGCATCCACTAACCAAATACCAGAGATCCTTCTTCTTCTTAGCGGTTTCCAGCCATAAAACATGAAATCTGAAAAATAAACATGAAAGGTTTTGGTCCCCCTTATTCCTTGGGTCCTAGGGTTAGCAGCTTTTTGTGACCCACACCTGTTTGACCTTAGGATTTTTACGTCCTTTTGGCATTGGGTGTGAACCTTAAAAGACAATGACCAGCACTATGACCATAATCAGCACAAATAGCACAATGAATAAATCCAGGTTTTGGTTGCGGTTTTACAACCCTTTTACTGACCTTCGGTTTTCTCATGTTTTACTGGGTCAGTGGTTTTTTGGCTTTAACAAATATTACCTTCTTGAGCTCAACCTTCCTCTTAGGTGCAGCTTTAGGGAAAATGATAGGAATTTCCTTAAACCGACTAGGAGCGGTTTCATCACTCAATACTTCCTTGGTTGCCTCAGCCGCTATGGATTTCTCTTTCCACTTTGAATCTCTCCCAGTCTGGTTTTTAGGATACTCAAAGAAATAATTTTGCCTTTTAATTTCTTGTTTTGAGCCTTTTTACCGGCATGATTAACCTTAGGAATTTCTTTGGTTTGTTCAGTAGGTTTCACACCACCTTCGGCCAGAGAGACAAGGACACTTACACCCATCATCGGTTTTAAACCCCAATCCACTTTTATCCGAAGTAGGAATTTGTGAATTTAGGATTTGTTCCACGGTGACACCAGACTTAGTCCATACATCAGTCGCTTTTTGAAAGCCATCCCTTTGTACGGTAAGCTCATGGATTTGGGTGAGAAGTACCTCGGTTCTGTCCTTCAGATAGCGGTTTTCATCCACAATAGTAGATATCCCAGCAATTTGGAGTTTGAGGTTTTCAATTTCCTCCTTGTGGGATTTACATACACGTTGGGATTCTTCAAGTTCCGCAGCCATTAGTTTATATGCCTTTTTAAGCACAGTGTGTTGTTTGACAAATAATATTAGCACGTTCTAGTACTGGTCATCATGACTTTGGTCTGCTTGACCTCGGGAGTGTAGTTTGGTGTTGTAGGAGCTTTGCTTAATCTAGTCTCAGGAGTCTTAGTGAAACTGATTTCATTTGTTGATTTTGGCAGTGGAAGACTTTTCGTCAATTTCAATTCTTTCTTCAAATCCTATGAGACAGAGATTGGCAGTTTCTTCATCATCACTTTTATCTGAGTCTGAACCCATCCATGTCAGCGGTTGATCTCCTTGGTCAGCTACCATTCCTCTTCTTTTCACGAACTTCTTGTTGAATGGTTTCTTTGCTGGTGCGGCTTCATAACGCGGTTTGGGACAACTCGAAGCAAAGTGACCTGGCTGTCTACAGTTATAACAGACCAAGTTTGGGATCTGCAGTTTTGTTGAACCTGGTTGGAGGGATAAACTTTGCTGGGCCTTTGGATGGAAATTGAGATCTATTGTTTTTCCTGAACTTGGTGTATTTCTTCACATACAAAGCAAATTCTTCATCATCCATTTCATCAAAATCAACTTGATTAGAACTTGAGGATTGTGATCCTACACTCTGAGCATAAGAACTTTAAGGAGGAGTGTAGAGTTGATGAGACTGCTGATAAGATTGATAAGATTGAGGATATGGTTGATGTGATTGAGGATAGGATTGGTGAGACTGTTGGTAATACTCAGAAGGTGCGGTTTGAGGATTGAATCTAGGAGCATTTTGGTCAGGAGTAGCAGTTTGCAAGTGGAGGTGAGGAGCGGTTTGATGATGGTCTGGATTGTAGATGGGAGATGAGGTATTATTGAATGCAGCTAGAGAGAGAGTCTTAAATCTGCTTTCGGTTTCATGGACCTCTTCAAGCTTGAATTCAAAAACCTTCAGCATGGCATACATGTGTCGAAGATCAAGAGCTTCCAAGTCCTTGTTGTCTTCAATGTTAGTAGTTTTGATCAGCCATTTGCTACCAAGTGCTTGCATGAATCTCATGTTCAAATTTGTATTAGAATAGACATGTCCAAGAGAAAAGCACACATTAACAATATCAATAAACCTCTCATAGCATTGTCTAAGAGATTCCTTAGGATCTTTAACAAAATAGTCAAAGAGTCTTCTCTGTTGATAGAGGCGTTTCTTCTTGGTATCTGAATCTCCTTCCAGAAAGTCAACTATAGCATCCCAGTAGCCTTTGCGGTTGTGCAGTGAAGCACCTTGGAATGAGTCCTCAAGTCAATAGCTGACACTAGCATGGACATAGCTCTTCCATCAAAATCCACATTGATGCGGTCTGCATCGGTCCATTCACTTTCTAGCTTCTTTACTTCAGCTTCTTCTCCTGCGGTTCCTGCACGTGGATTAGCTTTCATAGGAACATATGGTTCATCAGTAACCGCGGTCCACAGTCTACGATCACATGAATAATGTGTTTCATCATCCTATCTTTCCAAAAGATAAAACTATCTTCATCCAGAATTGGTAAGTGATTCGAATTGGATGTTTGCATCATATAGGTGTTTGTGTTTGCCATTGGATCAGCACCAAGCGGTTAAGCTTGTAAAAACAAGTTTGGTGGATATGCTCTGATACCACTTGTTGGTCCAGAGGGCAACAAGGGTTATAGAACCGCTAGAGGGGGGGGGGGTGAATAGCGGTCTAAAACTTTTTCGAAAATACCCTTAAAATCAACCGAGTACTTATCAGTTTGGCCAACTGCGTTTAAAGCACAAGAACCGAACTGATAAAATGCACAGCGGAGTTTGTGGTTTGGCCAATAGGTTAGTTAAAGAGTTGGGAGGTTTGACTCAGGTTGAGAAAACACTATGATGCAACAGAATAGTTAAACTTAAAGTTCAAAAGAAAAAACAATTCATCTTTCAAGTCATTTCGTATATGGAGACAAGTTAAAAGATCACAAACAAGAAAGATAAAATATCAAGACAGAAAATAAAGATCAAACACACAAATTGAAGAGGTTCGTTCTTAAATGAACTACGTCCTCTACCTAGATGGTTAGTCTAGGATTTTCTAATAGCTACTAGACTTGTATTAATTAGAGGAGGTTTTACAAGATGAATCTAAACTCTAAACAATAAGTCTAACTAAGCTATAATAACAACCGGTGTTTTCGAATTATATAATCTATGTGATCATATAAATCAGGTGTGTGTGTGAAAATAAATCAAATGCTCTAAGTATCTAATGATGGTTGAGCAAATGGAATTCTTTTGGTGTAAAGGCTAAGTATGAAAGGTTGTTAGGCTTGAAGCTTTGATGAAGAAAACTGGGTTTGCAATGGAGATGGTTTGAAGATATGAATATCTGGGTTTGAATCTTCAAAGCAAACTTAAACACTTGGGAATGAATCTCTTGAAGCTCAGCAACCTTCATTGTTGAATAATGGAGGCTATTTATAGGCAGAGCACCCTTGTGACCGTTGGGTAAAGATTTGAATTAAATCTGAAGGGTACAGTGCTGTCGAAATCCCATTGTTGAGCTGTCATTTTCGTCCTTGTTTTGTCTTGTAGTCCTAGGTAGTTGTTGCACCACTACCTTACATTTTTCCTTTGTTGCAGAAAGGACTAATGGTAAACAATTCAAACTGATAGACAAACCGACATTCCTTGTAGAAACTCAAGTTAACTAGAGTTATTTTGACATGACATAACAACATCCTTTTACGGTTAAAAAAGGGAATGTTTGTCTAAGGAATAAATGACATGTCTTTAATTCTTCAATAACTGCTCTACGGCGTTTCACCAAGCATAGGGGCGGTTTGAAGAATGATCTTGATGGACGGTTTCATCAAACATGCAAACTGCAGTTTGATGAAAACTGAAGGGCTCCATGCTGGCGGTCTCAAGATGACGGCTTGAAGCACTAACCGCTAATGATACAACCGAACTATACTCAGCCTAGACAATCAAAAATCTAGAAATGAACTTATCTAAAAATTGAAGTAGAACTTCATTACATGCGGTCCTAAAGTCCATAAAAGACACGTGGTATGGATCAATCAAATTAAGGTGGGTGTACAAACAATGAATCCTAACATAGTGCAATTATTCTATATGTGTGCACGTGTGTGAGAGTCAAGATCTAGGTGACAAGGAGAAAATAGAAAGTTTTTTTTTGAATCAGAGTCAGAATCGTCATCCCTTTTATTCTTTTTCTTAGCATGGACTCCCATCTTTGGAGGGGGTTTTCAACTTCTTACTACTCTTCTTGAGTTCTTGGAGCTCTGCAAGACGGTGTCTGTATCTTTGGCGTGACGATCACTCCTCACGGGCGGCAATTTCGGCTTGCTCTCTGACTTGCTACTCAAGTCGTGCGATGACGGCTTTGGCGGTCTCTAAGTCAGTGATGGGGTACCAGCCATTACTACAACCTTTTCTAGTCTCTTGGTCGCGGGATCACGGATATAAATTAATGAAGCGATTGTGTTGGGAGTATGGAGCTACTTTGCTGATCGGACAAACCTAAGAGTGTAGAAACTGTGTCAAATCCAAGATGGGGTCCCAACAAGTCGTCTTTTATGAAACAGGGTTGACCAACACGGCAGATTCACAGAAAAAGGAGTATGTCTCGTACGAGACAATGGATGTCTCGTATGAGGCATCCAGCCTAACAGTCAGATTGTAGATTTTAATCCTATTGGTCGGATGGAATTTAATCCATTTTGAGAGGTTACTACTCTAGTTCATCCTGGAACAGTGGATTCTGTCACCCTAGAATATGAGCCCCTTGTTTTTCACTTGTATTGCACTCTCCCAAACGGACAATTCGGGCAAAGGTCCCATATTCTCATCGGAATCCACCATTTAATTAAGCCAAACCTAACCCGCACAGAATAGTGAAAGTAGGAAAACGCAAACTCGGATTCCCGTAGAGAGATTCTCCATTCTTTCAAAATCCTTTGTCCAACATTTAACCGAAGGGACATTCGTCATATTCACAAGGGAGGATTATAGATTGTAAAGATGCGTTATCTTGTGAAAAGATTAAAACAACCCTAATAATCGAACTGACCGGTCTCGAGGAGTGTCTTATTAACTAGTATGTATGCATGAGGTTGATGCAAGGCTTACGGCTAAGGCTCCCCATGAACACAGTCTAGGAGCATGTCACAGAGTGGGTACACCATCTTTGGAGAGACCGGCGAGGGCCATTCGTTAGAATGGGGGTGCTGACCGACATCCGTCCACTGATTGGGACCCGGGTTTATAGGGTATGTAGTGTGTTGGTCCCAGAGGGAAACAAGGGTATAGAACTGCTAGAGGGGGGGGTGAATAGCGGTCCAAAACTTTTTCGAAAATACCCTTAAAATCAACCGAGTACTTATCAGTTTGGCCAACTGCGGTTTAAGGCACAAGAACCGAACTGATAAAATGCACAGCGGAGTTTGTGGTTTGGCCAAATAGGTTAGTTAAAGAGTTGGGAGGTTAGAATCAGGTTGAGAAAACACTATGATGCAACAGAATAGTTAAACTTAAAGTTCAAAGGAAAACACAATTCATCTTTCAAGTCATTTCGTATATGGAGACAAGTTAAAAGATCACAAACAAGAAAGATAAATATCAAGACAGAAAATAAAGATCAAACACACAAATTGAAGATGTTCGTTCTTATATGAACTACGTCCTCTACCTAGATGGTTAGTCTAGGAATTTCTAATAGCTACTAGACTTGTATTAATTTAGAGGAGGTTTTACAAGATGGATCTAAACTCTAAACAATAAGTCAAACCTAAGCTATAATAACAACCGGTGTTTTCGAATTATATAATCTATGTGATCATATAAATCAGGTGTGTGTGTGTGAAAAGAAATCAAATGCTCTAAGTATCTAAATGATGGTTGAGCAAATGGAATTCTTTTGGTGTAAAGGCTAAGTATGAAAGGTTGTTAGGCTTGAAGCTTTGATGAAGAAAACTGGGTTTGCAATGGAGATGGTTTGAAGATATGAATATCTGGGTTTGAATTTTCAAAGCAAACTTAAACACTTGGGAATGAATCTCTTGAAGCTCAGCAACCTTCATTGTTGAATAATGGAGGCTATTTATAGGCAGAGCACCCTTGTGACCGTTGGGTAAAGATTTGAATCAAATCTGAAGGGTACAGTGCTGTCGAAATTCCATTGGTTGAGCTGTCATTTTCGTCCTTGGTTTTGTCTTGTAGTCCTAGGTAGTTGTTGCACCACTACCTGACATTTGTCTTTTGTTGCAGAAAGGACTAACGGTAAACAATTCAAACTGATAGACAAACCGACATTCCTTGCAGAAACTCCAAGTTAACTTAGAGTTATTTTGACATGACATAACAACATCCTTTTACGGTTAAAAAAGGGAATGTTTGTCTAAGGAATAAATGACATGTCTTTAATTCTTCAATAACTGCTCTGCGGTTTCACCAAGCATAGGGGCGGTTTGAAGAATGATCTTGATGGACGGTTTCATCAAACATGCAAACTGCAGTTTGATGAAAACTGAAGGGCTCCATGCTGGCGGTCTCAAGATGACGGCTTGAAGCACTAAACCGCTAATGATACAACCGAACTATACTCAGCCTAGACAATCAAAAATCTAGAAATGAACTTATCTAAAAATTGAAGTAGAACTTCATTACATGCGGTCCTAAAGTCCATAAAAAGACACATGGCATGGATCAATCAAATTAAGGTGGGTGTACAAACAATGAATCCTAACAATCTCCCCTATTTGATTGATGCCATTACCACACTATGATAATAGCAAAACATTGTACTTGGTAAGAACATGTCCGAAATAAATTTCATGAAATTGCATGTCCCAAGTCAATGCACACACTATGCTAGATCATAGATTTCTAATCTATCAAAAACAAAGGAAATGAAGAAAAGATAGAAAAGAAATACATTCAGATGCATATAGAATGATATGATTTTGAGGATCAGAAATGCATGTTTAAACTGAATGTTTAAAACACAATGCACTTAAAGGTATTTTCATGATGAATGTAGTGCATGAGGTTTTAAGAAATACAAGCATTGTTTCACAAACAAGCAGTTTGAATAAACAAAGTTTTGGAAACAGAATGCTATGCAGTCATTCTCATTATAATTCAATCATAAAGGATAGTAACTTACAATGTATGAATTACAAGAGACATCAAAAAGAAAGACTAAGAAAAGAAATCTAGTCTACTTCATCTGCAACAGAACCCCTTGCAGCAGCAGCATCATCTGCGGTTTGGTTCTGATCGGTTTGAGCGTCTGGAGCAGCTTGTTCTTCTGTGGCTTGAGCATTAACAGCAGGGGCGGTTTGATCATCATTTCTAGAACTGGAGCCACGGGCGGCTTCAAAAACAAAGTCAGCTGCACAAAGCCGAACTTCAGTCGGTACATCAATCTTTAATTCAATTGCAGCGGCTTGCTTGACAAGTTTCCCGGTTCTATGCAGGATAAGCTCAGAAGAATAAAACGCATGATGGGCCAAAATGTCAAGTTTCTCAACAACAGATTGAAGTGATGCATCAACGGCTTGAAACTTTAAGTTGCAAAGATCATTGTTGGTTCTGACAAGATCTTGAAGAGCCAGTTGATTTTCTAAAATGAAGTTCAATCTCTAACCAAAAACAATGAAATCCATATGTTTGAGCTAAGACAAGCCCATCCCTAGCAGCCAAGGCCTCCGCCATCATGTTGGATTGGCAACCATAAAAATGAGAATAACCAAGAATAAAATCTCATTTGTGGTCCCTAAAAATACCACCTCCTGAAGCAATTCCCGGGTTACCCCTAGAGACTCCATCCGTATTCAGCTTAATCTCATCAACATTTGGAAAATCCCAAGCCACCATCCGAATATTAGGCATCAAAAAGGGTTTAGGGACTAAATGAAACAGATCCATAATATAATTACTTTCTTGACATTTTAGGAAAGAAAGGGAGAAAGAGGAAGCGATGCTAGAAGTTTGACAACGAACCTTGTGAATAATAGCATTGGGGTTCATATTCACACCTTCAAATCTGCACTTATTTCGAGCACACCAAATTTCCCATAAGATAAAGGCTGGAAGGAGCCGAGAAAGCCAAGAAAAGGCATTAGAATCAGCCTTTAGAGTGACCTTGCCACCAACTAATGATAACCTGATTCAAATTACCCATAAAACTTCGAATACCACACAAACCACCAAAGAAATCCCAAACTTTCTTGGCAATATCCCCATGAACCAGAATATGCGCAATGGATTCTTCTCTTGCAGCCATGCAACAATTACATTTGGATGCAAGGAGGATACCTTTAGACCGAATTCTCTCATCCGTCGGCAAACCATTATGTAAAGCACGCCAAAGAAAAACCGAGATCTTTTTTGGGATATACTTTCTCCAGCAAAAAGAATAAATAACAGAGACTCCGCTGGTACCTTGTCACAATTAGGAACCACAATTACCCCGGTCAACAGCATATCCAAGATAACCGCCATCTCCTCCACGGTAGGGACCATCTCGTTAAGTGAAAAGTTGAAGAGGTGAGTCGATGGATCCCAAAAGCGTGCAACTCCCTTTAAGAGGTCCCATCCGGCTTTAGATTCTTCAAGGTGAAAAGAATTTTAAACCCAAACATCTCCACAAATCTCTCTTGGCGAGGTTTATTGAACGAACGAAGAACGTTGCTAAGTCATTCTTGTAGCGTTCCACTAAAGTCGAGTCCAAGGAAAACTCATCAATAATTATTGATGAAGGGACGGACTTACTTAGGGCCATTGGGAGCAAAAGGTTGAGAATTCTACTCCAAAAGAAAGGTTCCCAGAACTGATTCAAGGCTGCATGGTATTCTAGGACGGACTAGAGGTGTTTATATACAAGTTTGGACACCGAATCCTCGAGGAAAAAGGAGAAACAGCCGCAGATTGAAAGGATAACTCTTACGAGACATCGATGTCTCGTACGAGGCATCTCCCAGTTCAGAACAGCGACAACTCTGCTCAAATCCCAGGTTGCTCGATGAGTCAAAACATGTCTCAATCACCTCAGAAATTCACCCGAAACAGTTCATACATCACATATAAAATGGCCCAACGCGAATCCATCTCATAAAATTACCCCTCAGTTGACCAACCGGATATGAGTCAATACATTTACACAGTCAGAAATAAAACTAAAATTAACAAATGTATTGTGTGTTGGAGTTAGGAAATAACTGTTGCAAAGGTACAAGCCAAAGAAAGAAAAATGTCTTCGCCTACGCCGAGGCAATAAATACATCATCAATAAAAGGGGAGAATGGGGGATCCTATCTAGGATGTATCGCCACTGCCACACTATCATCCGTCGGTCTGAGGCCTCTTCCCGCAAGAAGCTAGCTCCGCCGTCTGCTGAGCCAACCGTCCAAGCAGCCCCGCTGTCTCTCTCTTCATCCTCTTGGCATAGGCTATGAACTGGGCAAGCCGTCCCGCGACCTCTCTATACTTGGCAATAGGCACCTGTTGAATAGAGACATCAGAATCCTTAGATAAATAATAAACAGAAAGATGAAATGGTAGAATGATAGAAATGACGGAAGAAGGTCATAAATCATACCATAGTCGCATCAGCAGGAGGCACGAGTTCCTCAGGCATATCAAAATGCGTGGGAAGATCCTCGGTGCTCTCTATCCCCTCAGCTACGCTATAGGTAAATGAAGCTGGTACAAGCTGTGGACGGAAAGGGACGTGGACAACTCCCTGGGCCTGAGCCTGATCACCCTCTATAATCAACTGTGGCATGAGACGAGCAAGGAAGTCCTGATAATCAGCCTCCAAGGACATGTGGTCAAAAGCATCCTGACCAATAATGAGGTCCCCTCTCTCATCCTCTGCGATGGCATAAGAATTAAGCATATGAGCCGGCGGGTCCAAAGGGACAACGACGTCGAGTCTGCCACCACCCTACTGGCGAGAGACTCTCTCTCCTAAGTAGAAGCATCCCCCGCCAAGGCCAATCATCAACAGCCTTATACCGGCAAACCCGTAAACATGATCAATGCCCAGACTCCGCCATGGGAAGAAAGCGACAGCGGACTCAGGGATGGCCTCCCATTTGTCAAAATACAGCCTCATGCGCTCCACCGTCATGTCAGCCCCCTCGGCCTGCTCATAACGGGTATCCCTGTTATCCCGGCGCCATCTCAGAGTATCTGGGAACATGACAGTGTTATCTCGAAGGTTGAAAGTAAAGACACCAAACATGGCGTATCCTCAAGCCTGCAAAATAGGAGAAACATAAAAGAAGTCAATACACAGTAGCTGAGATGAAAATGCTATCAAAATAAACTGGGGCTAAAACAAAGGAGGAATACAGAAGAATATGAGTATTGTACCTCCCAGGCATGACTATAACCGCCTAAGCTAGCTTTCATCCAATCACACGAACTCTCATCCATGGCCACATAGCAGTGGGCCAAGCCAGCAGAACCCCAACTAGCATCAGTAACATGCGTCATATCCCTTAGGCAGCTCAGCAGAGTAAAAAGGTCAGTCGACACATGGTTAGCAAAAAGCGTCTCAAAAAAGGCCCACCACAGAAAACCACGGACAGCTGCAATACGGGTACCGGTCAGATGTATATGGACACCCTTGCCTAGGGTACGCAAAGAGAATCCCAGAAAATGCATCATATCATCCCTGCTAGGAGTAAAATCCGCATCCACCTCAAGCAGCTCATCAAAGATGGCAAGCCCAGTAATGGCATGAAAGTCAGTAGGGGTCATGGTAACCTCCCCCCACCGTATGTACATGGTATGAGTACTATCCCACCAGCGCTCCCGGATGGCCTAGAGCAAGTGCACATTCCTCCTCTCACCGAAAAGGCTGTCAAAGAAGGTTTCAATCTGAGATTCTAGATCTCTTCCTTCATCTCGCCATTGAGAGTTTCCCACCTCTCAGCGACCTTTCGTACGCTGCCTCTACAGTTATTAATCAGCCTGAATGACTGCAAGCAACAGAGACAAAAGAGACAAATATAAGAAAAACGGTAAAATCCTCATTCAAGCATTTTACCTGAAAAGTCGCAGAATTGCCTAGAATGATAGTCGAAATCATATACTGCCATACTACAATGATTTTCAGCATCAACAAGGGTGAAATTCTATCAAAAGATCAGCCATGCACGATAAACCCTAGCAGCGATAATTCTAGGGGAAAATTGGCGAAAGTCGAATTGCTAGAACACTAAATTGAGACATGCAACAACGAAATTACATGGAAACTCAATCAGAGGAAGATATCCTTACCCGCCTAGTCCGAACGGCATGAGAAACGTGGTCCTCCGGGAACGGGCACAACTCATCCGTCGCCCACACTTTACCCTTCATATGCCTACCAAAGAGGTGCTCTTTGTGGGAATGATGCACACCGGCCATTTGAAAGGGTTGGGAATCACTAGAACTTGGTGAAAAACAAAGATTTTTGAGTGAGAAAATCACCTAGGGTCGAAAGCTCCCGAGAATGAAATAGGAAAAGTGATTTGAAAATCACTTTTAGCGCCTAATATGCCTCTATTCTGCGCAAAAATAGAGAAGTCTCGTACGAGATATCGTTCCCTCGTACGAGGTATCCCCAGAAAAGTCTCAGAAAACCATGTTTTCTTGGGAAATTCCAGAAAAGCCCTGCTTTTAACAGAAAGGTCAGAAAAAGCCCTGCTTTAGACCAAGAGGTCGAATCTGAACCCGGGTCAAGATGGAACATTGAGTCGTCAACAAAACGAGTACATTCAAAATACCTTAAACCTCAGTTTTTGCGTATTTTCAGAGTCGAACTATGTTTTGTCTGATTTCCTTCCGAGGAATACGTAGGCATCTTTTTAGCATGACCATACCCCTAGTTCAAAAATAGCGTCTTTTCTATCGACGACGGTACTTCATCCATAAGTATCATCACCGAGGGGCTCTGTAGACACCCCATTTTGGACGTTCATTTTATAATCACACTACTTCTGTGTCTCGCCTTTGATTTGGGTCGAAACTCGTTAAGTTGGACATGTTTTGTTAAGTTTCTAACTGACTCTGTTAGTCAGGGGCCAAAATGAACATTAAAACTGCTGTAGAGGGCAAAAATGTGATTCCAGCACATGGATGTCTCGTACGAGACATTGATGTCTTGTATGAGGTATCCCCCCTTGACAGTCGGGTTTTGGTCAGTTTCCTTGTTGATCTTAACCCCTTTTTGTTGGCAAACACTCATGCAATCCGGGGAAAATCCCATGGCCGATCCTAGAGTCCAAATATACCTCTGTGGGAATCAAGTCTTGGATTCCCACCTCAACTTACCTTCTTGGCCAAAACTCTAGGTCCAAAAACCCCTATAAATATAGTTGTTCTTGGCTAGAATGACTAATGGTGAATTAATGGTCAACTCTAGACTCTAAATCTGATCAAAGAAGCTCTCATAATCAGCCCCCTCTCTGATACCCACAAAATTTAGAAGATCAAGGCCTTTAGTCAAGGCCATCCATAGGATTCTTGAAGAAAACGCTTAGGTAAAATCTTTGCTTTCTATCTTCTCATCTCCTTCTTTGCTTTGAAGTAGTGTGATTCCATTAAAGGATCAGCCTAGAGCCTCTCCAAGCCATGGAGATGGTCTTGAAGAACATCATCCGACATCCTAAATAAATAAGCAATTGTTTATTTGTTTGTTTCTTTTCTTTTGGTACATGAATGCATGATTTTGAAACGATGATGATGATTTCTTAGCAAGACCAATCCTAGATTGGGTGAATTGGGTGCTCATTGACCTTCCTAATTCATAACTTAACCCCTGAATCCAGACATCTCGGTCCGTGTTCTGACAATAACATGGTGGCGACTCTCAATCAACAAAAAGGTAAATCAAAGGACGAAAACGTGCCTCGAAGGGAAAAACCTCGTGCGCAAACACTTAGTACTTCAGTCAAAGGTCTTCTGGTTTGAAAGGAGGGCTTCGATGTTATGAATGAATTTGATGATTCTTATGTTGTGACTTACGACGAGGTTATGAAGAAAGTCTTAGAGAAAAGGAAAAAGATTCAATATGCTAAACTCTATCAAAACAGGGTTATAGCGGGAAATGCCATGGCTAATCCCAATGTTTCTGCAATTCAGCACCCCCTTCTCCAAGATCAAAAGCAAAAAGTGCGGCTTTTGAGCTTCAAGCACTAATTGCATCCGAAGATCCGTCTTTTTTCAACTCAAGAAAACTCAAGCAAGCATACCCATTAGGGGACCTTATCACACCAAGACCTTATCATCCGCGACCTAGACGACACCACAAGACACTACTGCATCTTTTGAATGGGCCAAGGACTGATTTATCTTGGGGCTTCACGAGTCACTCAAGGTTTTAAATCAAAGTCGTTCTAGGGGCTTTACAATCAGCAACCCCTTGGTATCTCGGCATCAAAAGTCTTTCGGAGCCCCTCATCTTCATCAAAAGTGTCGACATCCTTCATCAAAGTCACGGCATCAGAAATCCATCTCGAATCAATCATCCATGGTAAGTAATGGTATGAACATCATCCTTCAAAGCTCCTTTCAAATCACATCGCACACAAAAGGCAATTTTTCCATCTTTGCAAAATCTCTCTCTCAAGTGATCTCTGCTTTTCAAATCACATTTCACACCACAGGCACAATTTTCTCTCATCTCATACGAGCACATATATCTGCAAAGCATACGCATAACAGGTGCAGGCACACAGCTCCACGGTAAACCACTAAAATCACCACCTCATCAGCAAAGTCTATACCTATCAGCAGGCAGACTCTCGAGTCCCTCCAGTCCCCTATACAGACTCTAAATATTGGCCTCGGTGGGCCGACTTCTATCACCGCACTCTTTGTATCAGCAGGCAGACTCTCGAGTCTCTCTAGTCCCTTATACGGACTTTAAATATTGGCCACGGTGGGCCGATTTCATGCCACCGCACCCTTTTTTATCAGCAGGCAGACTCTCGAGTCCCTCTAGTCCCTTATACGAACTTTAAATATTGGCCACGGCGTGCCGATTTCATGCCACCGTACCCTTTTTTATCACCAGCAGACTCTCGAGTCCCTCTAACCCCTTATACGGACTTTAAATATTGGCCACGGTGGGCTGATTTCATGCCACCGCACCCTTTTTTATCAACAGGAAGACTCTCGAGTCCCTCTAGTCCCTTATGAGGACTTTAAATATTGGCTACAGTGGGGCGATTTCATGCCACCGTACCCCTTCTATCAGCAAAAGTCGCTCACACAGGGAGCGCAGCTCTATCTCTTGTAATTTTAAAGTTCTTGTTTTCATCGAGTCTTTGCTTTTTTCTTAGTGATGTCCTCGACAGATGTTTTTGTTCTTTCATCGACGCGTTTTGCTTTGCAATTCGCGTCGCCGAGAGGCTCCGTAGACACCCTGCCTTGGACCTCTCACCCCGATTGCATACATAGTATTTTTTATTTAAATTATTTTTGTTGATTTATGTTACTTCGGTTAAGTTCCTAACTGATTCTGTTAGTTTTGGACTAAACTTCATAACAGAGTTAACTTTTAGGGTCATTCTGTCCTTCTGTCATTTCTACCTGCGGGCGTCTCCTGTAATGGTTATAGGGCGCGCGCTTTTGGTCCAATAGGCCAGACTCGTGTGCTTCCCACTTTGACTGTTACGGATTGCAGCCTTTTCCCTCTATTTTTAGAGTAAAAAAACAACCTTTTCATCACATATTTTATTCTAGCATTAAACCCATTTTATTTTGTAACTCCCAATCCTTTATTCTAGCCATTCTCCATAAAAACAAAATATTTTATTTCATTCTTATTTGATTTTCTATTTATTATTTGATTTTCTTTATTTTATTATTGGTTAGAAAAGCTTCTTTCCCTCCTTTCTCTACCTATTTAAACCTCTCATTTCTACCTTAGAAAGAGACACAAGAACTTTCTCTACACTTACACTATACACAATTCTCCCAAGAATTCTTCCTACAAGATTTCTAGCAACAAAACTCTACCAAAACTCTTCTCAAGTGAAAGTTTGAAGTTCTCCTTTTAAGGTACAAGTTTTATTCTCTTATTTTATTTGTGTCTTTTTAATGTATGCAATCCCCATCAATTGGGACATGACTAAATGACTACTTTACTACATTAAAGTTGTTAAGGTTATCTCCCTACATTTCAATCTCTAGTTTAATTTACCATTCTTCTCTTAATGTAATCTTTAGCATGAATTAATCAATAAAACAATTCCTTTTTATTTCCCATTTCTTTTCATTGTAATTGTTAGCACTTTTATATTAATATTATTTGAAGGACTCTTTAGCAATAGAACACCAATAGTAGCAAGACCCACGTAAGCGGGGCAGAGTGGGTGTTTAAGTACTTCCCACTCCGTCACCTAACCCCCGAACCCTTCTCTCCTGAATCTTTGGTTTCGTAACATAAATTAGGCTATTTCTAGGTTTTTCTTATGTTCCTTTAAAAACATAGGTGGCGATTCTATAATTATAACAAGTTAGACATCCTAGGATCCTTCCACCGCTCTATCCAAGTAGTGGGTTTTCCCGAGGTATCTACAGATACATCTCAAAATCTAGGAGATGACCCAATTCAACATCAAGACGAGTCACATTTCTGACTATGGGGATTGGTGCTGACCAATATTTTGTGAGAACGGGCGACTGAGTTCAATGGTATCAATGACGAACTGCCTACGTATCCCTCCATGGGAATCAAGTCGAGTCATAGTTCTGACTCTGGGGATTGGTGCTGACCAATATTTTGTGAGAACGGGCGACTGAGTTCAACGGTATCAACGACGAACTGCCTACGTATCCCTCCATGAAAATCAAGTCGAGTCGTAGTTTTGATAAGAACCGACTCAACATCAAGAGAAGGCTTAAGATCAACATTACTCAAAATTTGACGCAAGGTACAATCCGAGAAAGGGGTACATCTTACAATCAGAATACTACCAGGAGAAATAAAAATGACTCATCGAAGGTCAGACGCTGGCGCCAATCAAAGGGACCAGTTCAGTCAAAGGTCGGGTGCTTCACGCTATTTAAAGGGAGGTACGACTCAACATCAAGAGAATACCAATAACAGATGACAATTTATAAACATTCAACAAAGGATACGCTGCATTCTGAGCGATGCCCAGGTTCCTCGGCTTTTGAGTTGTTGTGTGATGAGATTTTTGTGTTTTATCTCGTAGTGAACCATCGCTTCGAGTGATCCATCAGCAATGTTTTGAGTGCTGCAACCTCATTTTGGATCCCTGTTCCCCCTAATAGGGTTTTTGACTATTCCACAATCAAGCTTCTCCGCTTTTGGGGCTGTTATGATGCTTGGCAATTGATGACGTGCCCGAATCTTTTGGCTTTGACTGAAGTCTCATGTATATCAGGAAAGATGACAAGGTCAACTTTGTATGTTATGACCTGCAAGTTAGCTTTGCATGCAGTGGCAGATATGATTCGCACATGTTGTAGACACCCCGCCTTGGACCGCTCACCCCGATTGCACACTTGATTTTTTGTTTCTCCCTCTTTTAAGTGTTTTATGTTAGTTTCTGTTACTTTGGTTAAGTTCCAGACGGACTCCGTTAAGTCCTGGGACAAAATTGAATAACAGTTCTAACTTTCTAGTCCATTCTGTCAAAATTGCTTCTCAGAGTCGCGCGCCTCCGCCCCTTGAGGCCAGACGCGCGCGCCTTCCACCGCCTAGGTGGGATGCGCACGCTTCTGGGGCGTGTCAGTTACAGATTCTGCCCAAGAATCTCTCCCTTGCTCATTATACATGATTTTGCCCGGGAAAGATTTCTTGGAGACTCCGTTTGGCTCCAAAAACAGTCCTTTTTCAACTATAAAAGCCCTCCAATCCATCATTGGAGGGGACCTTGGACATCATTACTTTTAGACCTTTTACTCACTTCTTTCCTAGACTTTTTCTTGGGATTTCTTCAACTAAGGATTCAACCTCTTCTTCAAGGCTTTACAAGAGGTTCTCTTTGAAGGATACTATAGGTAAATGTCTTAAGCATTTCTCTTCTTCTTCTTCTTCTTCAATTAAATGTGCAATCACCCAAAACCATTTGGGACATGACACTAACGGTCCTTTCATTACATTGAATTGGCCTAGGAGTCATCTCCCTACATTTCAAACTTTAAAACCCATTTTTATCATCATTTTAATAGGAAGAACGCATTTATCTTTAAAAGTAAATTATGAACAAACAAGACCGACTTTGCTCGGGCGAAATGGGTGTTTAAGTACTTCCCATTTCGTAACCTAACCCCCGAACCCCTTATCCCAAAGAATCTCTGTTTTCGTAAATCAAACTTAGGCTCATAAACATTAGGTTTTCTTACGTTCCTCAAAAACGTGGGTGGCGACTCTAAAACACAATTAGACATCCTAGGGTAACTCACGCGCTCTAGGCAAGCCGTGGCCCCCCTGGGGTATCTACAGTGGCGACTCTGCTGGGGACTGCTTGAGGGTTAAACTTGTGTTTCTGTTCATAATTCACTTTTCTGGGCATTCTGGAAATTGACATGGGAAGCGCGCGCCTCGGACCTTCATGGTCCAAAGCGCGCGCGTCCCGCGTCAAATTCCAGAATCGCCCGCCTTCCATGTGGTCTTCCTATTCCTCTATTATTTCGTGCTAACAAACATTGCAGGGGTTCCATCACACAATCAGGACCAGGGCAATCCCCTGAGTCTATAAGTTTCTGATAATCTGACAGGTGAGCCCAGAAGGGGGCGCCTCCCAGATACAATGCGCCAGGCGCGCGCTTTCCACAACACTAGCCTGAGGCGTGCGCTTCTGGGCCAATTTCCAGGGCAAGAACAGGTTTCAGTGACTGAACAGAACAGTGGGGTGTGGGCACAGTTGCCTGCATCAGAACAAAATTGAACCTTTGGACTGTTTAATTTTATGTTTTATTTACCGTCACACGGGTGATTCGGGAGTTGTAATTTACGTGCTTATGTGTTTTTATCTTTTCTTTTCAAAAAAAATAAAATAAAATTTTTTTGTCACGTGATAGACCTCACACTACATGCACATTACTCCTATAAATTGCTCACTATCGAGTCGCACAAGTCCAACCCCAAACCCGTCGAGGCCCGTCCTAGAAAGTTTCAAGCTCCACTCGACCTTGGCTCTTTCGAAGCGGTAAACTCAGCCCGTGGCGTAGTTCATGACTACATGCCGGGGTGACCTTTAAGCCTCTCTTTAGCCGAGCACAAACCACACAATTCTAGTTAGGGTCTAACACTCCGTGACCAAGTCGGTTTCCATGTACCGAGATTTCCCTAAACTAATGTTTTCAAATCATACATGCCAACTTGTTGATACGGACGCAATAAAAATCCGTCCCCAAAAGTGGTTATTTGGACGAAAATAAAAATCCGTCCTTGCATGTATGCTTTACTACTTTAATTTAGTTTAATCCTGACACATGTAGGATTCACAAACGCGATGGAATCCGATGAGTATATGGGACCGCGAGATGGTCTATATACTAGTGTGACGATTCCATTATCTTCTTAGAAACCCCAAAAGGACCCATTCCCTCCGACTTATAAAAAAAAAAAAGAGTCTTTTTTCTATGTGGTTCGAGTCGTGTGCCCAACTGTGTGTTCTCAACCTCTTCATGGACCGAAAGTGTGAACCGAGACTGACAGGTCTACTTCTCCAATTATATGTCCGATTGGTACTCTCCGCATCTACAGAGATTCATCCAACAGGCTTGTCTGTGAACCGATCACTCCAACAACTTCTACATCATCAATGGCCGGCGACTCCAGCACCAACAACGCCATGACTCTCGAACAGCTTTTTGCCATGGTTCAAGCACTCCAATAACAGGTCTCTACCCTTAACCAAGAGGCTCAAACCAAAGAAGCCTTGTGGCAAGCTCATGTCAACAGTCAAAGGGAGGCCCACGACGCCGAGGTTGACCAACTAAAAGCTATGCTCCTCAAGCTCTCCAAGAACAAGGGGGTTAATGACAATGAAGAATCCGAGTGGACCGAGGGTTTGTTTGAAAACCCATATGTCAGTGCCCGCACCAAAAAGTGGGGGGACCAGCACCGACAACAACGACCCAAAATGGTCGATTCCATCATGGCCTACATTGATCAGAATTTCGACGGCCTCAACATGGGAAAAGGCTCCAACACAAGCCTTTATCTGTCATCCATCCTCATGAGCACGATGGCCGCTCTCCCCGACAAATTCAAGATGCCCGACATTAGCAAGTTTAAGGGCAACTTCTGCCCGATGGCTCGCATCGAGACTTACATTTGGGCTATGGTTCCGAAGAAGGTCTCCCCAAAAGTTATGGCTCAATGCTTTCCTCTCACCCTCGAGGGGGCGGCAAAGGATTGGTATGCAACTCTCCCGCTCACTGTCCGTCTTGATTGGGATGCCGCTATGCTTGCCTTCAAAAATCAATATCAAGGCAACACCACTCACCGGTCCACAAGGAAAGAGCTCGAGAACACCACTCAAAGAGACAACGAATCCTTCATTGACTTCACAAGGAGATGGAATGACAAGCTCTCTGAAATTGTTGAGAGGCCAAACACAAAGAGCAAATGGACATCTTTCTCAAGTGTCTCAAGATTGATCTCCGCACCCACCTAAGTGGGGCTTGCTACTCCGACTTCTCCCAAATGTATGAGGCGGGGGTACGCATGGATGACTTGCTCAAAGAGATTAAAAAGGCCACTCCTACTTACCGATACAAGGCCGCCTCTAGTTCAAACAAAGAGGCTTCTGTTAATTCCGTTACTACCGACAAGGGGAATTACAAGAAGGTCCCTCCACCACAAGGCAAGCGGTTCCAAAACGACCGCGTCTACACTCCTCTCAATGGCATGACCATCACCGAGGCCTATGAAGCTCTAAAGGCCAAGGGGCAAATCACTCCTCTTCAAGGGTACAAGCAACCACAACTGCTCCGTCCCAATCATGCCCACCACAAATGGTGTGACTACCATCAATGCACCGGCCCACCTCACCGAGGATTGTTTCTCCATCCGCAACACCATCCAAGACCTCATAGATAAGAAGGAATTCATAATCCCTAATGAGAGTGGTGTCAATGTAATAGAGGTAGGAGAGTTTGAAGGAACCACTCATTCGATCCCAATTCTGAATGAGGGCTCCGATGATATGAATAAACTTGATAATTCTTGTTATGTTGTGACTTATGATGAGATTATGGAGGGAAGTCTTAGAGAATAGGAAGAAGAAGCTACACGGGGACCGTGAATGTGCTCACTCGCAGTGGCCGAGTAACAACGAGCACAATCCCTCCCAATACCGCAGCAACCAACACCTCTTCTCAAAGATCGTAAGCACGCAACGTACCCGAAGATCCTTTGTTAATACAGCTCAAGAAGACGCAAGCTAACATATCCATCTGGGACCTTATTGCATCATCAAAGAAACACCGAGAACTCGTCATCAAGAACTTGGATGTCACACTAGTCTCTTCCGACACGACTCCTGAGGACCTACCTCACAGCAATGATAGGTCACATTCACTTCGGCAATGTTATCACTTTTTCCGACATGGACCTCCCGCCATTTGGGTCCGAACACAATGAAGCCATCTACCTCAAAGTAAGGGCAAGGGGGAGACCCATCTCAAGAGTTCTAGTAGACGGTGGTTCTGCACTCAACTTAATGCCTAGCCGAGTCATGGGCATACTGGGGCTCAAAAGCTCCGATTTACAACCCTCCGCACAAGTCATTAGAGGGTACGACAGCACTGCCCGTACAGTCATGGGAATGTTAGAAGTTGATATCGAATTTGGAAGCATGATCATGTCCGTCCCATTCCAAGTACTTGATGTCCCTGCGTCATTCAACTTACTCTTGGGCCGACCTTGGATCCACAGTTCCAATGCGGTACCTTCCACTCTACATCAGTGTGTCAAGATCAGAAATGGGGACGAGATAGTCACCATCATGGCCGAGAATATCACCATCCACAGAAATGGGGGGACAACCCGTTCACCAAGTCTAACACGGGATAGAAGATGCCACTCTCTTCGGCGTCAACACCATCGACAAAGAAGGGGGGAAACAGAAAATGGACCCTCGGCATTCCTAAAATCCTCCGCATGATGAGGAACATGAATCACTTTTCCGGTCTAGGCCTAGGGAAGCATCAACAAGGGATATTGCACCCCGTAGAAGTTCCTCTTGTCAAGAACAAGTTTGGTCTGGGGTACGAGCCCACCGAAGATGACTTGAAATACGAGCAAGCAGTCAAGAATCAAAAGACCCAAGCTCGCAAAGAAGGGCGACAATATGAAATCCCTAACTTGAGGCCTTACCGCAACACACTAAACGGTTATTTTGTTCGCCAAGGGGAAGATGTTCCGTACATGATCTTTACCGAACCATGGGTTAACGACAAGGGCATCAGAAAGCCCGGTCTTGAGATCTTCACTGATTTTGAAATTCCGACACAGAAAGGGAGCCTACTCCAATGTCACCCCAAGAGTGGTGGGGCAAGAAAGTGACTGTAGAGTCTGAGGTAGAGATTACCGTGGGGGAAGAACTATCCGATCTAGCCTCTATGTTCGAAGAATTTGCCATCATGGACGATTGTCAAGTCAATGCCATCTACGACACCGTCGTCAGAAAGGAAACCATCAGTGAGATCCCGCCAAGCTCCAAGCCAATCAACAACTGGTATTCAACGAAGGGGCCCATAGTATCCGAAGATTTCTTGATCCGAGAAATGGGTTGCATACCCCGTACAACAACAAAGGAAGAGCGTCTCACACTTACTTTCGAGTCCGAGAGTGTTTCTAATGCCCTCACCCAAGAGGACATGGAGGCAATAGCCGAGCGTGTGTTTCCTTTCTTTGCTAATGAAAAATTTGATATTTCTGAGTACCCCGAGATTGCAAACATCATAAATGATGAATTAACTAACACGAACTTAATGAACAAGTTAATAACGATTCAAATTATGATGAAATAGACCACGAAAACATAACATACCTAAATGAACTAGCTCAACAGGTTCGTTGTCGTGGTGAAAATGGTCCAGGGGCTGATGAGGAATTGCATGTTGTTAATCTGGGTACCGACGAAGAGCCGAAAGAAACGAAGATTGGCAGCTTCTTCAAGGGGGAGACAAAGACAGATTGACTGCACTGCTCAAAGAGTTCGTGGATGTATTCGCATGGTCGCACAAAGATATGCCGGGTTTGGACAGAAAGGTCGCGGAGCACAGAATTCCGATCAGAGAGGACGCCAAGACAGTAAAGCAGAAGCTCCAAAAGATCAAGCCAGAATGGTCTCTACAGGTCAAAGAAGAGATTGAAAAGCTCCTCAGTGTGGGTGTCATCAAAGTCATTGAGTATCCGACTTGGCTAGCCAACATCGTGACAGTCAGAAAGGCAAACGGCAAGGTTTGAGTTTGTGTGGACTTCCGGGGATTGAACAAAGCTTCCCCGAAAGATGATTTTCCACTACCAAGCATCGACATGCTCGTCGATTTAACTGCCAACTATGAAGTCCGCTCATTTGTGGACGGTTTTGTCGGTACAATCAGATTCTCATGTCCGAAGAGGATCAACACAAGATAGCTTTCACAACTCCGTGGGGGACCTTCTGCTACACAGTCATGCCGTTCGGGCTAAGGAACGCTGGGGCTACTTACCAGAGGGCTGTTACGGATCTATTCCATGACATGATTCATAAAGAGATCGAGGTCTATATAGACGACATGATCATCCATTCGAAGGGAACCGATGGTCAACATTTGATCGATCTTCGCAAGTTCTTTGAAAGGCTTCGACAACACAACATGAGACTCAATCCCGCAAAGTGCACTTTCGGGGCCGTCAGAGGAAAGGTTCTCGGTTACATGGTCACTGAGAGGGGAATTGAAGCCGATCCCTCCAAGATTAAGGAAATCATTGACATGCCTCCTCCAAAGACGCAGAAGGAAATCAAAGGTTCATGGGCAGACTTCAATACATCAGTCGATTTGTGCACCAACTCACTTCCATGTGTGAGCCGATCTTCAAGCTACTCAAAAAGAATGTGGCTCTAGAATGGACCGATGCGTGCCAAGAAGCCTTCGACCAAGTGAAGCATTACTTGACATGCCCTCCAGTTTTGGTTCCACCGCACAAAGAGAAGCCTCTCCTTCTCTATCTCACTGTTAATGATGAAGCCCTAGGGGCTATGTTAGCACAAGAACAGCGAGACTCCAGAAAAGAGAATGCTATCTACTTTGTCAGCCGCCGGTTTCAAGGAGCTGAAAAGAACTACTGTGTCTTAGAGAAGTCTTGTGCTGTATTGGTTTGGGTTACTCAAAAGCTCAAGCACTATATGGAGGCCTTCCCAATCAAGTTGGTAGCAAAAGTGGACCCGCTCCGCTACATCTTTGAGAAGCCTTTCATGTCAACAAGAATAACCAAATGGTATTTCATGCTCGCCGGCTACGATATCACTTACGTCACACTCAAATCCATCAGGGGGAAAGTGTTCAGTGATCAGCTTGCTGAATTTCCGTGTGACGAAGTGAAGGGGGAAGACGTACAGTTCCCCGACGAGCATTTAATTTCCGCTACAACAGAAGAAAATAAGTGGCAACATTTTTTCGATGGCGCAGCCAATAAGCATGGATATGGCATAGGGATGTTACTTGTTGATCCCAAGGACATGTATACTCCAATCGCTATCCGCCTTGAATTTGAAGCCACCAACAACACCGCTGAGTACGAAGCATGCATAGCAGGGCTCGAAGCAGCCCTCGAGAGAAATGTCACAAGTTTAGAAGTATTCGGTGATTCCTTGCTCATCATCAATCAGACGTCTGGAAAATGGAAGATTCAAGACTCGACTCTGCAATGGTATGGTCAACATCTCGAGGAGTTGGTTGAACAGTTTCAAGAAATCACCTTCAACTACCTGCCAAGGGACAAAATCCGTTTCGCTGATGCACTAGCTACCATCGCTTCACTGGTCGAAATACCTGAGGGTAAAATGGTGAAGCCTTTCAAAATTTCCCGACGAAACAGTCCGGCATACTGCATGAGTATCGAGATCAACGAGGTCCAAGCAAAATCCCCGTGGTATGCGGATATCATGAGTTTCTTCAAAGATGGTACTTATCCCGAGAATAGCAATAAGAAGTCTCAAATGGCATTGCAAAGACTAGCCTCCCGATATGTACTGATTGGGGACCGAGTCTACAAAAGGCACCACAAAGGGATCAATCTCCTATGCACAAATGAGACCGAAGCTTAAGAAATAATGCATGAGATCCACGAAGGGGAATGTGGGTGTCGCGACCCCGGACCCCGCGGGCCCCGGGACCGCGAGCTGGACGTCGACTCTAAAACCAAAACTGTGAAATACCAAGGTTAAAAATTCCATTTAATACCAAAAGGTGGTGATCCAAAGTTTTACAAAACCAAGTTTGATAAAAATCAATTACAACTATCATAAACTTCCACAAGTTTATGCCCAACAAAATACAAATATACAATTCTTAGTGACGTCATTGTTTGGTACAACTATCCCAAAATGGTTACACATTTACATAATGTAAACCAACCTATATCAACCTTCCCCAAAAGAACGGATCCACACTCGACGTCCTCTTTCTCGTGATCAGCGAGACTAATCCTTAGCACCTGGGGGGGGGGTTAAGGAAAAACAAAGATAAAAGGAAAGGGGGTGAGATAAATCTCAATAAGTTACTAATGCAACTACATGACATGCTATGATGCAATATACAATAAGCAATAATAAATATCACATAGCACAGCATTTATCACATAACAGATAGCAGCGGAAATAAACACATAACAAAGGATATAGCCAAGGTTTTTCAAACCGGAACATCCAAATAAAGGATCGCTGCGCAGCTTCATATTCAACCAATCATCATCTTCATAATAGCATGAAAGCCGAAGAGAAAACCCCGGTACCGGAACCAATAACCAAATGAAGTGTCACAAAGGACGGGAGACATGCCACAAAGTCATGCTCCAAGCAATAGCTAAAATGCACACAAAGGAGCTAGCTCTTCTCACATCCAAGGCCAATCTGGAGGAGGGTAATAAGGGGGCAAAACAATGGTCAACACCACAATGGACTTGGCCGTGCCATCGTAATGTTTCGCATCGCCCAAACACACACAAAATACCAGCTGGACTTTCAAATAAATGCTAAGTAATAAATACTAGCTTAAATAAACAACTTAAGGTTCCAAAGTAGGGAACCAATCCAAATAAATCACCACAAAGGTAAACTAATATAAACCGCACATCAAAGATGAACCACATTCCCAAAATGATACTTAAATAAATCCCATATCACAATCGATCACAAGGGGATCATTCTCGAACAATAAAGTGTTCCACAACATTAACTTAAGTCAACTAGGGTGATACTTCGAGCCTAGATCGGGCTTGGACCTTAAAACAATTCAAAAACAAAGAGACTCAGAACAGCTGGTATGGGCGGTCGCCCATAGCCAGTCTGGGCGGTCGCCCAAAACCCAACCCCAAGCCCAAAACCCACTGACTTCCTGGGCGGTCGTCCAACCCAAAAGTGGGCGGTCGCCTACTCACTTTGCTCAAATTATCCGGATTAACTGATCTCATGGGCGGTCGCCCAAACCCATCATGGGCGGTCGCCCACGCACCCAGGTCGCCGGAAAATGGCCAAAACCAACTGGGTTTCTCCCAAATTTTCCACCCAAACAACATAACTCAAACCCAATGCTTTCAATAGGTATACTAAGGTACCCAACCAACATCTAACACAAAAGGGGACCTTAAGGACACCATAAATGACCCCAAACCAAGGATCAAATTCAACATCAACATCAATCACCATTTTTAGACAAAAACCCAAATGAACCCCAAACAACATCTAAACTCATCCCAACTTCAACTATAACAACAATGGCATTATATGAACATAATATGAGCATTTTGGCATAAAAATGGGGGAAAAGTAACTTACTTGCAAATTCTCAAAGTTGATGGATTTCGATTCTTTTTGGCTTCCTACGATCCTATCGACGATCTAAACATGGTTCATGATTTAAGAAATGAGAGAAGATGAGAGGAAGAAGGTTTAAATGAAGAGAGAAGAAGGAGAAGAAAACTTACCACTTTTTGGAGGAGAGAGGGAGAGAGATGGCTGGGAGAAGTGAAAGAGTGAGGGAGAAGGTGAGGGAGGTGAGGGAGTAGGGGGAAATTATTTTTGAAATGTTACAACTAGACCCCCTCCCCAAACTAACCCAATTACTTCCACTCCCGACTAACAATTAAGACTCAACACTTCCACACTAGCCCAAATGACCCAATTAAAATGCTAGGCAATGATTATAACACATAAATTGCACCCATAATTATTTAAATAAATAATAATTTAAATAAATAAATAAGCAAATAATTAAATAAAATCATTTAATTACTAATAAAATAGAGCCTATATTTCGGGTCGTGACAGTGGGCCCCACATGAACGGGTTTATGTTGACCAAGAAGATACTTCGCATGGGTTATTATTGGAGTACCATGGAAAGGGACTGCATCGAGAAAGTCAAGAGGTGCGCCAAATGCCAATTCCATGCCAATCTACAACACGCTCCACCCTTACAGCTTTACAATATGACCACGCCTTGGCCTTTCTCTTGTTGGGGCATAGACATCATTGGCAAAGTCCACCCTACTGGCAGCAACGGACAATCTTTCGTCATAGTAGCCGTGGACTATTTTACAAAATGGGTCGAAGCACAGGCTTACCGAGTTCTCAACGCCAAGAAAGTGGCCGAATTCGTGAAAACCCACATCATGTGCCGATACGGCGTTCCTCATGAGATCATTTCAGACAACGGTTCTCACTTTGAGAAAGAGATGGACGCACTCCTGGTAGAATACAAGATTACTAAGCACAAGTCATCTCCATACCGCCCTCAAGTAAACGGCGCGGTCGAGGCACCTAATAAGACAATCGAGACCATTGTGAAGAAAATGGCCTCCACTGGAAGGGATTGGCCCGAAAAGCTACCTCTAGCATTATGGGGCTACCGCACGTCAATACGGACAGCGACTGGAGAAACTCCTTATGCACTGGTATATGGTTCCGAAGCTGTACTACCAATAGAGCTCGAAGTTCCATCCCTACGGG
The DNA here is from genome assembly GCA_026119855.1 of Campanula takesimana. Lineage (NCBI taxonomy): Eukaryota > Viridiplantae > Streptophyta > Magnoliopsida > Asterales > Campanulaceae > Campanula > Campanula takesimana. The sequence goes on along the minus strand of JAOWBW010000244.1, from coordinate 1,499,682 downwards.
TCCTCCTCGAGAACCAAGTCAATGAAGTCGATTGGATGCAAAGTCGATATGAACAGCTAGCCCTACTCGACGAGAAAAGGCTAAGTGCAATCGAACGTACGAGGGCCTATCAACAAAGAATGGCTAGGGCTTTCAACAAAAGGTGAAGCCCCGAAACATCAGTGTGGGAGATTTGGTCCTAAGACAACACCCTCCTAATGCCATGAACCCCCTTGGAAAATGGGGACCCCGATGGATCGGTCCGTACGTAGTCAAGAAGATAATAAGCGGCGGTGCAGTCCGACTCGTGGATTTAGACGGAGATCAGCTGCCAAAGGAAGTCAACCTCGAAAAATTGAAGAGATTTTACGTCTAATAAACGAAGACCATATATAAAAAAAAAAAAAAAAAAAAAAAAAAAAAAAACTCGCTAGGTTGAAAACCCACAAGGGCGGCCTAGGCAAAAATTAGAGCACGTGCAAAAAAGAAGCCCGCTAGATTGAAAACCCGAAAGGGCGGTCTAGGCAAAAAACAGGGTGCACAAAAAAAAAATGGTCTTCGTTTGTTTGAACTACGGAGACCTGAGCCTCTACACTGGAGGAACGTAGGCAACCTTCGGGTGCGGTCTAAAACATAAATAAATACCCAAATCATTTAAAATTAACGAGATGCAATTTTTATTCATTTCTTAAATTATTTTTATCATTACAATGGAAATGTTGAGCTATTAAAAGACATTAAAACATTAAATCCTAAACAAGTGGTCTATTTTAATTGCAATCTCTTGGGGGTACTAGGAAAAATCTAATTTTCTCTTGGCCTTTGAAGGACCACCCGAACGACCATCAATCCTACTCTTCTTGGGATGCCTAGGGACACTGATACGGACCGATATCTTCTGCGAAATAAAGCGCCTCCGAGCATAAAAGTCATCCAAAGGGGTACCGAAAGGGTCGGTCAGAATGTTGTTCACATCAGCAGCAGCTTCCTTGTACCTCAAAGCACTGCTGGGCTCAAAGTCCTTTCCTAGCAACTCAGCCCAAAGAGCATCTACCCAAGTAATGCCGCGGTAGATGGTACCAAGTAAATGATCCAAGTAACTCTCGGGAAGAAAAATACTACCCCGGTGCAATGGAGCGGAAGCCCAACGGTTACGATCATCTCCCCAAGCCAACTGAAGCTCACTCAAGAAGTCCGGACCCATATAAGAAACTGGACGAAGTACCCTACTCTTCGAAAAAGGAATTATTTGCTGACGACTGAACTGTCTCAAAACCCGTTCTGGCTGATAAAACGAAGAGTCCCTCAATCCGGGTAAAACCACATGCTGAAATCCGAAGGTCCACTCCACAAAAGAGCGAAGACCCCAAGGACACCACTCAATGTCAGCTGTAAGGCGAGAAGCAAAGAATCTCCTCTAACCCTCCTCGGTCAAGTCTTGAATCAGCAACCGTCGCCTATGAACAGCAAAAGGAGAAAGGTCTCCATCTGACCCATAAAGCTTGAAATTCTCCCGAAGCCATATGGTCAAAAGCAAGGGGCTTCCTCATCGCATCTCGCCCGTACGGTGCAATTCGTCCAAACCATGCAAGGTCTCTCCTACAATGAGTGGAATTATGCTAAATCGCTGTCCTTTCGCCTGCAACACGATTTCAGCCAACTGCGCATCCGTAGTACCCAGAGGGGTGACAAACAGAACCTCACTGAAAAGGCAGGCCGCCATGGCATTTCGCTTGAAAGACTGAACCGCGACATCTTCTGAATGCAAGCTGAAGAACATCGGAAGCTCAGTTATGTCGACAACGGTCCCGTGCATCATCTTCTTCACCTCTCCAACAGGGAGATTCAGAAGGTCAACCCAAGAGTCAACAATACCGCAGTGATACTTGGGGACGACAATCCGGCCAGCCAAAGGAATACCCAGAATAGCCCCATTTCATTAGCCGAAATTTGAAAGTATGGCTATCACAATCCCCAAAAGCTGCAGTGGCCTTCAACAAGTTCCAATCCGGCTTCAATGTCCGCAAAGTGAAAAGAATCTGAAGCCCGAAATCTTTGATGAAATCATTTTTGGGATGGGTCTTGAAAGAATACACGAAGGTCGACAAATCCTTCTCATAACTCTTGACAACCTCGGCATCAAGACTAAAAGGGTTAGAAGCCATGGGAAAGAAGATCACAAGCAAAATTGAGCAATAAAATGGTGTTAAAAAAATGGCAGAAAAAGGCTGTAGGAATCGAATAATCGACCAGAAGCTGATATTATAGCTGTTGGGGGATCTTTTGGTCAGCAAATATTAGGCCCTGAATTTTGCCTCCCAGAGGCGCGCGCCTCCCGACACCAGTTTACAAGGCGCACGCGTCCCGTCTCCAAGAGAGGAAGCGCCCGCGTCCCAGGTAGTAGGGATGGCCAAACCGAACCAGAACCGGAAAACCGGACCGGAACCTGATTGGAAAAGCCCAGAACCGGAGCAAACCGGGGAGGAACCGGAACCAGACGAACCGGAACCACAAGGCATCTGGACCGGTTCAGGGTCACATATATGCCGAACCGGACCGGAACCGTAACCGGACCGAAAATCCCTTGTTTTTCAATAATTTTAAAGGGGGGACCGGAACCGGACCAGAACCGTACCAGAACCGGACTGAACCAGAATCGGATTGTGCCAAACCGGAACCAGAACCGGGGTAAGTGCGGGCCGGTTCAGGGTCACCCTTTTCCAAAACCGTAACCGGGCCCGGAACCGGTTTTGGCCATCCCTACCAGGTAGAAGAAGGATCCAAAAATAGCCTTGTCAGTTCAGAACAGCACCCGGGCGTTCCAGCGCCTTCAACCTGCAGAAAAGATCAATCCCAGCAATAAGAGAAGCTCAAACGACGACAGCAAACACTCGCTGGGCACACATTAATTTGGTCCGCCCTTAAGGCATGTCTAAAAACTGAATTAAGATAGAAACTCCCACTCAAAGTAGGGTGTCTTTTATTTTCTCAAAAATCAGTTTTTACAATTCATCCCCAGCACAAAGCACTCCGCAGTCAACTGTGCTCGCACCCCATCAAAAGTCAAAGTCAAACAGTCAACATCAAAGTATGACTCACGATAACAACTTGGTCCGGGATGAGCCACAGAATCACTGCTTCCTCATCAAGCAAGATCTACATCCATTCAAAGCAAACGGTCCTCTAGGCCCCGCACTTCAGCAACGCTCCTCCGGGTCCCGCACTTAAGCAAACGGTCCTCCGGGTCCCGCACTTCAGCAAACGTTCCTGCAGTCCCGCACTTCAGCAAACGGTCCTCCGGGTCCCGCACTTCAGCAAACGGTCCTCTAGGCCCCACACTTCAGCAAACGGTCCTCCGGGTCCCACACTTCAGCAAACGGTCCTCCGGGTCCCGCACTTCAGCAAACGGTCCTCTGGGTCCCGCACTTCCAGCAAACGGATCTCGCTATCAGCAAACAGATCCCGCCTCCAGCAAATGGATCTCGTATCAAGAAACAGGTCCCGCTTCCAGCAAATGGATCTCGCTATCAGCAAACAGATCCCACTTCCAACAAACGGATCTCGCTGTCAGCAAACGGATCCCGCTATTGGCAAAGCCTCTCACACAGGGAGCGCACCCTTATCTCTCAAAGCCGCTCACACAGGGAGCGCACCTCTATCCCCCGCAATTTCAAATTCCTGCTTTTATCAAGTCTTTTCCTTTTCTTGGTGATGTCCTAGGCAGATGTCTGTCTTTCGTCAGCGCGTTTGCTTCACAATCTACGCCGCCGAGGGGCTCTGTAGACACCCCGCCTTGGACCGCTCACCCCGATTGCACACTTGATTTTGTGTTTCTTTAAGTGTTTTCTGTTAGTTTCTGTTACTTTGGTTAAGTTCCAGACGGACTCCGTTAAGTCCCGGGACTAAATTGAATAACAGTTCTAACTTTCTACTCCATTCTGTCAAAAATTGCTTCTCAGAGTCACGCGCCTCCGCCCCTTGAGGCCAGACGCGCGCGCCTTCCGCCGCCTAGGTGGGATGCACGCGCTTCTGGGGCGTGTCTGTTACAGATTCTGCCCAAGAATCTCTCCCTTGCTCATTATACATGATTTTGCCCGGGAAAGATTTCTTGGAGACTCCGTTTGGATCCAAAAACAGTCCTTTTTCAACTATAAAAACCCCTCCAATCCATCATTGGAGGGGACCTTGGACATCATTACTTTTAGACCTTTTACTCACTTCTTTCCTAGACTTTTTCTTGGGATTTCTTCAACTAAGGATTCAACCTCTTCTTCAAGGCTTTACAAGAAGTTCTCTTTGAAGGATACTATAGGTAAATGTCTTAAGCATTTCTCTTCTTCTTCTTCTTCTTCTTCTTCTTCTTCTTCTTCTTCTTCTTCTTCTTCTTCTTCTTCTTCTTCTTCTTCTTCTTCTTCTTCTTCTTCTTCTTCAATCAAATGTGCAATCACCCAAAACCATTTGGGACATGACACTAACGGTCCTTTCATTACATTGAATTAGCCTAGGAGTCATCTCCCTACATTTCAAACTTTAAAACCCCTTTTTATCATCATTTTAATAGGAAGAACGCATTTATCTTTAAAGTGAATTATGAACAAACAAGACCGACTTTGCTCGGGCGAAATGGGTGTTTAAGTACTTCCCATTTCGTAACCTAACCCCCGAACCCCTCATCCCAAAGAATCTCTGTTTTCGTAAATCAAACTTAGGCTCATAAACATTAGGTTTTCTTACGTTCCTCAAAAACGTGGGTGGCGACTCTAAAATACAATTAGACATCCTAGGGTAACTCACGCGCTCTAGCCAAGCCGTGGCCCCCCCGGGGTATTTACACATGTAAATTTTGAGCGATTTTTCTTTGAGCAAAAGTTTTTCTTTCATTCTGAAACCGAGACGCTAATCTTTTGGTTTAACGCACTTATTAAACGACACTGAATCATGATTAATGAACAACAATGAATCAAACCCGGATTAGAGGGGGCTGCAATTGGATCAAACCATGGATGGGCTTCTTCACCTAGGGAAAAGGGGAAGAAGATAAGAATCTTGCAGGAGTACGGATATGAGCCGTACGGCTACTGAGGGGGTGTGAGGTTCCTCATCAATTTTTGGAAACCTTGGAATTCATGCCTTACCCAAGCATGGGAAGGGTTGCATTTCGAGGGAGAGAGCCTGAAACCCTATCTTTGGAGTCCTATAAAAGGGAAGGGGGAGCTTCATTGTTTTGCATCCCAAACATCTTCTCCTTCTTTTTTTTTTTTTTTTTTTTGCCATTTCGACCTCATTTCGCTTCTCAAATAGCTCATCTCGGTCCAACCATGTTTAGCATCGAGGAATACCGCGAGGGACTCAACCGTTGGGTGAATTCCTACTCAGAGAGTGCCCGAGCGGGCTTTGGAAGAAACTTATCATTTCAAGCTCCTTTTTTCCTTAAGGAGGCTTCCCATTCAGTGGGAGATGATCTGAAGTGCGTCCGTTTTCTGGTCAACACGTACCCACTTTTTTAATTTTACTCAAGATGAATTGTGGCCTACTTTTGAGGAATTCTGCGCTATCATGGGAAATCCAACCCGTGGTGGGGCTATAATGCCCACTTCTTACAAGACACCCGCCCGGTGGCTCACTGAAATTTTCGACTTTGATCTTGGGTTTTCAAGGAGGCTCCTTCATAGGACCCACTTCGACATTACTTGCTTTCTCGGACCCTACGGTGAGGCTGCCCCTCATAACTCGGAGTACTCTGATCGTAGGGACTTTGCCTTGGTTATGTGCCTCTTTGCGGAACTGTTCTTCGTTTCCTATGACAGCTTCATCGATTCAAGGATGGTGGACATTGTCTTCCTGCAAGCGTGGTGCTGGCAACGTGATGACTGTTCTTCTGGCAGAAACCTTGCACGGGTTGGATGGTTATTACCCCAGAGGTGATGCTTTCACGTCAGGTAGCCCCATTCTGCTGCAGATATAGCTCCAAGAGCATCTCAAAATCATTCGCCCGGTGTCGGACCCAGACTATATTCCTTCTATGCTTCCAAGGTGAGGTTTATATAGGCAAAACTGCACTACTGTCAAAGAGTGGGTTGGGCATTTCTGGCGGATCAGGTCGGCAGACATCCTATGGGTGCCTCCGCATTGGATCTTGAGCAGGTATCTTATCACCAGTGCTGTCCACTCCTTTGTTTGGCTGGCTGGGCTTCGATTTAACACTTTCTATTTGGGCCAGCGAATATGATATTGTTGCAGTCTCGAATCCTGGATCCTCCACTTTCCTTCAATCTGATTGATGATTAGGGCGGAGTTCCCGAACACTTCAGTTTCTCTGACCCCTCAGTTTAATGCTTCCCCAAGGCCGGCGATACAAGCCTCATACTCCGCTGTGTTATTCGAACAGTCAAAGTCTAACTGGATAGCAATGGGTGTGTGCGCATCGCTTGGATCAATGAGCAAAATTCCAATTTTGAAACCCCTTTTATTGGTAGCCCTATCAAAGAAGAGTTGCCATTTATTTTCTGAACAATCGACGGTGTAGATTCCTTCATCGGGGAACTGAGTCGAAGGTTCGGGCTCAAGATCAAGAGCCAAATCCGCAAGCTGGTCCGCTATCACCCTTCCTTTAATGGACTTAGGTGTTGCGTAAGTCATATCAAATTCGCTTAAGAGAAAAAGCCCATTTGGCCACTCGATTGGTCATGGTTGGCCTTTCGAGAATGTATTTCACTGGATCCATTCGGGATATAATCTGAACAGGCAAGGACTGCAAGTAGATCTTTAATCACTGTGAGACCAAAACCAAGCCGGTGCATGCCTTTTCTAATGCTGAGTAGTTCAATTCACTCCCTTGTAGCTTTTAGCTCACAAAATAGATTGTATTTTCAACCCAGGAGTCTTCTTTGTCTTGTGCAAGCATTGCTCCTACCGCAGTATCAGTAACGGTTAGGTACAGTCGCAAAGGTTTATGCGAATGAGGCGGGGCCAAGACCAGTGGGCTTGTCAGGTATTCTTTGACCTTTTAAAAAGTAATCTGGCATTCTTCATCCCATGATCGACCGATGTCCTTTTTTAGGAGCTTGAAGAGCGGTTCACACATCGTGGTCAACTACCGTATGAATCTGCTAATGTATTGAATTCTTCCCAAGAAACCTTTCACCTGCTTTTGAGTTTGAGGTCAGGGCATTTTTGTGATGGCCTTTACTTTGTCGGGGTTGATTTCAATCCCTCTTTCTGTTACCAGGAAACCTAGGACTTTGCCTCGGGTCGTGCTGAATGTGCATTTAGCAGGATTCAATTTCATGTGGTATTTCCGCAACCTTTCAAAGAATTTTCTGAGGTCAACCAGATGTTGAGCGTCTTCTTCAATTGAGTGCACAATCATGTCATCCACGTAGATTTCAAGCTCTTTATGGATCATGTCATGGAAAAAAGTTGTAGCACCTCTTTGGTATGTGGTTCCGACATTTTTAAGATCGAAAGGCATCACCGTGTAACAGAACGTTCCCCACGGGGTGATGAAGGAAATTTTCTCTTGATCTTCCACCGCCATCTTAATTTGATTGTAACCCGCCATTCCATCAACAAATGACTTCACTTTGTGCATTGCAATTGAGTCAACCAAAATGTCAATATTTGGTAATAGGAAATCATCTTTCGGGCAAGCTTTGTTGAGGTCTCTGAAATCAACACATATCCGGACTTTGCCGTTCGCTTTCTCAACTGTGACCATGTTGGACAACCATTGGGGATATTCCACAACTGGGATGAAACCCACTTGCAAAAACCTTTCGATCTCTTCTTTCACCTGAAGGGCCCATTGCAGCTTGATTCTGTGGAGTTTCTGTTTGACCGGCTTGGTGTCAGGAAAGGTAGGAATTCGGTGCTCCACAATTGTCGGATCTAACCCAGGCATATATTCATACGACCAAGAAAACACATCAACAAACTCTTTGAGCAGACTGATCAACTGTTCCCTATCAGCCCTTGCATGAAGCTTCCAATTTTCATCTCTTTGATCTCCCCGTTCAGCCCTAGATTGATGGTGGACAAATCTTCCCCACAGGCCTCTAACTTTCGTTCCCCACGCTGTTTTGCTAACCTGCTTAGCTCAATTAAATAATCTTTTTCATCTTGGCTTATGTCTTTTAAAGATTATTGGGGCTGTTTTCTCGCATATTCTGAATGTGGTCAAAGCTTTTAAAGTTTCTTTCCCCTCTTCCTCGGATAAAAATCATTTTATTGATTTATTTCAGATCCCTTTGTCTACTCCACCCCCTCGGAAAATAAGGTTATTCCATTGGATTTTCCCTGATTTTGAGCATGTTAAGTTAAATACGGATGGGGCTGCAAAAGGAAACCCTGGTTGTATCTCGGGTGGGGGTATCTTTCGGAATAAAGATGGAGACATCATTTTTGCTTTCTCTAAGTATTATGGAGTTGGTACTAATCTCATGGCCGAAACCAGGGCTGTTTTGACTGGTCTTACTTTTGCTTTTGAGTTTGGTATTTCGGCTTTATGGCTTGAGATAGACTCCGAGATTCTGCTCAAAATCCTCATTCAAGATTATCACATCCCTTGGAGCATCTGGTACGAGATTCATCAAATTAAACGTCTTATGTCTCATATTCACATCCTTCGCGAAGGTAATAGGGTGGCCGATGGCCTTGCTAATGTGGCGGCCATCGAAACGTAACCTTTTTGTCTATGATTCTCATAACCTCCCCAGTTGTAAAGGTGCTTATCACTTAGATAAAGCATCTACCCCTTATATTAGAAGTCATTAGGTCCTCATGGCTGATCTTTTATTTAGATTTGTTTCTATTTTGAATTCTCCCCATCCTTCTTGTAGAGGTCTTATGGCTTGTATAAGTACTCCCCCCTTGTCTTTATTTTCCGGTGGTTAAGGTCGTCACGTCCCCCACCATTGTTTTTTACCTTTTTCACTTAATCAATAAAACCTAGGGAGTACCGTCTCCTTTTTCCAAAAAAAAAAAATAAAAAAAAAATATGTCTTTTAAAGATTCATGATTAACTTCATTTGTTATTAAGTTCTCATTTGTTAAATCATTATTTAAAATATTGGCAACCAAGGAGTAATCGAAAATAGAGGAAATTTCATTCATTACAGAAGGGAGTACAAGCTCGGCGATTGCGTCGAGGTCCTCGACAGTGAGGTCCTCTTTGGGAGTCCCGGAAACAACATCAGAGAGTACAAAGGGTTAAAAATCCGGTCCATCGGGGCAAACATATCCAAACTGCTTCACGAGCATGTCAATAGTAGCGAGCGAGCCAGTGGTTTTGGACCAGCTATTAAGTGGTGCCACTACCGGCTTGAGGTGCTTCACTGGGTCATAAGCATCACCGTTACCGTTCTCGATCATAACCACATATCCATTATTGAAATGGTGTAGAAGAGGGGTTTATATAGTTGTAAAAGAGATGTTTTTGGTACCAAAACGCAGTCACCAAGAAATCTTTCTCGGGTAAAATCATGTAAAATGAGCAAGGGAGGGATACTTGGAGAAAATCTGTAACTGACGCCCAGATGCGCGCGCCCCCTGCCTTGGAGGCGGGACAAGCGCGTTTCTGACCCCTACAGGCGGAGGCGCGCGACTTTGAAATGGCTTTTTTGACAAAATGGCCTAGAAAGTCAGTCCTGTTATTCAGTTTAGTCCCTGAACTTAACGAGGTCAGTCAAAAACTTAACAAAAGTAACAGAAACTAACGGAAAACACATAAAATAGGGAGAAACACAAAATCAAATGTGCACAATGCGAAGACACCATCCTCCTCATCGATATTCCACGGAGTAACCGGGTCCGGTTGCTTATAGGAACATGTAGACACCCCGCGGAAGCAAGAAAACTCTACTAAAGACGACTTTTTGTGACTAAGAAAACTATACACAAACCATTTCCAAAACATTTTCAAGGCAACTCACCAAGAAGTGTTTGAAGTCACTTGAAGCATTAGGTAAAAATCTATTTTTCTCCTTCCTTTCTACTTCATCACTTCTCTCTTTCTTTTACTTTAATCAAAAGTGCAATCACCCAAAATATTTTGGGACATGACACCAAAGATCACTTCACTCTATTGAAGTTGGTCAAGGAGTTATCTCCCTACATTCGAGAGTTGTAAATTATGTGCTTATTTGCTTTTCTTTTGTTTTTTTTTTTAAAAAAGTAAAAAATGTTTTGTCACTTGGCTTGACCTCACACTACATGCAAAAATTCTTATAAATTGCTCACTATCGAGTCGCACAAGTTCATAACCCCAAATCCGTCGAGGCCCGTCCTAGAGAGTTTCAAGCTCCACCCGACCTTGACTCTCTCGAAGCGGTAAACCTCAGCCCGTGGCGTAGTTCATGACTACATGTCGGGGGTGACCTTTAAGCCTCTCTTTAGCCGAGCACAAGCTAACACAATTCTAGTTAGGGTCTAACACTTCGTGACTAAGTCGGTTTTCATGTGTCGAGATTTCCCTAAACTAATGTCTTCAAATCATACATGCCGTTTCCAAGAGAAACAAGTGGTTATCATGGACGAAATAAAACTCCGTCCCCAAGTGGTTATTATGGACGAAAATAAAAAATCCGTCCCCGCATGTATGCTTTACTACATTAATTTAGTTTAATCCCGACACATGTAGGAATCACAAGCGTGGTGGAATCCGATGAGTATATGGGACCGCGAGAAGGTCTATATACTAGTGTGACGATTCCACTATTTTCTTAGAAACCCCAAAAGGGACTCCGTCTCTCCGACTTATAAAAAAAAGAGTCTTTTTCTTTATGTGGTTTGAGTCGTGTGCCCACTGTGTGTTCTAAGCCTCTTCATGGCTGGAAGTGTTACTCAAGACTGACCTTTTTTTTTGGTGAAAGGAGACGGTACTCCCTAGATTTTATTAATAATATGAAAAAAAGTACAAGACAACGGTGGGGGACATGACGGCCTTTACCACCGGAAAAAAGAAGACTAGGGGGGAGGACTTATACAACCCATAAGTTCCTCTACAAAGAAAGGGGGGGGGGGGCTAACCAGAAAAAGAAATACAACATGAAAGTGATGAACATAAGACCTAGAGCCTAATATTAGGATAGGAAATCTTATCAAAATAAAGCAAAATCTTGCACAAACGAGGACAAGACTCCAACGAATGGAACTCAAAATCAGCTTGCTCATTTGCCGAAAGATTTGCTAGAAAATCAGCCACTTTGTTGCCTTCTCTATAAACATGAGATACTTTAACGGTAAACTCCTCCATAAATCTGAAAATTCCTTGAACAAAGTACCAAATCTCCCAAGGAATCTTATATTTCCGAAGAAGAATACAAGACAACACTTCCGAATCCATTTCAAGCCATAAAGATTGGAATCCCATTAAGCGAGCATGAATAATCCCATTTAGAACTGCCCGAGTTTCAGCAACCATATTAGAGGCATTACCATAAAACCGAGAATAAGCATATATAAAAGACCCATCATGGCTGCGAAAAACACCACCTCCCGATGCAATACCAGGATTTCCTCGAGAAGCTCCATCTGAATTAATCTTTATTTGGCCCAATAGAGGAGGTTTCCATGAGACAAGCTTTGATCGAACCAACAAAGGGGCAGCCATATGAATGTGGAAGAAAGTAATAAGGGCTGAATCTGAGGCATGAGCACTAAAATAAATCTTATGGGCACGAAGAGTGTCAGTTATTTGCAGCTGTACGTTATTAACCACTTTATGGAAGCTTGGGGAGATACAATCAAAACGACATTTGTTTCTATGCTTCCAAAGCTCCCAACAAATAAAACCCGGGAGAATATCTCCCAACCAAATAACCAATCTGCTAAGACGAGGGTTTTTGCAAGCTTGCCAAGTAATAAACCTTTGCGAGAGAGTGGAGCCCGAAATTTGAAAACCAAGCATATTTCCAAAAAATAGCCATACCTTTGAAGCAATACCCCCATTTAAAAGAATATGATGAATAGATTCAAAGGTTGGGCTGTCACAACAATGACATTTAGAAACAAGAGAAATACCTTTTCGATAAATATTATCATCAGTAGGAAGAGCTGCCTTAAGGGCTTTCCAAAGGAAGACCGAGATTTTCAGGGGCAAGAATTTATGCCAACACCAAGCAAAAACATTACTCCGAACTCGAGAGACTCTATACTCCCTCCAAGCCGAGGTAATGGAGAATTTTCCCGAGGAAGAAGGAGTCCAAAAAGGCTGATCTTGGCCTCCCACAAGCCGAATATCATGAGCCTGGAATTCCAAAAAGCATTGCTGCCCAAAAGTATCTCTAATGTAACCTTCTCGAGGAATACCATTTTCAAACAAAGAAAAAATATGGTCATGGCGAATATCAAGAAGAGGAACATCAAAAGGCAGCCATCGTTCTTGGATTGAAATTTCTCCACTACCCACTCCCCATTTCAACCTAGTTTCAACCAGGTCCTTAGCTGCAATCATGCGTTTCCAAATGTGACTCCAGGTCTAGAAGAGGCATCCATAGGGTGAGTATCACAACAATACTTGGTAGCAAGAAATTGAACCCAAAGAGAATCTGATGTACGAAACCTCTACCAGAGTTTCATGGAAAAAGCCAAAGCCATCTCATCAAATTTCCGAAGCCCCAAGCCTCCTTCATCAATAGGCTAGAAAAACTCAGTACGAGAAACCCAATGACACTTTTTTACCCCATCAGGGCTGCTCCAAAAGAAATTAGCAATGAGGCGGTTCATAGCTTGGATAACACCTTTTGGTGGCTCAAGAAGAGAAATATAATAAAGTGGTATAGCTTGTAGACAAGATTTAATTAGCACAAGCTTAGCTCCAGCAGAGAGTAACTTACCTTGCCATGAGTCAAGTCTATCACGAAGCTTTTGCATGACCGGATCAAATAGAGATTGAACCTTCCTTCCATTTTTTTTAATTGGGTTTTTTATTAAATGAAGGACTTAATCTATTACAAGAGTGTTCACTTCAAAGTGCTAGAAATCACAATTGGTGGGGTTTGAACCCCTGACCTCTCATTTAGAAAGGAACACCGGATGCTGCTTGAGCAAGAGCTCTTTGGCATTGAACCTTCCTTCCAATATAAAGAGGACACCCCAAATAAACAATAGGCAAATGCTTCTTTTGAAAACCGGTGATTAAAGCAATAGAATTGTCCCACTCCGCAACATCTCGACCAACCAAAAAACAAGATTTAGAGACACTTATTAATTGTCCAGAGAAGAGTTGATAAGAGTCTAAAAACTCCATATGAAGCTCAAGGGAAGGTTTACTTGCATTACAAAAGATTATAATGTCATCAGCATAAGATAAATGGGAAATAATGGGGACATTAAGGTTACCCGTGTGATATGCCACATGAGGATGAGTATTGTGCAAGTTATTCAGCCCACGACTCAAGATTTCAGCAGCAATAATAAAGAGGCTAGAGGAGATTGGGTCCCCTTGACGTAAGCCTCGAGAGGAAGAGAAATACCCACTAGCTGATCCATTAATAAGCACTGAAAACCAGCACGAATTTATGCATCTAAAAATCATGTCAAGACATTCTTCCGCAAAACCAAACCTCCTCATAACCTTAATCAGAGCAAACCAAGATAGCCTATCATAGGCCTTTGCCATATCAAGTTCAATGCCACATTAGATCCATAAACCTTCCTTTTAAGGGACTGAAAAAGTTCTTGAGCAAGCAGCACATTCTCATGAATCAACCTCCCTTTAACGAAACCACTTTGTTGTGGGGAAATAATACGAGGGAGCACATGCTGAAGCCTAGTACATAAAAGTTTGGTAATTATCTTAATGGAAAAATTACACAAACTAATGGGTCTAAGCTAGGAGAAAGAAGTAGGAGCTGCCACCTTAGGAATTGTGACAATAAGCGTGCTAGTCCAACTACGATGTCACGACCCGAAAACTAGGCTCTATTTTATTGGTAATAAATAATTATTATTTATTTATTTGCTTATTTATTTATTTAAATTATTATTTATTTAAATATTTATGTGTGCATATTATGTTTCATAATAATTATGCCTAGCATTTTATTTGGGTCATTTGTGCTAGTGTAGAAGTGTTGGGTCTTAATTGTTAGTAGGGAGTGCAAGTATTTGTGTGTAGTGTGGAAGAAGGGGCCTAAGTGTAAGTTTATGAAAAAGGTTTTAACTACTCCCTCCCTACTCCTTCTCTTCTCCCTTACATCTTCCATCACCCTACTCCCTCATTCTTCTCTCCCAGCACACCTCCCTCTCTCTCTACATTGGGTAAGTTTTCTTTCTCTCCTCTCTTCATTTTCTTCTTCCTCCTCTCATTATTTCTCATTTCTTAAAACATGAATCTTGTTTAGATCGTCGATAGGATCGTAAGAAGCCAAGAAATTTCGAGTTCCGTCACCTTTGAGAAAATCCGGGTAAGTTGCTTTTCCCCATTTTTATGCTAAAATGTTCATATCATGTTTATATTATGCTTGATGTGTTATATTTGAAGTTTGGTTGAGTTTGGAGTTTATTTGGAATTTATTTGGAGTTTTGGTCAAAAATGGTGATTTTAGGAATGTTGGGTTTGAATCTTGATCTTGGTTGATGAATGGTATTATTTGAGTCCCCGTTCTAGTTATAAGTTGCTTTGGGTTCATATTTATGCTGGGTGGAAGATTGATTGTGTTTGATTTTGAGTGTGGTGAGAAATGGGTAAGAACATCATGAACCCAGCTCTGTTTTCCCGGCTGGAATCCAGACCAGGCGCCCGCCCGCCTGGACCCAAGCGCCCGCCTGCATACCCTTTCCTGATGACCAGACCTTCTGGTCATTCAGGCGCCCGCTCGCCCCATGCCAGGCACCCGCCCGCTCACTGTTCCAGGATTTTGTCCTTTTTGCTTGTTTTAACTAAATGGCTTAACTAGTTTAGGGTAACTTCTTCTAATTAACTTAAGATAACACCGTAGAGCACTTTAGTAATTAAAATTGGTTCCTTTGTGAACAATAGTGTTATGTAATTTGATCAAGTATTGTTTGGGCATCTTATGATGTGTTCGTGTTTGTTCCAACCGAATTGAATTTCGCGTAAGACTTGGTCTAGGTTTTAGGCGATGTCCTATAGTACCTAGAGGATTGTTATTGAACACCAAGGTGTAGGGTTTAGTCCTGTCGTGATCATGTTCTAATAAGGGTAACCTTTCGGATTCGTTTGGGGTGTTTAGAATGGGTTCGTTATGAACGGAGATAAAGCGTGAATTGGCAATTGGGTACCTACGGTTTGATTAACCTTAAGATGTATTCATTCGGATTTCTTTTTTGGAATCCCAGGTGTGATGAGATGGTTGAGTTCATAGTCCTAGTATATCTTTTGAGTAAATGTTTATGGTCATTTTGGTAATAGTCATTGTGCCATTAGGGAGCGACCGTTTGGGTTGTGCTCTTTATGACTAACTTGTGGGTATCATATTTAGGATGTATTTGGTACATGCCTTATCTTGGAATCATTATGTTTTAATGGTCAATGTTGTTGGACTCTTTTATGAGAAACTCCTTGTGCCATTGTTGTTAAACTCTTCTTGAGTAATCGTTTGCATCTTTTATGGTGATTAATTGGTATGGTTCCCTACTTTGGAATCCTTAGCTGTTTACCTGTTGGTAGTGGTGCCCTAGGCACGTTTAATAAACGTTGTAATTGTTATCATTTATTTCATATCAATAAAGAGATATTTTGATTATTATTGTTGTTCATGTTTACTTATAATAATCCCCGTCCCTAGTACTTGTTAATCACTAGTATAAAGTCTAAATGATCATGGGATGATCATGTTAGATTTATGGGTACTTGTTTGGAACAAGGTACTGGACATGACCCGCTGTATGAGATTTATGTCATGGTCTATGTCGAACATATATCTCATATTAGTTATGTCATTTGAATCCTTAGACATGAAGTTATTATAGTCTTCCACTTGATGAACATTATGTTTGATATATTCAAACGCTATCTTAACACGGTAGTTATAAAGGGTATGATTGGTATAATCGGATTCCCGTTGGGAAGAATAATAAGCTAAATGGATTTGTCCCTCCATGGAGAGATGTCAAGCTTAGGCCCCTCGAAGGAATGATGTTGATGAAATGTTCGGCCGGACATAAATGAATTGATTGGATCAATAGCATTTGAATTATCAACATATTCGGAATCTAGAAAGTATTGAACAAAATCAAGTTGACTGTTTGACCATGACTTGTGTTCAATGACATCGTGGACAAAGGGATTATGACATATTCTAAAGGAATGCGAACTTGTATCTAGTTATACTATTTGGGTAGGTATGAAGGTTTGCTAGAACCTAATCATATCTTATGGGATCATGTTTGAGCCCATTGCCAACTTAGTATAATCCTAGAGGGTCACACACAATAGAACGAATCTTAAATAAAAGGACTATATTGGCATTTAGGGTCGGAGGACTTCCAAGGAATTTCTGGAAAGATCTGCGCCTCCTGGTCAACCAAGCGGGCGCTTGGGTTGAACCAGGCGGGCGCCAGTTCAAGCCAGAAAAGAACTGGAGTTTCTGCCCAAACAGGCGGGCGCCTGGGTGGTACCAGGCGAGCGCCTGGTGCTCCCGATTGGAAATTTCCTAATTCGATTTAGGAAGGTTTTTGGCACAAGATTCCTATTTGGAATAGGTCTTAATTGTGTATAAAAACCCCAATTCGGCCAGACCATATGGACTAGTGCTTTTGTGAGTCTCAAAGAGTTTGAGAGAGATTTTATTTTGTTCTAAGATATCCTTGATTGAGGAACAAAATAATTCACAAATAAATTCCATATAGTTCTTTATTATATTGTGAAAGTGTGTTTCATAATATTGGTCTAGCAACCAAGATCAAAGAAACTCCTTTGATATTCGTTCGAAGTGTGGATACCGCTAGAGGGTGAATTTTATCATCTTGCAAAGTTCGTGATTTGTTCGTGATAAAGCTTCAAGATTTCCACCAAGACCAAAGAGAAAATTTGATAGCCATCAAGGGTTAGTTATTCCTCTATTCATCATGTTGTATTTGATTTAATCATATGAACGGATCTATGGCTTTGGGTTTCTTAAAATTTTAATTGCTATATTCCGCTGCGCATGTTACTTGGAAACCCAACAGTGGTATCAGAGCCCCGTTCATGTTGATTAATTCAATACTTGGATCATGTTGTATGTATATAAACTGTTTATGTGCCAAGCATGATATGAATATTGGATTATATGATGTTTATGTGTTTTGTGATTTTATGTGGTTTATTGTTTTGCAACTTTAATCGCACGATTCAATCGCAATAAAAATTATGGTGGATTATGAATTATTTCGATAATTGATTTTTGATTGGATCAAAGTTTTAATAATCGGGAAAAAATAATTTTGAGACAAAAAAAAAATTTCGAACTTGAAAATTCTATACTATTCTGACAATCAAGCGCCCGCCCGCGCTGGACCAGGCGTACGCGCGTTTCAGGCGCCCGCCCGTGCTGGACCAGGCGCGCGCTTGCAAGGCCAGAATGTTCTGATTTTGTTCAAAATCGGATTCTGGAATTTTTCGATAAATCCAACAAAACCAGTAACAAGACCACTTCAGACTTGCTGATCTGGAATGGGTTTTGGGTAGTTGGTTTGTGTGTGGATTTTGGGGTTTGATTTTCCTATTTGTTTTAGTCTTGTGATTCCTAGATTGGTTCAAGTTTTGGATGGCTAATCTGCGTTCATCGAGATTGTGTTTCCCAAAATTGATCGCAATCAAAGTTTCAAAGATAAAACGAAGTTAGAATTATGAAGAGTTCATAATTGCTAAAATTTAGAAACAAAGTTCTTGACTCAATGATTGGAGATCCATGTGGAATTGTGAATGCAATTGGCCTACGTTCATCGAGACCATCTATTGCTTAGTTTCGGCCACATGGACTACTTTCTTGGTTTCTTGAATTAGTGCGGGATTGTGGTTGCCTAATGGCTTAGTTCGACCGCACTTCTTGTTGTCTTGATTTGGAGATAATGACCAAAGTTGAAATAGTCTCATCCTCATAATTATAGAGAAACTAATGACACATAAATACCATGCTTAAATTAATGGAGATTAATTTAGTGGCTAAACTTGATGTGTAACATGTTTATATTATGTGCTCATAAATGTGTTATATGCTACATGTGATGAACCTTCAAAGAAAGTTTTAAGTCTTTTATTGCCATGCCATGATTAAAACACTTGTTAGTACATGAGTGATTTTAATGTAGATTCGCCCTAGCGAGGTGCATTAAATTAATTTATGTATGAGCAAGATAGATAATGTGGGCACGCCCTAGCGGGACACGTTAACTATGCGTTTAAAATGGTTAGACTTAATTGGGCGTCAAAACAGTTTTGGGCCTAGGCAAAGATGAGGTTTAAGATGCTTTTTGAAATTGGATTTCTTAAAGAATCTCATAAAAGGAACTAAGAGTCATATGAGATATGATTGACAAGAGTTGTCTACCTAATTAATTTGATTTTGTGTAATCCGCCTTAGCGGACTTGAAATTAAATTAAAGTTGGATCTTAACCCATTTAAATTATATTATACATTGGATGTATATGAAGGTTATATAATTTAGTGGGAGTATTTTGTTTGAAAAATACATTACTTATCTCTTTAATGAAAATCGGTACTTATTAAATTTTGGAAATTTTGCATATTTGTATATAATGACTAATAACACTCAATCAATGTCGTTGCGATCGATCCTTGAGAAGGATAAGCTCGAAGAGAATGGTACTAACTTTATGGATTGGATCCGTAGCATAAGAATCGTTCTTAGGCAAGAAGATAAGTTGTACATTCTCGATGGGCCTCTCCCTGCTGAACCACCGCCTACTGCCCCTAGGGTAGAAAGGGACAATTACAAGAAACATCGTAATGATTCTAGAGATGTAAGTTGTCTCATGCTTGCTGCTATGTGTTCAAAACTCCAACAAAGTTTGGAACATTTGGAAGCCTATGAGATAGGCGTGGAGTTGAGAACCATGTTTCAAGAGCAAGCTAGGCAAGAGAGGTACAAGACCATTGTTGCATTCACTACTAGTAAAATGAATGAAGGGCAACAAGTGAGTCCTCACTTTCTTAAAATGAAAGGTTATGTAGAGCACCTTGAGAAACTTGGCTATCCAATCCCATTGGAGCTAGCCACGGATCTCATTCTTAATTCATTGCCTAAAAGTTATAATCAGTTTGTGATGAATTATAACATGCATGGAATTGATAAGAATCTCTCTGAGTTGCATGGGATGCTCAAAACTGCAGAGATGAAAATTGTGGAGAAAATTTCTCCCGTGCTCTTGGTTCATGATGGGAAGAAGGCTAGTGCCAAAGGAAAGGGTAAGGCAAAAGTTGTCAAACCCAAATAAGCATGGCAAAGGTTGCCAAGGCTTCTGAGGCAAAACCCGATTCACAAAAGGATGCAATCTGTTTCCATTGTCAAGAAATTGGTCATTGGAAACGTAATTGCAAGGCTTTCTTGGAAGAGCAAAAGAAGAAGAAGAGCAGCAAGGCTGCGTCGACTTCAGGTATCTATATGATAGATATTCTCCTTTCTACCACTGATTCTTGGGTATTGGATACCGGATGTGGTTCTCACATTTGTCTAAATGTGCATGGACTAAAGAATAGGAGACTGCTTAAAGAAGGTGAAGTAGATCTACGTGAGGGAAATGGGGCAAGAGTTGCTGCATTAGCTGTAGGGACTTATGAAGTCACTTTACCTTCCGGATTAATTCTTGTTTTGAACAATTGTTATTATGTTCCGGATTTAAGCAGAAATATTATTTCAATTTCTTGTTTGGATAATGAAGGTTTTAAGTTTCTTATTGAGAATAAGAAATTTTCTATTTATTTAAATGATGTGCTTTATGGTATTGCTAATTCATTTAATGGCCTTTATATCTTGGATGTCAAGAATGAAAATAATGTCTATCATGTAAATAAGAAATCTAAACCTAATGATGTAAATCATACTTATTTGTGGCATTGCCGTCTTGGTCATATTAATGAGAAGCGTATCTCAAAACTCCATGGGGACGGACTTTTGGGTTCATGTGACTTAGAGTCATATGATACTTGTGAGTCGTGTCTTCTTGGAAAAATGACTAAGACACCTTTTACCAAGTTGGGTGAAAGGGCAAGCGACTTATTGGGGTTGATACATTCCGATGTATGCGGACCATTAAGTAGCAATGCTAGGGGAGGATTTCAATACTTCATAACCTTCACTGATGATTATAGTAGATTTGGGTATGTTTACCTAATGAAACATAAAAGTGAAGCATTTGAGATATTTAGAATATTTCAAAATGAAGTAGAAAAACAACTTGGCAAAAGTATAAAGGCACTTCGATCAGATCGAGGTGGAGAATACTTAAGTCAAGAGTTTGATGATCATCTGAAGAATTGTGGAATAGTTTCACAATTGACTCCACCCGGAACACCACAATGGAATGGTGTGTCCGAGAGGAGGAATCGGACTTTGTTAGACATGGTTCGATCAATGATGAGTCAAGTTGATCTTCCAATATCCTTTTGGGGTTACGCCCTAGAAACCGCTGCTTTCACACTAAATCAAGTTCCAACTAAATCGGTTCCAAAGACTCCATATGAGATGTGGAGTGGAAAGAAACCTAGTTTATCTTTCATGAGGATTTGGGGTTGCGAAGTTTATGTCAAGAGACTTATCTCTGACAAACTAGCACACAAATCTGATAAATGTATTTTCGTGGGATATCCTAAGGAAACTAAAGGATATTACTTTTACAACCGAGAGGACAACAAAGTGTTTGTTGCCCGAACTGGTGTCTTTCTAGGGAAAGAGTTTCTCTCCAAAGAAATCAGTGGGAGTAAAATAAATCTTGAAGAAATTCGAGACCCAGAAAATAACATTGAACCAATAGTGGAACAAGAACAAGAACCACAAGGAGTTGTGGAACCTGTTCAAAATACACAAGCAACTCGCAGATCTAGTAGGTTACGATCCGAGCCCGAGAGATATGGATTTCTCGTAACGGATAGTAATGAGGTAGAAATCATTGAGAATGATGAACCGTCAACCTACCAAGAGGCGATGTCTTCTCCTGATTCGGACAAGTGGCTTGGAGCCATGGAATCCGAATTGCAATCCATGCAAGACAATCAAGTTTGGAATTTGATTGATGCGCCCGAAGGTGTAAAAACCATAGGATGCAAATGGGTCTTCAAGAAGAAGACTGACATGGATGGGAAGGTGCATACTTACAAAGCTAGGCTTGTAGCGAAGGGTTATAGGCAAGTTCATGGTATTGACTATGATGAGACCTTTTCACCCGTAGCAATGATCAAGTCTATAAGAATCTTGCTTGCCATTGCCGCATATCATGACTATGAAATATGGCAGATGGACGTCAAAACCGCTTTCCTGAATGGAAAACTCCAAGAGGATGTGTATATGACACAACCAGAAGGTTTTGAACAAGATTCTAAGGTATGCAAATTGCAAAGATCCATCTATGGATTGATGGATTGAAGCAAGCTTCAAGGAGTTGGAATCTCCGTTTTGATGAATCGGTCAAAGAGTTTGGATTCATTAAGAACGAAGATGAGCCTTGTGTATACAAGAAGATTAGTGGGAGCATAGTGCTATTCCTTGTTTTATACGTGGATGACATATTACTCATTGGAAACGACATTCCTACACTTCAGTCTGTGAAGACTTGGTTAGGAAAGTGTTTTGAAATGAAAGATATGGGTGAAGCCGCATATATTCTTGGCATTAAGATCTATAGAGATAGATCAAGAAGGCTACTTGGTTTAAGCCAAAGTACATACATTGACAAGGTCATTAGAAGATTCCGTATGGAAAATTCTAAGAGAGGCACCTTGCCCGTGTTACATGGAGTTTCTCTAAGCAAGACTCAATGTCCTAAGACAAAAGATGAGCGTGAGAAAATGAATGATGTTCCATATGCTTCGGCAATTGGGTCCATCATGTATGCCATGATTTGTACTAGGCCGGATGTGTCTTATGCTTTGAGCATGACAAGTAGATACCAATCCGACCCTGGCGAAAATCACTGGATAGCTGTAAAAGCGATTCTTAAGTACTTGAGAAGAACTAAAGACTCGTTTTTGGTCTATGGAGGAATGGAAGATGATCTCGTTGTAAATGCTTACACGGATGCAAGCTTCCAAACCGACAAAGATGATAGCCGATCGCAATCGGGTTTTGTGTTTATGTTAAATGGTGGAGCTGTAAGCTGGAAGAGTTCCAAGCAAAGTACAACCGCTGATTCTACAACAGAAGCTGAGTATATTGCTGCATCGGATGCTGCAAAGGAAGTTGTTTGGATTAAGAAGTTCATAACTGAACTTGAAGTGGTTCCTAGTATTGCTAATCCAATAGACCTTTATTGCGATAATAATGGTGCTATTGCTCAAGCAAAGGAACCAAGAGCACATCAAAAATCCAAACACATACTTAGGCGTTTTCATATCATTCGAGAGATCGTTGATAGGGGAGACGTAAATATATGCAGAGTACCTACTGATGACAATGTTGCGGACCCGCTAACAAAGGGACTTCCACAAGCTAAACATGATGGTCATGTTAGGTCCATGGGTATTAGATACATGAGAGATTGGGCCTAGGGCAAGTGGGAGATTGTTGGTAGTGGTGCCCTAGGCACGTTTAATAAACGTTGTAATTGTTATCATTTATTTCATATCAATAAAGAGATATTTTGATTATTATTGTTGTTCATGTTTACTTATAATAATCCCCGTCCCTAGTACTTGTTAAGCACTAGTATAAAGGCTAAATGATCATGGGATGATCATGTTAGATTTATGGGTACTTGTTTGGAACAAGGTACTGGACATGACCCGCTGTATGAGATTTATGTCATGATCTATGTCGAACATATATCTCATATTAGTTATGTCATTTGAATCCTTAGACATGAAGTTATTATAGTCTTCCACTTGATGAACATTATGTTTGATATATTCAAACGCTATCTTAACACGGTAGTTATAAAGGGTATGATTGGCATAATCGGATTCCCGTTGGGAAGAATAATAAGCTAAATGGATTTGTCCCTCCATGGAGAGATGTCAAGCTTGGGCCCCTCGAAGGAATGATGTTGATGAAATGTTCGGCCGGACTCAAATGAATTGATTGGATCAATAGCATTTGAATTATCAACATATTTGGAATCGAGAAAGTATTGAACAAAAGCAAGTTGACTGTTTGACCATGACTTGTGTTCAATGACATCGTGGACAAAGGGATTATGACATATTCTAAAGGAATGCGAACTTGTATCTAGTTATACTATTTGGGTAGGTATGAAGGTTTGCTAGAACCTAATCATATCTTATGGGATCATGTTTGAGCCCATTGCCAACTTAGTATAATCCTAGAGGGTCACACACAATAGAACGAATCTTAAATAAAAGGACTATATTGGCATTTAGGGTCGGAGGACTTCCAAGGAATTTCTGGAAAGATCTGGGCCTCCTGGTCAACCAAGCGGGCGCTTGGGTTGAACCAGGCGGGCGCCAGTTCAAGCCAGAAAAGAACTGGAGTTTCTGCCCAAACAGGCGGGCGCCTGGGTGGTACCAGGCGGGCGCCTGGTGCTCCCGATTGGAAATTTCCTAATTCGATTTAGGAAGGTTTTTGGCACAAGATTCCTATTTGGAATAGGTCTTAATTGTGTATAAAAACCCCAATTCGGCCAGACCATATGGACTAGTGCTTTTGTGAGTCTCAAAGAGTTTGAGAGAGATTTTATTTTGTTCTAAGATATCCTTGATTGAGGAACAAAATAATTCACAAATAAATTCCATATAGTTCTTTATTATATTGTGAAAGTGTGTTTCATAATATTGGTCTAGCAACCAAGATCAAAGAAACTCCTTTGATATTCGTTCGAAGTGTGGATACCGCTAGAGGGTGAATTTTATCATCTTGCAAAGTTCGTGATTTGTTCGTGATAAAGCTTCAAGATTTCCACCAAGACCAAAGAGAAAATTTGATAGCCATCAAGGGTTAGTTATTCCTCTATTCATCATGTTGTATTTGATTTAATCATATGAACGGATCTATGGCTTTGGGTTTCTTAAAATTTTAATTGCTATATTCCGCTGCGCATGTTACTTGGAAACCCAACATTACCGTGCTGGTATTTTATTACTTAGCATTATTGAAAGTCCAGCTGGTTATTTGTGTATCGAGTCAGGCAATGGATAATGCTATAATGGCACGAGCCAAGTCCAGTATAGCATCGCCCATTGGTCCTTCTGTCCTCATCCAGATTGGCCTTGGTTGGGATGAGCTAGCTCCGTTGTGGGTATTCTAGCTAATCGTTTTGGAGCATGACTTTGTGGCATGGCTCCCGCCCCTTGTGGCATTTTATCATTGTTATTGGTTCCGGTACCGGGTTTCTCTTCAGCTTTTATGCTACTATGAAGATGGTTTGTTTGATTGATGGGTTGATTAGTGTTGGTCCCAAAGGGCAACAAGGGTATGAAAAATAGCTAGAGGGGGGGGGGGTGAATAGCTGTTTTAAAAATCTTTTCGTACCCTTGAAAAACTCAATTGCAAATGCGCACTTTATCAAGTAAGCGTTATGAAATGCGCCTAAGTGAGTGAGTGAAATGCACAGCGGAATTTAGTAATGAAAATAGGCGCAAAGTGTGATAAAGGGGCGCACACATACTCTAAGTATTTTGGCTCAAAGTGGTTGAAATAAGGAACTAAGGCAAATGATATAACAACACAACATAATTCAGTTCAATCAATCTACAATGAGTAAACAAGCAAATAGTGAGTGAAAATAATAACTTTGAAAGAAATGACAAGATAATAACACAAGCTATTTGGAGAGGTTCGATCAATGAAAGATCTACGTCCTCTACCAAGATGGTTAGTCTTGGATTTCTAATGGAGATCTTATATAATGAGTGAGTGTTACAAATTACAATGTTTGAGCTTATACACTAACTCAAGATCTATTACTATGAAAGAACAAATCCAAAACAATAACCGGTGTATCTCTTAAAGAAGAATCTAAATGATTAATCTTAAAGAGGTGCGTGTGTGTTCTTAGTATCAAGGCTCTTTAGATCTTTGAGATGGAGAGCACGAGAAACTAAAGTGTTAAGGATTAAAGATCTGGGCTAAGGATGAAGGTATGAAGATGTTCTTGAGAAATCTGGAAAAAAGAGAAGGCAATCTTCAAATCTTAAACAAATGCTTAGAGAGAGAAATTCTTGAAATTCTTAGCAAAACTCAGCAACTTCAAAACATTGAAGTTATGGGGTATTTATAGTGAACTTAAAAAAAACTAGCCGTTGGAAATCCTTGTGGATAAGATGAGCTGTCGCTCGTTGATTGGAGCATGCATATATTATGGCCATTTTGACACTCAACATAAATGTGACCGTTGTGGACACGTGTCAATAGATTAGGCGCATATGCATCTTTTAACCACCGTTGGATCATTGGCATAATTTGAATTCTCTTCAAGTCTTCGAGTCTTCAATAAATCACTGAGTGTTGAATAAACACTTTGAGGCGCGTTTGAGCCAAGAGACGTATTGAGCCAAGAGGCGCACAGTAATTGTGCGCTTACATCAAGGGGCGCAGAGGCGCGTAACATAGCTTATGAAGAAATCCTTATGCGCGTTTCTGAGAGGCGCATGGCGCGAATGTAGAAGGCGCGTGGCGCAGGAGGCGCATAAGCGCGGCTCAAACTCACTTAGTGATTTTTCTTGAAACTTTATCTTCTTGCCCTATTTCTAAGCCTATTCTATAACAATGGACATCTTAAAAAAAAATGAAGTATAAATACTTCTTACATGTGGGTCTAAAGTCCATGAAATAAAGCTTAGGTGATGGATCAATCAAATCTAATAAATCCTATTATATTAAAACTGAGATATATGTGGGCATACCCAACAATCTCCCCCTATTTGATTGATGCCATTACCTACTATATCAAGGACAAACATTATACTTGATAAAAACATGTCCAAATGAATGAAATTGGTAAATCATGTCTCAAGTTAATGTACACACTAGTCCAAGATATAGATTTCTAATCTATTCCAATAAGGTTAACACATTACATATGGAAAGATAGAAATAACAGTTTAACCCATTCAAAATGATGTATGAATTTTAGTTTTGAAAAGTGTTTAAAAACAAGTTTAAACTCAATGCATGAAAGTATGAAACAATTCAATATGATGCGTATGAATTTAAACAATATTCATTGTTCTACAAACAAGGAGTTTGAGTGAACAAAGTTTGATAATAAGTGATGCATTGTTCTCATTAAAACTTGGGAAGTAGGAGTTACAAATTACAAGTTTCGAATAGAACAAAGACAAAAGATGTGCTAAAACAAGTAAGCACTAAAATTACTATCTTCAAAAGGGATTTACTAACAAAAAAAATTCTAACTTACATTCAAAGAAAACTAAGGATTAGGAGGCGCGTCATCTTCCTTCAAACCTTCTTCAATTTCAGAAACGGAGCGCTGGATTTGTTTGGAAAGTTGATAGGCGCGGTTCACTAAACCATGAGTGTCTGTGACGCCGTCTCTGAGGTAGCGCAAATGACCAACATTGATGTTTTGATATTCATCAATGGTGCGTTGAGTAATGGCTTGCTGTTGAGCGACGTTTTCTGCAACGTTCTGAAAGTTAGCTTCAATAGCAGCCTGCGCTGAAACAATGTCAGAGGAAATCCTATCTGAGCGCCTGTCTGCGCTGGAGTGTGCGGCGTTGAAGTGAGTGACAACTAACTCCTTCAAGACATCAATCTTTGAAAGCAGAGAGTTAATGTCAACAGGCGCGCTAGGAGCAGGAGCAGAGCTGGAAGAGGGCGCATTAGATCCAGGCGCATGTGCATCAGGAGCAAATGGAGCAGCGCTGGGTTCATCATTTGGTTCTGCGCCATATACAGATAGTCCTAGGATTTGTAGCTCATCCTTAACTTCGTTGAGCTTATCAACAACGCTCAATAATTTATGGCTATCTCCAGCCACCATTTCAAACAATTTCCTTATATCCCCCGCTATGTTCAACTCTACTTCCTTTATAGCGTTTATAAAATCTTGGCCATCGGTAGTTGGATGCCAGCGCTAATTCGCTCGTGAAGAGAAGCAAGAGTACCTTTGAATAAATCGTTCATCTGATCAATAGCATCATTCCACTGTTGAGGGTCAGAAAGTGTTTGTCCTTGATGTTGGCATCTATGCGCTTTATCTCCCCCTTAATGGCAGCAATCTCATCAGCCTGCTGGGTAAGCATTGAAGTATGAAGCTCTAATTGTGAGTTCATTTGAGATTGGCCTTGCTGGGAAATAACCACACTCATATCAGGAGTGGGAGGAGGAGGTGCAGGAGTAGAGGGGCGCGTAGTAGGAGCGCGGGGAGGAGATGGAATATATTCTGCACTTGAAGAAATTTCTTCAGGATGAGGCGCAGAAACCTTTGGGCGCACAGATGATGGTTTGCGCCTTAACTGTTCTGGCTCCCCCTGAGGTTGATCCTCAATATCTTCACCAAATAAATCTGCAGAAATTCTATCTCTGACTTGCTAACGATCAAAAGATGGTGTTGGAGTAGGCGCATGAACGGTTGGAGGCGCATCATGAGCAGGCGCGCGTGCATCAGTGCTAGACCCTGCGCCTTTGCGCCTTTCAGATTTAGATAAATCAGCAGCCTGTTTCAATCTGAATTCATCATCCCTTTTTAACTGCGCTTCCAGTCTACTGGCTTCTTTAGCGCGTTTCAGCTCCTTTTCTTCATCAGTGTCGGTTCTGGGGCGCTTAGCAGGTCTGCTTGGTTCTTCAGCAATCCCTTTGCCTTTGCCTTTCACTGTGCCAGGAATAGGTTCTGCGCGTGGCGCTACAGTGGCTTCTTCTTCACCATCTGCGCCAGCTGCTTCTTCATCAGACTCAGTGGCTTCATCTACCAACTGAGCTCCTTTCACCCTTGGCGCGCGCTTGGCCATGCGCTTTCTGCGCGTCTTCATCACTAAACTGTCCTTACCAAAACTAGGGACATCAGTGGTCTGGTAGGCTGGGTTCTCAGCAAGAAAATTGGCAAGCGCAGGGTAGGAAAGGAAGATTTTAGTGAGAATACGGCAGTGAGTTTTGAACTTCGTCTTGCCGTCAGCTTTGTTTTTATTGTACTTGTCAATCTGGCCCTGAAGATTAGTAAATAAGATCTGAGGCCAGTTGAGGATGGTTTTTGCCATGATGGCAGCTGTGAATTCCCACTGCTCCATAGTAAATCTGTTGACATTTCCAGTTTTGAAGATAATGGAAGTGCCAACCAGATGCGCAATATGCGCCAATAAGTCACCACCATCTCTAATTTCCACCGTTTTGATATTGTTTTGAAGAGTAGGGATACGAAGAAGAGTACGCGCCATAATGTTTGGAGCTGAGGCGCGGCTAAATAAGAATTGACTTTGCCAGCTACACTCAAGGGCCAGTTTTGTTGAAGTTGACAACTTCTTTATAGTGGCGGCAGACATGATTATCTCAACGTCTTGAACTACTGCGCGAATGCGATAGCGCACCATCCCTTCAATGTCTGTTGGAATTTCCACAAATTCTGCTGTAGAGAAAAATTCATCAACGAGGAGCGGAGAGTAGAAAGGTTGCTCCAGAGTGAACAAAGGGAGAAGTCCATCCAGTCTGATATAATCCATAACTTCGACACCCATAGGATCAGCAGATAGCTCGTTTAAATCAAATGTTTCACCAGGTCTGAAGTTAGATAGATCCATTTCGTCTTGGGTAGATTTTGTAGCTTTCTTAGGACCCATAACAGTTGTATATAGAGATGAGAAAATGAAAAGATGAATAAAAGTGAGAGAAAGAGACGAGAGAGAAAGAGCAGAGAGAGAAATGGGAGGATAGAGAGAGACTGGAAGAGAGAGAGGGTAGGGGTGTAGGGAAATATATAGGTTATGATTTAAAAATTTGCACTGATATGGAAATAATACTGTCAAAAATTTAAAAAGATGGGAAGTTGAAAAGATTTGCATTAATGAGGGGTTTGAAAAAGACGGCTCATCATGACATAAGTACGGCGCATTAATGAGGGATTTATGGATTTGAAGGGCATTAAATGCAGAATGACATAAAGTGTCATGATGTGACATTTTGGGTAAAAGAAAAACTGCTCCACTTTCCCTTTAAGTGTATGAGCAATTTTGACTAATTTTTGGCACAAACACCAAAAACATCTATTTTGGTGTAAGTTTGGGGTGCAAGAAATATATCCCAGAAAATAAAATTTTCGAAAAAGCGTAAAACGAGGGAAAAAATTTAATTGCACAAGTACCCTTGAACAATTAATGGAATGTCAAAAGACATAGATTTCTATAATAAATGAACAGAATAAACATACCTGGTACTTGTGTATTTAATACGTTCAATCATTGAAATTGAATTTTGAGAAATTGATTGAGCCGCAATAGTTAATGCGCGCATGAAGGGGCGCATTACTTCAGCAAGGCGCATACTCATCTTAGGCGCATTACACATCAAGGCGCGCAAAGATGGTTAAGGGCGCATAAGCGTTTGAAGCGCATGGATTGATAGGCGCGCATGGATTGATAGGCGCGCAGATATTATGCGCGCAGAAAATGAGAGATGGGCGCGCAATTAGTAAGGCGCATAGGTGGCGCATAGTTTCCTTGAAACTTTGAGAAATTGATTTAATCATTTGTACCTAATATACTCATAACTCAACACAACATAAATCATTAGTATTGACAAAACTATATTGAATTTAGTTGAGTTCAAGCATACCCATTTCACCTCTCAAAAACATGAACCGTTTCGCGTCGAGTGCTTTCGTTAGAATGTCGGCGATTGATAGTCGGTTCCCACGTGTTCCAAATGAATATTGCCTTTCTCTACGTGGTCTTTGAGGAAGTGATATTTGATGTCGATGTGCTTGGTCTTTGAGTGCATGATAGGATTTTCAGAAACCGCAATTGTTGATGTGTTGTTCGCAGTAGATGGGACAATTTCTTCGATGATATCATAGTCCACCAATTGCTG
This sequence comes from Campanula takesimana, assembly GCA_026119855.1. Taxonomy (NCBI): domain Eukaryota; kingdom Viridiplantae; phylum Streptophyta; class Magnoliopsida; order Asterales; family Campanulaceae; genus Campanula; species Campanula takesimana. Next base: position 1,469,592 of record JAOWBW010000244.1, on the reverse strand, counting down.
CTTCATCCAAAGTATTTGCCAACAACAACTTCCCACAGCGATATATTCGGCTTCGGTTGTTGAAACAGATACAGAAGCTTGTTTCTTACTTGCCCATGACACAAGTCGATATCCGAGGAAATGACAGGTGCCACTAGTGCTTTTCCTATCAATTGTGCACGCTGCATAATCCGCATCTGAATAACCTACAAGTTTAAAGTTCGAATCTTTGGTGTACCAAAGTCCAAGGTTAACAGTGCCAGAGAGATATCTTATAATACGTTTCACAGCAATTAAGTGTGCTTCTCTAGGGTCGGATTGATAACGAGCGCAAACACAAACACTAAACATAATATCGGGGCCTACTAGCAGTGAGATAAAGGAGTGAGCCAATCATACCTCGATAGAGCGTTGATCAACACGTTTACCTTTTAGATCTTTGTCGAGTTTGTTGCCGGTGGCCATTGGAGTATCGTATGATTAGCGTTCTCAAGTCCAACTTCTTGATTAAGTCCTTTGTGTATTTGGATTGGTTGATAAAAATGCCTTCACTCATTTGCTTGATTTGAAGCCGAGGAAGAATGTGAGTTCTCCCATCATGCTCATTTCAAACTTGCTCTTCATTAGTTTCTCAAAACGCTTGCACAACAATTCATTAGTAGAACCAAATATAATATCATCAACATAAATTTGAACAAGTAATTTATGACCATTATGTTTGGCAATGAAAAGAGTTGTATCGATTTACCGGCGAGTGAAGCCTTTTCGATGAGAAACTTGGATAGTGTATCATACCATGCTCTTGGTGCTTGTTTGAGTCCATACAAAGCTCTCTGGAGTTTGTACACATGATTTGGAAATTGTGAATCTCAAACCAGGTGGTTGAGCAACATAGACTTGTTCTTGGAGTTCACCATTTAGAAACGCGCTCTTTACGTCATTTGATATAACTTGAAGTTCTTGTGAGCGGCGTAAGCTAGAAATAATCTGATAGCTTCAAGTCTTGCTACGGGCGCAAAAGTTTCATCGTAGTCAATTCCTTCTTCTTGCCTATAGCCTTGTGCAACCAATCTTGCTTTGTTTCTCGTGATGGTTCCATTCTCATCCATCTTGTTCTGAACACCCATTTCGTACCAATCACTCCATGATCATTTGGTCTTGGAACTAGAGTCCAAACCTTACATCGTTCAAATTGATTGAGTTCTTCTTGCATTGCAACACCCAATTAGGATCTTGGAGCGCTTCATCAGCCTTCCGGTTCAATTTGAGAGAATAAATGCAGTGTAAGCATCAAAGTTTGTAGCTCTCCTTGTACGAACACCAACTTGTAGATCACCGATGATATTAGCAATTGGATGACCTCTAACTTCACGAATTTCAGGAGGTAAGTTAGGTTGAATCGTAGTAATTTGAAGGTCTTCAATTGGTACATCTTCACCAGATTCAAAGTCATTGAAATTTGGGGTTGAACTGGCTCAGAATTGAAATTTGGGTTACACCAGATGCAGCAGTGAAATAGGCGCGTGAGAGGAATCGTGAGGCGCATCATTTGAGTGAGGCGCAATAGAGGATTCTCCAGGCGCATTATACATTGAATTAGGCGCATTTGATGTAGATGGATTTCCTTGTGTTGATAGATTCTGATTTTGAGTGGGCGCAACATAAATAGGAGCACCTGTATCATTTAACTCAATAGAATCATCAGCAACATTTGGAGCCAAATGTGGCTCAAGGAGAGAATGTTCATCAAATGTAACATGTACAGATTAACTATCACTAATGTAGTTCTATTAAAAACACGAAAAGCTTTAGAGTGTTGGCATACCCAACAAAAATACCTTCGTCGGCTTTGGCATCGAATTTACCTCTATGTTCGTTTCCGTTGTAGAGGATATAACATTTGCAACCAAAGATCTTGAAGAATGGAATGCATGTTGGGAGTTCTACCACGCCAAAGTTCATACGGAGTCTTGTTGTGAAGTTTGATGAGGGAACGATTTTGAGTAAAACATGCAGTGTTGATAGCTTCTTCCCAAAAGTATTTAGGCAATTTAGCTTCAGCTATCATCTTCTTTCCCGCTTCAATCAACGTTCTATTCTTTCGTTCAACAACGCCATTTTGTTGAGGGACTCCGGCGGTTGAAAAGTTGTGATCTATCCCATGATCTTCACAATATCGAGCAACACCGTTGTTCTTGAATTCTTTCCATTGTCGGATACGAACACTAACGATGTCATCTTCTTTTTGGGTTTGGAGCAGTCGAAATAAGGTAGTGAGAATATCATAACAATCATCTTTTGTAATCATCATCTCTACCCATGTATATCTTGAATAATCATCCACCACAACTAGAGTATACTTGTTTCTTCTAATACTTGCGGTGGAAACTGTTCCAAATAGATCAATGTGAAGCAGTTGCAAACATCTTGTAGTTGAAGGATTAGACTTGCTTGAAAATGACTGCTTCGGTTGTTTGCCAAGTTGACATGCGGCGCACTTTTTGTCATGATGATCAGCAACCTTGGGAAGTCCTTTGACAAGATTATTCCTGCTGAGTTTAGATAGATACTTGAAGTTCAAGTGACTTAAGCGCTTGTGCCACAGCCAACTATTTTCGTTCACACTTTTTGCTACAAAACAAAGATTAGTACTAGAGTTCATACTATGGAAATCATAATATAAATATTTGTCTTACGATATCCTGTGAGTAAGATAGCTCCAGTTTTGCCATTCTTGATAAGACATTGCGTTGATGTGAAATGGCATTCTAATCCTTTGTCGCAGAATTGAGATATGGATAATAAGTTGTGCTTGAGCCCTTCGACGAGTGAGACTCTTTCAATGCACACTTTGTCTTTCTTGAGCTTTTATATATGCTACAACTTGACCTTTGTATTATCGCCAAATGTTACGGAGGGACCTCTTTCTTCATGGAAATCTTTAATAAGGATTCATCTCCAGTCATGTGTCTTGAACACCCACTATCGAGAATCCATTCATAATTTCTAGCTTTTGAAGATCCAGCCATGAAACAAAAAACCTGAAATATAGACATTTAAGCAGGTCCCCTTTATTCTTTTGGGTCCTAGGGTTAGCAACTTTTGACAACCCACTCTTGCTTGACCTAGGATTTTTACGTCCTTTGGCATTGGGAGTGAATCTCAAAAGGCATTCCACGGCCTTGTGTCCTGAACAATCACAAATGGAACAATGATGAAAGCCACAATCACGTGAGTTTTCACAAACTCTTTACTTTTCTGGGGATGGCATTCTTCTTTGGGTCAGATGAACTAGACTTAACAAAATCTTTCTTTTTGAAATTTTGGAGCGCTTTTTCTCGGAGGGCGCATAGGGCTAGGAGGCGCACGGCGATGAGGCGCGTGGCTCTTAGGCGCATAATGAGCACTCGGAGAAGGAGCGCGCCTATTTTCAAGAATGATTTTGCTAGGAGATGGTTCATCTGTAGCTATATCTTTCCCATTAGCTTTCCCAAATTGCTTCGTTGGATAGACATAATGGAATGTTTGTCTCTTGACTTCATTCCTGTCCTTTACCCATTGAATTAGAATGTTTTTCCTTGGGAATTTCAAAAGTTTGTTGGTTGGTAAATTCACTATCTCTCTTCAGCACAGACATCACATTTAAAGTTGTCACTAGTTGATGAGAATCCCAGCCACTTTTATCACCACTGACTTTTTGGACTCAAATATATATCTCCATAGTGACACGAGAATTGGAACCACTCATTGTAATCTTTTTAAGATCAGTAATTTGAGCAACCAATTCATCGTTTTAACTTTAAGAAGTGAGTTCTGTTCTTGTAGAAAAGTGTTTTTTTAACAGTAAGAGGAGTCATGCTCTTTATCTGCTCCTTAAGGAGGGTGAGTTCAGATTTAAGTAGAGATTTCTCGTCTTAAGCTGGGAAATTTCATCACATGATAGTGCTAAAGCTTCCTTCATACTATCAAATCTAGTGATTACCTTTTAGCCTTCTTGAACAATTTTTCTTGTTCAGCAATCACTTCATCCATTGATTTTGGAGATTGGAGCAGTTGGTTAAACATGTGGTCTAATGTATGCTCCTTTTCAATTTGTTTTTGCTCCAAGATCACATCGTGAGAATAACAATCCACCATCGTTTTGAGCCGGAGTGAGAAATCCTCTGTTCAACGAGCTCGCTGATTGGTTGGTCCTTTCTCTTTTTCACTTCTTGAAAACATGCAGATTTCTTGATAGGTTTATTCAAGGCATTCATATCGGGAACATCCTTGGAGAAGTCATCATCAGAATCATAAGCATCAACTTCATCATCATTTGCCATCAAACAAACGAGTCCATCATCGGAATCTTCATCGCTCTCATCGGAGTCTGTTTCAATCCAAGTATTGTGCTCATTTGCTGATGCTTCTTCTTCAGCAACCATTCCCTTGTGACGAGTAAACTTGGGAGTGAATTTGGGGAGTATGGCTGCTCTTCTTCTGCATATATTCAAATTTGGGAATCGGGCAGCTTGATGCAAAATGTCCGGGTTTCCTGCAATTAAAAACAAACAAGATTTCTTTTCTTTTGAATCACTGCTCCTTGAAAACTTTTGAGGAGCTTTGCTGTAGATCCTTGAAATTTGTTGGTTGAGCCGGGGGTCTTGAGAATTTTCTGAATTTTGAAATTTCTTCACAAATAAAGCGAAGTCTTCATCATCCATGTCTAATAGCTCAGAAGTAGAAATTTTGGGATCGGAGCTTTCTATCTTGTACAGGCGCAGGAGTAGGCGCAGTTGTAGGCGCAGCTTCTCTGTGCGCCATCATAGCCATAGATTTTGACTTTCCTTCAGTTTCGCTGATTTCGTTGAAGTTTGAGTTCGTAAACTTTGAGATTTGAATATAGGTTCCTTAAAGTCCAAACATCTAAAGTTCCAGTGTCTTCAAGAGCGCTAGATTTATGTAGGTATCTTGATCCAAAAGCTTGTAGAAAATTTACATTCAAATCTTTGTTGGTAACCTTCATGCCAAGTGAAATACATAGATTGATATTTCACAGTAGCGTTCAAAGTTTGCCTCAAGTTTTCACCGGGAGTTGAGAGAAATTGTTGAATCTCTTTTGTACTTCGTATTTCTTGTTCTCCTTGCAGACAGTGTCTCCTTCAATATGCTCTTCAATAGCATCCCATAGCTCATTAGCAGTAGCACAATGCATGACTTGTTGTTTCATAGCCGTGCTTAGAGTGCTTAGAAGAATGTTTCTTGCTTTGCCATCATTTGCAACTCTTCTAATTTCTTCCTCGGTCCATTCTTCCCTTGGTTTGAGAATGTAGGTTGGGCAGCGTTGGTGCGTGGATTTGGATTCGCTTCATCGGAATATAAGGTCCATAAACGACGGTGTCATGGAGCCTTTCATCGATTGAGTTGAGATGAGTCAATATGCTGAATTTCCACACGTCAAAATGATCTTCATCAAAGACCGGAACGTGAGTGTAGTTTGCAGTTGCCATAGGTTTTGAGTTTGCCATTTAGAATCGGCACCCAAGCTGTTAAGCTTGAAAAACAAAAAAATGTTTTATAAAGGTGTTAGCTCTGATACCACTTGTTGGTCCCAAAGGGCAACAAGGGTATGAAAAATAGCTAGAGGGGGGGTGAATAGCTGTTAAAAAATATTTTCGTACCCTTGAAAAACTCAATTGCAAATGCGCACTTTATCAAGTAAGCGTTATGAAATGCGCCTAAGTGAGGTGACGTGAAATGCACAGCGGAATTTAGTAATGAAAATAGGCGCAAAGTGTGATAAAGGGGCGCACACACACTCTAAGTATTTTGGCTCAAGTGGTTGAAATAAGGAACTAAGGCAAATGATATAACACACACAACACAATTCAGTTCAATCAATCTACAATGAGTAAACAAGCAAATAGTGAGTGAAAATAATAACTTTGAAAGAAATGACAAGATAATAACACAAGCTATTGGAGAGGTTCGATCAATGAAAGATCTACGTCCTCTACCAAGATGGTAGTCTTGGATTTCTAATGGAGATCTTATATAATGAAGTGAGTGTTACAAATTACAAGTTTTGAGCTTATACACTAACTCAAGATCTATTACTATGAAAGAACAAATCCCAAAACAATAACCGGTGTATCTCTAAAAGATGGATCTAAATGATCAAACTTAAAGAGGTGGTGCGTGTGTGTTCTTAGTATCAAGGCTCTTTAGATCTTTGAGATGGAGAGCACGAGAAACTAAAGTGTTAAGGCTTGAATATCGGCTAAGGATGAAGGTATGAAGATGTTCTTGAGAAATCTCGGAAAACGAAGGCAATCTTCAAATCTTCAACAATGCTTAGAGAGAGAAATTCTTGAAATTCTTAGCAAAACTCAGCAACTTCAAAAATGTTGAAGTTATGGGGTATTTATAGTGAACTTCAAAAAACTAGCCGTTGGAAATCTTTGTGGATAAGATGAGCTGTCGCTCGTTGATTGGAGCATGCATATATTATGGCCATTTTGACACTCAACATAAATGTGACCGTTGTGGACACGTGTCAATAGATTAGGCGCAAATATGCATCTTTTAACCACCGTTGGATCCATTGGCGTAATTTGAATTCTCTTCAAGTCTTCGATATCATTCAAAAAAATCATGATGTATTGAATAAACACTTTGAGGCGCGTTTGAGCCAAGAGGCGTATTGGCCAAGAGGCGCACAGTAAATGTTGTGCGCTCTACCTCAAGGGGCGCAGAGGCGCGTAACATAGCTTATGAAGAAATCCTTATGCGCG
>JAOWBW010000244.1:1433696-1462740 GCA_026119855.1 Campanula takesimana | reverse complement strand
ACCATTGAACTTTGCTTTGCTGTCGGTGAGCTCTTGCAAACGGGCTTTGAGTTCGGAAACCTCTTCCTCGTGAATTCTTCATTCATAATCAAGACGGCCTTGAGTTCGGAAACCTCTTCTTTGTGAATCCTCTTGTCGATATCGAAACGGTCTGGCCACAAATTGTCTTTACGGCGGGCATCCTCGACAATCCTATCCATTTGTTCTCCCATTGATTTCATTATGTTGAGTAACCCTTCGTTGGACACGAAATCATTTCCACCGTTGTTGTTGTTGCCGTTGGAAGCCATTGGACCTATTTGAAGAACACGGTTGATCTTAGTTGGCCCCACAAACGCCTTTTGAGTAATATGATTAAACCCACAAACAAGGAAAAAGACTCAACCACATAGAGAAAAATGACTTTTTTTTTTTTTTTTACAAAGTCGGAAGGACGGAGTCCTTTTTGGGTTTCTAGAAAAATAGTGGAATCGTCACACTAGTATATAGACCTTCTCGCGGTCCCATATACTCATCGGATTCCACCACGCTTGTGATACCTACATGTGACGGGATTAAACTAAATTAATGTAGTAAATCATACATGCGGGGACGGATTTTTTATTTTCGTCCAAGATAGCCACTTTTGGGGACGGAATTTTATTTCGTCCATTGCAACAAATTGGCATGTATGATTTGAAGACATTAGTTTAGGGAAATCTCGGTACATGAAAACCGACTTGAGTCACGGAGTGTTAGACCCTAGACTAGAATTGTGTGGCTTGTGTTCGCTAAAGAGGGCTTAAAGGTCACCCCCAGCATGTAGTCTTGAACTACGCCACAGGCTGAGGTTGACCGCTTCGAAGTGTCAAGGTCGGGTGGAGCTTGAAACTTTCTAGGACGGGCCTCGACGGTTTGGGGTTGAACATTGTGCGACTCGATAGTGAGCAATTGATAAGAATATGTGCATGTAGTGTGAGGTCTAACATGTGACAAAACATTTTTTTTCAAAAGAAATAAAAAAAAAAAATAAGCACATAATTACAACTTTCGAATCACCCGTGTGACCGATAAAACAAACAGAAAATAAAAGAAGTTTTGTGCAGGCCCGGTGCCCACACATTGTCATTCTGCTCTGTTCTGTTTTCTGTGCACTGTTCTGTTCTGGGAATGCGCCCAGAAGCGCGCGCATTCGGTGGCCTATGCGGAAGGCGCGCGCGGTAGACAAAGAGGGGCAGAGGCGCCCGATTCTGGGCAGTACCTGCGAATCAGTGGGTTCAAGGGATTGCCTTGACCCTAAATAAAAAATTCTTTCCCCTACAGTAATTGTTAGCACAGAAACATGGAATTGAAGGACAAGAAAGGAGGCGGGCGATTCTGGTAATTGGGGTCGACGCGCGCGCTTTTGGCCAAGAAGGCCAGAGGCGCGCGCTTCCCACCCTTTTTACCGGAATGCCCAGAAAACAGTAATAAGAACACCAAAAGTTAAGAACGCAAGTTTAACCCTCTAATAAGTCCCCAGCGGAGTCGCCACTGTAGATACCCCGGGAAACCACAACTTGGCTAGAGCGGTGAATTATCCTAGGATGTCTAACTTGTTTTAGATTGTTTAGAGTCGCCACCTATGTTTTTAAAGGAACATAAGAAAAAACCTAGAAATAGCCTAATTTATGTACAAAACCAGAGATTCGGGAGAGAAGGGTTCGGGGGTTAGGTGACGGAGTGGGAAGTACTTAAACACCCACTCCGCCCCGCTTATGCGGGTCTTGCTACTATTGGTGTTCTAATGCTAAATGTCCTTCAATTTATTAACAGTGCTAACAATTATAATGTAAAGAAAAAGGGGAAGAAAAGAGAATTGTTTTATTTATAAATTTTATGCTAAACAATTACATTAAGAAATTTATAGGAAATTAAAGTAGAGATTAAAATGTAGGGAGATAACCTTAACCAACTTTAATATAGTAAAGTGGTCATTTGGTCATGTCCCAATTGATAGGGATTGCATACTAGTAAGACTAGAATAAAAGAGAAGAAGAATAAAAGTACCTTTAGAAAAGAGGACCTTAGACTTTGACTTGAAGATGGTGTTGTTTGTAGAGAAATGGTTGTGCAACACTTTGTGTAGTGTTTTTTTGTAGGGAAAATGTGTTGAGAGAACTTGTGTATAGTTCTTGTAGGGAATATGAAGTTCCTCCTTTTCTAAGGTAGAAGAAGATGGCTTTTATAGGTAAAAAGAGGAGGGAAGACTTGGAGGGAAATTGGTCAATCCATGTGAGATGGAGTTGACCAATCACAAATAAGATAAATAAAATAATAAATAAATAATAAAGAGAAAATCAAATATTAATAAAAAGAAATATTTTTGTTTTAATGAAAGGGCTAGAATAATGAGATTGGGAGTTTTTGGAACAAAGGGGGGATGAACTTGGATGTAAAAAGGGGTTATTTTGTGAACTAGGAAAAGGAGGGAAATAAGTGCAATCTGTTACTGTCAAAGTGGGAAGCGCGCGAGTTCCGCTTTTGGGGCGAGACGCGCGCGCAGCCCGTTTACAGTTCCGGAAGCGCCCGCGGCAGAAAATGACAGAATGACAGAATGACCCTAAAAGTTAACTCTGTTATGCAGTTTAGTCCAAAACTAACGGAATCAGTTAGAAACTTAACCGAAGTAACAGAAATCAACAAAAATAAGTTAAATAAAAATACTTTGTATGCAATCGGGGTGAGAGGTCCAAGGCGGGGTGTCTACACTTTAGACAAGGACAAAACAGTATTAAAACACTGGATGCCTCGTACGAGACATCAATGTCTCGTACGAGACATCTCCTCTGTCTGCGGGCTTAATCCACTTTCCTTCTCCGTCCCGATCTCTTTCTTGGCCAGCACTCTCCTAATACGGGAAATATCTAATAGGAGGCTTCTTAGGTGATTTCCTACTGATTTCGTACGTCCTTTAACCTCTCCAAATAAGGACTCTATTTCTTACTAAACTTAGGAATCCTAGACTTGGTCCCTATGTAATCCAATACTTATAAAATAGAGTTCTTTCACCACAAAAAGTGGTTAAAAACTCTCTAGTCAGTCCTTCTCTCAAGAATCCCATTTTTATTCCTTCCTCACACCAAAACACCATCAAAAACTCATCTTTTCAAGCCAAAATCATCATAAAACTCTTGGATCATCAAGGCCTTAGTCAAGGCCATCAATTGGAATCTCAAGAACGCTTTAGGTAAACTCCTACGCTTTTAATCTCTACTTCTCATCTCATTCTTCGTTTTAGAGTAGTGTAATCTCATCAAAAGGATCACCTAGAGCCTCTCCAATCCATGGAGATGGTCTCGAAGCATATGATCCGACATTCCAATAATTAAAAAATTAATTATTGGCTTTACTTGTTTTAATTACTTGTTCTTTATTTGATTAAATACACCTAAGCAAGACCAATCCTAGATTGGGTGGATTGGGTGCTTCTTGACCTTCCCAATCCATAACTTAACCCCCGAACTCAAGAATCTCACGGTCCGTGTTCCGTTCAACAACATGGTGGAGACTCTCAAATAAAAAAGGTAAAGCGAGGATCATCTTCTTTCTCAGGTGCAAACACCTTGTCTTAAGATGTAAATAAGGTTATGTTGAGGGACTATATGGTAAATGCCCCAAAAATAAGTCAATATAGAGGGATGAGATCAAATTGCGCATAATTTGGGCGAGGTGATTTTAATTTGGGGGAAGATCTCAGAGGAGGGAGGTTGATCTTTTGTAGATCTTGTTGGGAATTTTTATGGACTATACATTGTACACATATAATAATAAAGTATTTACGCATGCAGACGTGTGTGCACTACGGATTAATCGCATAAGACATATTATTATACAGTCAGTTGGGCCTAATTAAAGTGATCTTATAAAATTAGGGGGCCTTAAGTCATCTTCTATAAGTATGGGGTTTATTGTGTAAATGTGTAGAGACCAGATTGTATTTATAAATAGATGAGGGAACTATTTATAAATACTATTAATGGATGCATCCTTTCATCCTAACGGGTGTGACTCTTCCTAACGGATGCATTATAACTATATGTAGTGGTCAGGTCCCCAATTGAACGTATCATCTCTAGTTCTCCTACATCCCTTCAGTAGAGACAAACAATGGAGTATACAGATCAATTGGAAGATCGATCATAGGCTTGTTTAAGGCTTCTGCTCAATCCTTAACGGATTAATCAAGTCTTCCGTTAAAGTTCATCGTTAATAACGAATTAAGGTACGCTTCCGCTTTTATGATTTTTGTACTCATTGAATTGAATTGGATTAGTTAAGTCAACAAGAGAGGGAGCCACTTGGTAAGCACCCTAGAGTAGAGGGGGAGGCCCATTTCCTCGCAAAAGATGGTGTTTTATTGTTTAGGCGATGGCAGTTTGGTCATGGTGTTTGCATTTTGTTGAAGATTTAGGAAAGTGGTCTTAGCTGCCACTACGGATCCGAGTGTTTTTCATGGGGTGACATGTATTTGTTATTAGTAAAATACAAATATTGTTTCAATGAAATTGATGTAATAAATAAATGTACGAATATTTTTTTAATGTCTTTTACTACTATACATGAGAAGAGTGGGAAAAATAAATGTAAATGGAAACTAAAAGCTAAAATGAGAGATTAAAATTATGTTATTTTTTTTTTTAACATTCGTGAAGATCTGGAAGGCGAAATGAGATAATTTAAACTGTAGGGGTGATCATTACAATTTTATAAGGAGTTTTATACGTTTTTCATTTTTTTTTTTTTTTTAGTTTTAAAGCACCCCATCCATTCTTATAATCTCTCCCTCTCATAGAGTAAGTGTCATACTTTAATTATGCACGCTTATTAAGAAAATAGTAACATGTAAATATTTTAAGTGGATTAAGGACATAATTGTCCAAATTACTATTTACTTACAACGCAAACGGATAAAAGTAGGTTAGTAAAGTGTATGATGATTTATAATTACATAAGCATCACAAAAACAAAGTTGTCCACAACACTAGTATTTATTATATCCCATAATTTGTCATTTTAAGTAAAGGACTATTGGAACGTATCAAAATAAAAATTGAGACTCTTATTCTTCTTAGACGGAGAGAGTAGCACATTGCAACTCATTTAAGAACTCAATTAAGCATATGCTCCCTTCGTCCCATTTTAAGAGTCAAAAAATAGATGGGTTCAAGAATTAAGGAAAAGGTGATGTGTTGTGAGTGTTGATAGTTGGGTAGGAGAGAGAAAGTGGGGTAGAGAAGAGTTAGTGAATAATTGTTGTGAGTATGACATGTAGGACCCACTTTACATTTTAGGATTTTGACTCGTAAAATAAGACACCTTTTTAGGAAATTTTTGACTCTTAAAATGGGACAGAAGGAGTAGTTGAAATGCTAATTTGATGGAAACATTGTGTAAAACTCATGGAGCAATGCTGGTGCACAAAAAAGTCACAAAATATTGATCACACAATGAGTTGGCGATATTTTATTGGTTGTATCTAGGGATGTCAACGGGTCGGGTACGTGCCGGGTTTGGCATTTACCGAACCTGACCCGGATTACCAGACATATATACCGAACCCGGCCACGCCCGAGAAGCACAAACCCGTTTTCGGCCCGGCCCGACCCGCCAATAAGAAAATGCCGTCGACACACTGTTGCTCACAATGAAAATTGCAAGAAACCCAAATTACTCACAGAGATTGAATTTAAGTACAGTATAAGATATCAAAATGTCGTTTCGTTTGGACAGTGTTGCTCACAAGAAAAAAGATGAAACACTTGAAATAACAAGAAACCTAAATCAAATTAAATTCTCAATTCACTTCACCATCATCGCCGGTCGGAGGCACGGCAACGGCGACCTCGACGGCAGCGGCGGTTGATGACCTCGGTCGATTCACTACTCTCACTCGCGAAGCAGCGCCGCCGTACCTAAATCTCTAAATCTGGGTGTGTATTGAGAAAGGGAATGTCGGAGGTACGTTTGTGTTTGGGTGTGTGTGTGTCTGTATGTGTGAGAGAGAGAAAGAGAGATGAAGAAGAGGCAGTTTGCTATGTAATGAAAATTGAAAACCCTAACATTTAATATATACTAGTAGTAGAAATGTAATTAAGAAAGGATAAAGGGACTTAAAAAGAAAAATAATATGCAGGGACTAATTAGACTGAAAAGTAAAATATGCAGGGACTAATTGGCAAAAGGTGAGGGACTATATGGCAAAGGACCACGGACACTTTAGCAAATGCGTCATATACTACAATTCCCAACAAATAACACTATCCGGGTCGGGCCTATGAGGGTTTTGATGAAATGCCGAACCCGTGAAATATTGTCTACCAAACCCGCCTCGCATCGGGCCGGAACACCTCGGGTCCGGGTTGGGTCCGGATGAATTGTCATCCTTAGTTGCATCGATAGTGGACCCACCACACTCTAATTAAAAATATCAATAAAATCATTACACCTAAGATTTTGTGATTTTTTTTTGACCGAAGTATTATTCAAACTGATGTAGCTAAATTAATATTTTCCGAGAAAAGAAAAATAATAAAAATAAACCAACTCCTTTCACAGCAAATTCACGCCTGAAACCTCCCTAAAACCCTTTGGAGACTAGGAATTACTACAATTTTTCTAACTCGTTCTTCAGAGTTCAGCCCGAGGGGAAATGACCCTCTCTCACCTCAATCAATTGAAACCCAGATTACTTTCTAGCAAAATCAGTATGAACCCACATCCTAAAATCTCTCAGTTTTTCTTCTTTCGTAAATTGCGTTTTTGTTTTGTATTTTGATGACTTTGAAAATGTTTGATTACAGGATTTTCCCAATCTACTAAATGGCGTTCTTCTTCCACCTCTATTTCCAGCCCGGAGAAGAAATCAACTGCCTTGAGCAAGAGAAAAGCCTCCTCTGTCGAATCATTTGTTAATAAGTGAGTTCTTTCTTGCCTAAATTCATCTGGGTTTTCTTGTTTTCGTTTAATCATACTTTTCCAATTTTTTTTTAGTTTTTGTGATATTTAAAGTTTTGATTTTTAGTGTTTGCTTTGTGTGGGATATTGTTAATGAGTTTTGGGGCTTCGATTCTATGCCTTTGTTGTGGCCATTGTTAGTTTTTTCTATACAAATAGCATGGTACCGCCTTCTGAATTTTCAACGAAATTAAGGAATTAGACATTTTTGTGGCAATACAAATGGAGACCCTGTGTCCACTTTTATAACATTGTGCCAGATGAGTAGTTCTAAAGGTGGATTTAATAACTGAAGTTAGAGATAGTCACTCGTTTTTGAGCTAGAGGTCATTGATCGCTAGAGCTCATTTTAAAATGTGGTAATCAGTCATTTATTGAGATTAATTTTGCAATCCAAGTCTGAGGAGATGCTTTCAATGTTCATGGAATATTCATTTTAACTCTTTTTATTTCAAGTTTGATGTAAGAACTAGAGAAGGCCGTGCACTATGCTGCGACAAAGGGTTATACTGGTATAGGAACTGGTTTGTTTGATACTTTGTAGTCCCTCCACTTTGTTTATGGAGTCCACATGTTAAACTCAAGCATCTTAGGATCAAGACAAATTTCCATATGCCCCCTTGGTTCTAGGATTGGAATAGGTTGTGTCAATTTAATGTTTAATGTAAAAATGATAGGCTCGAGATTCATACTCTCTCTGTCCCAAAATGATCTTCACATTTGCCGTTTTTCTTTTTCATTGTCTCAAAAAGTTCTTCTCATTTCTACACTTTAGACTTAAAAGTGGATAAACAAAACATGACTAGTGAAAAGCAAGTGTTCATATCCTTAAAAGTTTGATTAGTCATATGTGACAATCATTTTGGGAGTAAAATTTAGTATAGCCTTAAACTTGTGAAACTAGACCCTTTAAGTAAGGCTCTTGAGCAGAACAATTGGAGCTGTATCTACATATGGACGTACCTTAATGTTTGTTTGTCTAAGTGTCTCGATTAGGTCTAGTGATTAGGAAGTTGGTAGTTGTATGTCACCTTGTTATCGTATGATTTGGTAAGCCAACGTGGATTCTTTGCAGTCTATTAAATGATTTATCTGTAATCTTATGTGGATTGTTTGATATACAGGCTTCCATACCATTTTAGGTTAATGTCATAGCTATGTTTGGTTGTCTTCTTCTTTTCTTCAAATCTTTTCTTTGTATTTCTACAGTTGAGTTGGAATATTCTTGTTCACTCAAGCAAGCTTTTCCTAATCTTTGTGCCAAAACATTTATTCCTTAGTCAAACCCCATTAGACGTCCAGTCAGGTCCGTCCCAAGCATTTCGTCGAGCCCAGGACGAAGCCAAATGGATGTCACCTAATCAATAGACAGTGTTATACTCCCTCTGTCCCGGAAAGCGAGTCCCTCTTTTTTCGTGGTTATTACGAATGAACTTTGAGCAATAATTTAGGCTACTTTTAATTATCCTAATGAAAATTTATAACTTCTTATTGATAAACCATTATAAATACTATTGATGCAGTTTTTAGATTCTCATAAAGATACTTAAAAGTAGTCTAAATTATTGCTCAAAGTTCATTCATAGTAACAACGAAAAAAAAGGGACTAACTTTCCGGGACAGAGGGAATATAATGGATGGGCCCCAACCTTCATGGGCCCTAGGCGGATGCCCTTCCTGACCTCCTCCTTGGGCTGGCCCCAGGTCCTGTTAAATTTCCTTGGAAGGAAATATTTAATGGATTGAGTTGCTATTCAGTAGTTTTCCATCAGTTTCCCTCAATGAAATTTTGGTTGACCTTCAGCTATCCTTCCGGCCTTAATGCCAACCATTCAGTAGTGCATTGAGTGAAATTTAGGGAAAAAGTATTGAAGTTTAGCTAACTCCATGATTTAATGATGTTAAAAGTATCTGTAAGATCCAGATAGCATAATTGGAAATGCTAATTCTCACAGTGCAGATCCCAAGTGGCCGTGTTAAATTGTTTCATGCTTTTATGGGTATCTACTTGGTAGTTGTCTAGCATACGAGCCCCTCTTTTTTTTCTCTGTAAGATACATTAAAGATATAGCTCTTGCCCATATTTCGTAGCATTCTGACCAGCAACTGTTCCATTACTTGTGAACCATACTCCCTGCGTCCCAAAAAAAGTGTTACTTTTGGGCATCCCATAACAAATGTTACCATCCAAAAATGGAAATTTGATAATACTTCTTATTCAATGGACCCACTTGCTACACATTCCATACCCCCACTTTCCTTCTCTTACTTTACTTTTCATACTCACAACACATGCTCCACTATCAATATTATACTTAGTTTTCCTTAATTGTCCCCGCATTCAATTTTGGTAACATTTGTTATGGGACGGAGGGAATATATGACTTTGTGTTATCCACCACCAAAAATAAGTTGACAGCTTTGATCTTTTCCCCGGAGTAAATGTACTCATGGTGTATGTGTATCATCTTGCGAGCTGGAGCTGACTTTTTATTCTACATTCCATTAATCTTACTCTGACTGAGCACAGTAGCTTATGGACATAATTTGCTTTGGTTTTCTGATGCTACTTCTCTTGTGATCATATCTTTAGATACATGGAAACACGTCCAGGGATCTCCCGGACCGTAACAATTGGTCAAAACAAATTAGGGAGATCATTCCATACTATGAAAGAGATAATGTTGAATCTAAAGGAAAAGATCATCGGAAAATCTGGTGCAGCTACTCAGAGCAATGGTCCAAATAAATTTGAAGTTAGTGCACCCAAAAGTGATTTGAGCGATGGAAACAACTTATCCGCCTCAACAACTGAAACACTTAAAGAATCATTGACTTTGGAGAAGAAGGATATCGATGCAACTACTAATGATGTCAAAACTTGCAGTGATTTGGGTAATAGTGAATCTTGTCAGATCAAAACTTCAGTTCAATCATCCATTCAAACACCAGTCAAAGGTTCTCACATGATCGAGAAATCTGCTTGCCAAACATCATTGTACAGTACAACAGGGGAGTGTTCGTCCGTCAGCAAGATAGATTTACCAGGAAAAAGATCGAAGGTTAATGAAGACAACATTATGAATAGTTCAGGAAGTTCGAAGATAGTTGGTGCTTTGAATGGGCCATTGCAATCAGAAGAGTCCTCTATATTAATCAGGGAACTTAAAAGTGACCCGAAGCCTCAAGTCAAGAAGATATTGCATGGCATTATTACTGAGAAATTGGGTTCCACTGGAAGTCAAAGCCAAAGTGATAAGATACCCTCGAATTCAGAATCCAATTTAGGGTCTGAAAATGAAATAGTTAAAAGTAAAAGGAGTGGTTTATATAGTAACCCTGTGCAAAAGGATATGGGTTTACAAGAGCTTGCAGTGAAGTGTTTGAGCGAGCGGTTATCAGTCAATCCCAAGCAACCAGATGAAGCCTTCTCAGGCACCCTTTTACGATCTGAGGTAGACCCAAATTCAAAGGCCCCACAAAGTCAAACAAGAAAACTATTGCATCAATTCAGTGAACAAATGGTGACGGAGGTAAAAGGCGAAAGTCAATCTGAGAGTGCCAAGAAAGCCATTCGATTAAAAGAACTTTTTAAAAAGAGAATGGATCATCCAGAAGCAGGGGAAATGATGACGGATATAAAAAGGGAAATTCTGACACGGAATATATTTAAAGACTCTTCGAGCAACACCCAAGAAGAAGATGCAAAAGATTCCAACTTATCAGGCCTGCTCAACTGTCTTAAGAAGCTTTCTCATCGTGAACAACTGGGGAGTGTTCAACCTCAAGGAAGTATTGATTCTATGAAACTTGATCAGCTCAGAAATAGCGACCTGATTGGTGGGGTCCAATCACAGGGCGAACCACAACCGTCGGATAACAAAGGAAAACCAACTTTGTTGAATGGGCAAGCTATGGCTGAAACGAAGGAAAAAGAGCGTGGTCTAGATAGAGAAGTCCTCCCATGTAATATAAAGTCAACTGTAAAACATGTATTGGACGAGAATAAAGCAATCCTCAGATTCTTACGAAAGACAGTAGAAGAGTATGATATAGCTATTGCGTTCACGAATCGTGATGATATAGTGAAGATTGAATGTTCCTCTGGGAAAGGAAGCGTGTTTAAAACCGCTCAGGTGTATTTTAAGGTCAGTGCTAAATATTAGGTTTTACTTTTTTAAGATTGCTACTATCCTCTGATTATCATTTATTCAAATTCATTTCCCATTATTATTATTTCTGGGTCAAAACTCTTTTGTGATGATGGGATGAAAAACTTGTCTTTGCTACTAATAATGTCCTCTGAATTTTGAATGAGATGCTTAGGCATGAAAAGTGGGAGCAGATATAGTTAATGGGGATCAGTCGTCCCCCTTGATTTTGGAGTTAGATCATTTTGACTACCTTTAAGTTTAAGAAATGACATTTATATTTCTATAAACATTTTTTTTTAATATTAACCCTGTTAAGTTTAGTAAAACAAAAAACCACTATCTTGTAGTTTTAACCCACTTATTTCAATCCTGGCTTCGCCACTGTGTGGAAGGAAGGATATATGTACCAATGAATGAGATGTAGTATCAATTACTTATTCCAATTTGGACGATGGCTGTTTCTTTTATGCAGACAAGGGATGGGCTTCTGGAAGCTCTTAAAACAACGTATCTGATTATTAACAATCAAACTGTCACCATAGAAGCTGCTTCTTCTTCACTCGATAGCTTGTCTGACAGAATTTGCATACCCAACTTGATTGGTGATCCCGATGCTCCTGTTATGTTACTCAAGAATCCATCAAAGACGGTTATGGTCAAAGAGTTGACTGCCGACATTAGCTCACATAATATTCAAGAAGCACTTCTCGCCATCTCCAAAAGTGAAATATCTTCCTTTTTCTTTGGTTCTTCAAATTCTGTCGCTTACGTGGAATTCAAAGTAAGTGTTATCATCTTTTCGGAAAAAAGTACTCCCTCCGTCCCAGTTTAAGGTTCTTACTGTCCTTTTTTATTTGTCCGAGTTTAAGGTTTTTAGTTGCTTTATTCCATAAATGGTAGAGTATGAATAGTATTTTGGACAATCTCATCCTCATATAGGTCATTTAATTACAAAAAAATTGTTACATACCTAACTGGCTAGCTTACCTTCCACCCACTTTCTTTATGAATAGTGTTTTGGACAATTATATCCTTAATGCCCTACTTTTGTTGACCCATTTCTCGTTTGTTTTTCATTGGTTTCTTAATAATCGTGCAAAGTCAAACTAAGAACCTTAAACCAGGACTGAGGGAGTAACTCCGTCCCAAAATGATAGTCCAATTTCCCTTTTTTGCTTGTCCTAGAAAGTTAGCCCCATTTCCAAAATTAAGGATTCAAAATCAATGAATGGGACTATCAATTTGGGACGGAGAGAGTATCTGGTTGCCATGTCTTGTTTTTATCGTTAGAGAAAGTAGACCCTCTAATTGTTCTTCCAGTTATTCCCACTTTAAAATGTGGTTCGACAGACAGAAGAAGGGAAAGAGAGAGCACTTGAAGAACAATCAATTTGGGTACAAGGAAAGCCACTGTCGATTTTCAGAGTTGACGCACCAAGAACTACAGTCGTAAGGATTTCAAATGCGAAAAAAACCCAAAGCATATTTACTGAAATCGTAGGCCTATGCAAGTCATATGGTCAAGTCAAGAACGCTTTCTCAAGAAACATTTGCACCGTTGATGTGCACTTTCTCATCACCGAGTGGCCAAACATGTTGAAAATTCTCAATAGGTATTTTCCATTTCATTTAACTTGGTGAATGACCTTCCTTTTATTTGATTCATTTGTCTTGTTCTTAAATATTTTTTTTTTTTTTTTTTTTTTTTTTGTGTGTGTAGATTGAATGGACAAATAGTAAATGGCCACAGGCTGCAAGCTAAACCTGCACCAGTGTTTCCTCCCGAAATCATCCATGTTTTGTGGGGTCATCCGGAGGAAAGAAGACGTTTGAAAGGTTTGATGTGTAATTTGATCCAAAAACTTGATGAAGACTATGACTATGTAGCTAAATCTGATATTTTAGATCTTGCGAGTAGATACTATAGAGATGATGAGGCTTGATGACACTTTCTCACGGGAACTCTCAAGTGAAATCTAACCCAGTGTTTAACCGGAGTTAAATACTCTTTTAGTCCCTAACCTATTCAACTTTTTACCTTTTCGTCCTCAAGCTATTTTTTTTCCCGATTTCGTCCTTAACGTATGAATTTGTAGGACCATGTGGTCCTTCCGTCAGTAGACAGTTAATTTATCCGTTAAATGTGTTGACGTGGCACAATGACATCACCGTTTTTTATTATCTGGCACCCCACATTGATAAAATTTCTGATGTTGACATTTGAAGGAATAAAAGGATGAAAGTGCATAATACTAATTTACAAGGGACTAAATGAAAAACAATCCCACCCTCCCATCCCACTCTTCCCTTTCTTCACCCTCAAATACACATCAGCCAGATTAACGTCTTCTCACCTCTGACACCGCAACCCAGCCTTCCCAGATTGAAGCTCAGATTGAGCATCCACACTTCTACCTGAAATTTCTCTTCCCTTTCACTCTTTCTCCCCGAAATTTCCCCTTCCCATTCCTCCTTCACCCATAATTTCCCCTTCAGGTCTAAAACATTGAAAACCCGTTTTTTTTTTTTTTGAAGTGCCGACGTTTAGATTCACTGAAGACGATAATGAAACCGATTTGCTTCACAAAATCGTCTATCAACATCGCCGAATTAAAGTCCATACCTGAATTTGGCGTTTTTGAGTTTCTGGGTTCGATTTGAGCGAACTCTTGCTTCGATTTGAACGAATTTGGTTTCTGAGTTTTATTTGATCGAAATCTGGTTTTCTGGGATTAATTTGAGCGAAATCTGTGTATGATTGTGTAGGATATCTCCCTCGTGTCTCTTTGTGTGCAGTGTTTGTGTTTTTGGGAGATTGGTTTATGGTTGTTTTGGTGGGTGGTCTGTGGTCATATTGTTGATGATGTTTGTGTTTTGTGTTGTTTAGGTTGACGTGGTGGGTGTCTGTTGCTTGTGTTGACGGAGGTGGTTGGGTGGTGGTGGTGGTGGTGGTGGTGGTGGTGGTTTTAATGTTAGATGGGGATAGGGATGAGATGGAGGTGGATGTTGTAATATTTATTCAAACTAGTAAGTAACCCGTCGAAATTCGACGGGAATAATAAGGCTAATTAATTAAAAAAAATTGATGCAAGATATTTTTATAATGAGAGAGAGTGAGAGAGAGAAAGAGTCTTAAAACTATAGTTCAACATTTAAAGAGCATAAATCTGGTAATTATGTGTATAATAAGTGGCAAATATGTTGGACAACTACATCAAAAAAAAATTTTTTTTTTTTTTTTTTACTTTTAATTTTGTAGATTAACATGAGACGGAGTGAGTATTTAAGGGATGATATGTGAGCAACACATAAGACCTTATTAGTTCACTTAAATGAACATATAAATCATTAAGATAGAAATATTGATACGCCTTCATTTGGCATTTTCAGACTCAAAAGCTTATCTAGAAGTTCACATTTTCAGCGGATAAAATATATAAAAGGGATCCATGAAACAAATAAAACCAATGACTACCAAATAATAGAAAGTAATAGAAAATAACAAAGTACTAAATGAAATCACAAAGTACCAAATAAAATATTGGACCATTCCCCCTCTCTAACCACAATAATGTCAATCGGGGAAAAAACACCAAAGATTGTTAGGAGTATTAAATCAATACATCCCGCTAATGTGAAAACAGTAGAAATAAATGTCTGAGATACGATGTTAATCTCTCCTTCTTGCCTACTTATCTAATTTCTATTTCTTGATTTGTTTTATCATCTTGGTAGCAGATAGTTGTTCATCCTGGCTATTAAAAACATTATCATACGTACGCTTCGTAGGAGTGATCTGCTCACATGATGTTGAACAATTATCTCCAATAAATTCCACTGCATCATCCTATATTAAAAAAGTTTATATCATGTAACAGAATGGAAAGGAAAAGAAAAATTTTGAAAAATTAAGTAGGGATGCTTGAGAACTTACCCCATCTTTACTCACTAAGTGAGACACAATTTTTTCTTCTGAAACCAGCTTAGAAGCCACCTCCTATAGCTTAAAATAAATAAAATTCAATATATATAGCATACAAATCTATTAATACATGACGTAATGTGGTTTATACTTACATTAGAATCGGTAAGTGACAAAAACTTAGTAATCATTTGGCATCCCATGTCACTTTTCTCACAGTGAAAGTACGTTTTTCATCAACGGTATCCTTTGTTCTTTGATCAATCTCCACTCGGAATAGACATTTTTTACCAAACATTTTGCAAAACGTTCCAAGTAACTGATCCGACTGACCATCCTATAGGAACAATATTTTACATTATAAAATAAAACATTACATATACTCTTTAGAAAAATAGTAAAATAAAATACCTACCTCTAAGACTTCTGCAAGAACTCCGGCAACAGACATATTAAGCAAATTAGATGCACAGCCATCAAAGAGCATAAAGTAAGACTCAGGTCCATTATTATCATTTGCGTCAATGACAAGAATCCTAATATTGAACCTAGAAGAAAAAGAGATTATCAATCAAATCAGTAATGGCTATGAAATCAGAATCCTAATATTGAACCTAGAAGAAAAAGATATTATCAATCAAATCAGTAATGGCTATGAAATCACTTTATATTTATAAATGAATTTAGTGTATTAAAAAATTGTAACGACCAATACCTAATAATCATGTTGTCGTAGGGGGTACTACATCGTGGACATTTATTTGAGCTCTTGTCATCTCCTTTATTGCACTTCATATTGTTGCAAGGTTCGTAGTAATACTTAGCATACGAGTCAACATCAATTATGGTAGCGAATGAAGTATAGGCGCCAACCTATAAAAATGAATATATAGTTCAAGAGCATAAACATACTATTAATGAATACAACTTTCTTCACATTTCATTATTTGCCTCTCTACATTTTAGCAAATCAGCCATAGTCTTGACATCTCAAATATTGAACCACTCATCACTATTGATGATATTGCTTTCATCAATGATAGTAGTTACACTGTGACTATTGGATGAAAATCCATTCTCATGCCTGTTAAATAAATAGTGAAAATAATATGAAAATTAACTAAAAAAAATTAAAATAAAATTGTGTACTATTGTATAAAATCTCATTAGATTTAAAGGTACCGACTTGTTAAGGAAATCTTTTACTACAAAACAGATGGATTTATAACAATTTTGTTGCATGTTTCATTGTACAAACACGACTCTTTCCTATATAATATAACAATTGTTAATGTTACCATCATGTACAAAATAATTTTCAACAGAATATATAGATAGTAATTTATTTAACTGTAATAACCCGAACTTACCTTTTTTTTTAATTATTTTAAACTCTTAATTATTAATGGGTCAAACTTTAATAATTAGTTTAGTTTAGTTATTGGGTCAAAAGTAGAAAGCCCAATTCATTAACTAGGAGGATTAGGAGTCCAATTTAAATTAGAGATTTGGGAAGCCCCATTAATATAAATACTCCCTCTTAAACCCTAAGACTATCATTAGTTACCGCAAGGAAAGAAAAACCGGGAGAGAGAGTTGAGAGGGAGCAGCGGCCAGTAAAGCCACCGGGAGAGGAGAGTGATCGGAGAAGGAAAAAGGGAAGAAGAGAGGCGGCCACGTGCATCGGAGGTAATCCTAGAACCCTTAAAACTCTTCTCTTCATCTTTGTAAATCAAATTGTTGGATTAAGAAACCCTAAGATAGGGATTGATCAACTAGGGTTAATAGTATGAAATTAAGGAGGAAGAAGATGACTGTGGGAGTGTGTGACTGTGGGAGTGTGTGCTGCGTGTGTGCGTGTTGATGTACGTCTGGGTGTGTGTGTGGTGTGTGTGTGTGTGTGCGGCGACGGGGGCTGCCGAGTGTGTGTGTGTGTGTGTGTGCGTTATGAATTCTCTGTGTGTGTGTGCGTTATGTGCTGATGGTGGGTGTGTGTGTGTGTGGGCTGATGGTGGGTGTGCGTATCTGAATGTGTGGGTGTGTTCAGAGTGGTGGGTGTACTAGAGGGTGTGTGAATCAGAGTGGTGGGTGTGTCTGTCAGTAGGTGTACTCAGTAAGTGTGTGCAGAAAGTGTGAAATCAGTGTGTGTAATTTATATAGTGAAATTGAGAGTTGGGGATTGACTAATAAAAACCCTAGGGGTGTTGTAGTCATTCTTAAAGTTATTGGTTAACTAGGAAAGAGGTGATAGATGACTAAACCATGGAATTAATCGAGTAAAAAGAAGTGAATTGGGACGGAAGTAAAATAGTATTTTTCTCATGTCTAAGGCTAGACTATTTCATATTGTAGATTGTCCAAGCGGAGTAAAGCAAGCTAGTAGAACACGAAGCTAAGGTAAGGGATTACGCTCTTAGTTGTGTATTGATTCTTAATCCTTTGTTAGGATTCCCAATCTCTGTTTTATAAAGTAAACTATCTGTGTGGCTAGATAGTCTTTTAATAACTATTCCGTTCTGCGATTTGTTCCGTCTCTTGTTATCCACCCTATTGATATTGTTGTTGTTCAATTGGGTTATCATGAGTATGATTTGCTTTGTGATCTTGGTGTCTAAGTGAGATGTACACCTTTTAAAAAGTGATCAAGTAAAGTTTTGGTAAAGTTAAGCTTTGTTTTGTAAAAGCTCTTTAAAGTGAATTTTTATAACAAGTAAAGTGATTACAGTTATCCATAATCCCGAAACGGATAAGTGGACCCCTTACAGTTATCCATAGTTCTAAGTTGAACATGTGGACCCCTTTGCGTTGGTTGATGAAGTAACGTAGGTTATCATGATATACCGATTTTGGGTGCGGTCAGTAGAAACCCGAGCCCTGGGTACTGCACGTGCTTAATCCCTAAATGAAGTAAAGTAAAGTAAAGTAAAGAAAAGTAAAGTGTGAGTAAAATGTTGTGTTTTGGGAAACTGCCTCTGAAGTCACGTGTTTTCAAGTAATGAATTGTTTTATCAAGTACATGTTTCTTTTCAAACTGAGTGTTAGTTTGATCCTTGAGTTATATCCGTTCATTGTAATTCATTGTTACCGTTCGTTTCGGTCATCTCCTCTTAGTACCCGAGGGGATACCGTATGAACTTACTGGGCATTGTTCGCTCATTCCTTTCATCCTTTTTCTCTCTCCAGGTTATAAATAAGCAGATCAAGAGTCGCAAGGTTTGGCGGCTTAGGAGTTATCTTTTAATAAAGCTAATTAGTGGTTATGTTTCCGTTACGGTTAAGTTATAAACTTTACTTTCCGTTAGTTACCGTTTGAGCTAGTGGTTTGTACTAGCCGTTGTGGATTTGAACGTTGGTTAAAGTTTGAATTGTGGTTATTTGTAGCCGTTGGGCATTCTGATTTTGGGATTTATTCGTATTAAGTTATTATTTAATTGTAGTGAAAAGTTGGGGTGTTACAGTTGGTATCAGAGCCCCGGTTTGAGATTACTTGGGAGACTCAGAATTAGAAGTTAAGACTATTGGGAGAAGTAGTACTTAACTATTGTGGGCTTTAGAACTCTGATAAGAACAAAGTACTTTTGGGAAGCGCTAATGAAGGGAAGCTGCTATTTAGGGAAACTTTCCATTTTAGGAAACTTTCTAAGTTAGGAAACTTTCCTTTTATAGAAATTTGCTATTTTAGGAAAGAACCTAAAGGGAGGTTCTAAATGAGGATGAGTAAGTACTTGAGTATGGCTTGAGTGATTGATATTTCCTTTAAGAATGAATTACGCTATGGGATGCTTGTGATTTTAATGCTTGTGTGTTTACATTGTAGATCATGGACGGACTGAAGACTAAAACACCCAAGGAGAGAGCAATCGTAAGAGGTGCATGGACGATTAGGCAGCTTAAGGGACAATTGACGAAGAAAAAGAAGGAAGCGGACTATACCTTTGACAAATGGATGCAAACTAGAAGTTTGTGGTATAAGGCTCGAGAAGAAATAGAGAAGTTGAAAGAAGCAATGAACAAAAAGGACGAAGAAATAGCCAATATCAGGGAGGAATTTTATAGGAATTTCTACAAAGAGCCAGTGGCAGAAAATATGGTGACTGAAGAGGAAGCCACCAAAATTGACATTATTGTAGAGGGCAGTGAAGCTGCCCCGATTAAATTGAAGATGAAGTACTGGAGGAAGAACCGGTCTCTAGGCCAAGAGGAAGGCCAAGAGGTTCAAGGAAAGTTTATGTGCCAACTGGAAGGCCTAGGGGTAGACCTAGGAAAAATGTAACCCCATGATTATTAGGGGAGTAGCCATTTATTTAGTATTCTTTTTAGAAGTTAGCATTCTTTCATTAAAAAGGTTTAGTATTATTTTTTAGTTCTATTAGTAAAGAACTTAGTGACTATTCTAGTTTAGTTCAGTTAAATAAATAAAAGTTATTTTTAAGTTAAGTTATTTCTTGTCATGTGATTCTTTAAGTTAAACTATGTTTGAATAAACTTAGTAAATGCGTTAAATTATAGTAGTCAGTTCTGTGGGGACGGCCTATAAAAGTATGAAGTTCGTTTGAGTACAGCGACTAATATAGTTAAAGACCTAAAGTAAGGTCGATGCAGTGAAAGGTCTAAAGTAAGACCGATATATACACATAAATATGTACGTGAAGTTAGTATGAGACCAAGTTAAGTATAGACTCTCGATGAAACAGTAAATTGTGAGGTCAAGTAACCGACCTAGTTAAATCAATTGTCATTAATATGTAAAACCCGTTTTCGTGGTGGGTCATCAATCAGTTATAATTCAATCTTTCTTAACTTCAGATGTCTGGAAGAGGAAGAGGAAACCGTGGTAACGCTCACAACGCGGGAAACCAAGGTAATGTTGATCCGAACATGGCGAACCTTCTGCAAACGCTGAACCAGACCGTGGCTGGAATCGGACAGGTGGTGAACCAACTAGCACAACCTCAAAACCAACCTCAGCAGGTACCAATGAGAGATCCGCTGGAAATGTTTCAAAGGAGGAAGCCGGACACTTTCTCCGGTACCTCAAAGGAGAAGCCGGAGGACTGGGTTAAGGATATGGAGCACATTTTTGAAACTTTGGAATGTACCACAGAGCAGAAAGTAGTTTTTTGCAACATTTATGCTTAGGAGTGCGGCTCGCACTTGGTGGGATGCAGAAAAGAGAGCAGCTTTGGCCAGGGGTGAAGGAAATTTCACCTGGGAAAGGTTTAAAGTAGTATTCAATGAGAAATACTACCCGGCTAGTGTTCGTCACGCCAGAGTGGCAGAGTTTTTGAATTTAACTCAAGGTGACAAGACGGTAGACGAGTATAGTGAAAGGTTCACAGATCTGCTGGAATTTGCACCGACCTTTTTCGACAGCGAGGAACAAAAGGCCAGGAAGTTCGAAGCCGGACTGAGTGATCGGATTCGATACAGAATCACACCTCTGCAGTTAGCGACATATGGGTTAGTGCTAGACAGAGCCAGAATTGTAGAAAGGGAGTCGGATGAGTACCGCAGCAAGAGGGATGAAAAGAAGAAGTCTGGAGACAAGTCTACTAATAAAGATTCAACTGGGAACAAGGGACAGTTCAACGACCGAGACCGTGATAATCATGGAAAGAGGAAAGCTGAGGGAAGCTATGATCGTACAGCAAACAAGTACCCGAACAGAAACTTTGGAAACCGAACCGCGTACGATAAGGGAAAGGCTAAAGAGGAGGGGACCGCCGAAGTATGCCCTGCGTGTGATGGCAATCATAAGGCTGATGCGTGCAAATACAGGGACAGGAAATGCTATAACTGTGAGAAGATTGGACACCCGCAGTGGAAGTGCCCAGAGCCGAAGAAGAATGCACAAACTCATGGGGTGAAGGCAGAAGATAAAAGTAAGACTGGTGGTCAGGGTCGTGTGTTCACCATGACTGCTAGAGATGCTAGAGCCACAAATGACTTGGTGGCAGGTACGCTTCAGTTATATTCTCGCAACGTATACGCTTTGATTGATTCTGGTGCCACTCATTCTGTGATTAGTTCTAAGTTGGCAAAAAAGTTAAAATTGTCACCTAAGGCGTTAGAAGTACCCTTGGTAATTGATACCCCGACTAAAGAGTCGATCCCAGTTACTTCAGTGTTTCAAAGTTGTCCTCTAAGGATAGGCGATAGAGAACTCGAGGTTGATCTTATATGTCTGGATCTCAGTGACTTTGACATCATCCTAGGTATGGACTGGTTGGCTGCGTATCATGCCAAAGTAGACTGCTTTAGAAAAGAAGTGAATTTTGAATTACCCTCTGGGGAAGGATTTCATTTTCAAGGGACGAAACCAAGAGTCCGAACAGGCCTGATTTCCGTAATGAAGGCTCGTAAACTATTAAGGAAAGGTTGTGAGGGATTTCTTGCGTATGTTGGTGAGTCAAACAAGAAAGAAGTGACCATCGAATCCCTCTCTATAGTAAAAGATTTCAAGGATGTTTTTCCCGAAGATTTGCCAGGAATACCGCCGGAGCGAGAAGTGGAGTTTTCGATAGATCTAGCACCTGAGACTGCACCGATTTCAAGAGCACCATATAGGATGGCTCCGCCGGAACTTAAAGAGTTAAAGGAGCAGTTACAAGAACTTTTGGACAAGGGCCTGATTAGACCGAGTGCATCACCGTGGGGTGCGCCGGTATTATTTGTAAAGAAGAAGGATGGGTCGATGAGGTTATGCATTGACTATCGGGAGTTAAACCGTGTGACAATTAAGAATAAGTATCCTTTGCCAAGGATCGATGATTTGTTTGACCAACTCCAAGGTGCATGCTATTTCTCTAAGATTGATCTACGTTCTGGTTACCATCAGTTAAGAGTGAAAAAGGAAGATGTAGCAAAGACGGCTTTTAGGACAAGGTATGGACACTACGAGTTCTTAGTAATGGCGTTTGGGCTGACAAATGCGCCTGCTGTGTTCATGGAGCTTATGAATAGAGTATTTCAAGAATATTTGGACAAGTGTGTAATAGTATTCATCGATGACATCTTGGTGTATTCGAAATCAAAAGAGGAGCATGAAGAACATTTGAAATTAGTATTACAGATTTTGAGGGAGCAAAAGTTGTATGCCAAATTTAAGAAGTGTGAATTCTGGCTTGAGGAAGTAGCGTTTTTGGGACATGTGGTATCTAAGAATGGGATAGCAGTTGACCCTGCAAAGGTTGAGGCTATAGTTAATTGGGAGAGACCAACTTCTGTTAGTGAGATAAGGAGCTTTTTGGGTTTAGCAGGGTACTACCGTAGGTTCGTGGAGGGGTTTTCGAAGTTATCTCTACCATTGACCAGGTTAACCACAAAAGGGACAAGATTTGTGTGGTCAGACGATTGTGAGAAGAGTTTTCAAGAATTGAAAGGGCGATTGGTGTCTGCGCCTGTCCTTACGTTACCAACAAGCAGTGATGGCTTCGTGATCTATAGTGATGCTTCATTGAAAGGTTTGGGTTGTGTGTTGATGCAAAATGATAAAGTGGTGGCTTATGCGTCTAGGCAACTCAAGAACCACGAGAAAAACTATCCTACCCACGATTTGGAGTTAGCGGCCGTGGTGTTTGCATTGAAAATTTGGAGACACTATTTGTATGGGGTACCATGTGAAATTTACACCGACCATAAAAGTCTTAAGTACATTTTCACTCAGAAAGAGTTGAATATGAGGCAAAGGAGATGGCTAGAGTTACTTAAAGATTATGATTGCAAAATCTTGTATCATCCTGGGAAAGCCAATAAGGTGGCAGATGCGTTAAGCAGAAAGAACCATGGAACATTAGCGACTATGAATTCTAAGGGGGTAAGTGAATTGAGAGATAGTGAAATAGTAAAGCTAGAGGTTAAAGTTAAAGGCTATTTGGCCCAGATGAGTGTCCAACCAACACTGTTAGTGAGAATCAAGGAAGCTCAGAATGTGGATGACGAGTTGGAAGCGATTCACAAGGTTATCAGTAAGAAGGGAATGGTAGACTTCCGTGTTAGCGACGACGGGATCATGAGGTATCGATCAAGGATTTGGGTGCCTAATAACGATAGTATCAAGAGGGAAATTCTTGAAGAAGCTCACTGTTCAAGATTTTCGGTCCACCCTGGGAGTACTAAGATGTATAAGGATCTAAAGGAATCCTTTTGGTGGAACAATATGAAGAGTGAGGTGGCGGAATTCGTTTCTAAGTGTTTGGTGTGTCAGCAAGTGAAAAGTGAACACCAGAAACCCGCGGTACTACTACAATCGTTACCTATTCCAGAGTGGAAGTGGGAACACATCACTATGGATCTGGTGATTGGACTTCCCAAGACGTTGAAGAGTCATAACGCAATTTGGGTCATAGTGGATAGGCTCACTAAATCGGCTCACTTTCTAGCAATCAAGGTGACTGATTCGTTGGAGAAGTTAGCTAAGTTGTACGTGTATGAGATCGTAAGGTTACATGGGATACCGGTCTCAATAGTGTCAGATCGAGATGCAAGATTTACATCAAATTTCTGGAAGAGTTTACAGAAAGCGTTGGGGACGGAGTTAACTATGAGTACAGCATTTCACCCTCAGACAGACGGACAGTCAGAAAGGACGATTCAAACTCTCGAAGACCTACTGAGAGCAACGTCGTTAGATTGGCAAGGAGCGTGGGATGATCATCTACCACTAGTGGAATTTGCCTACAACAACAGTTACCACTCTAGTATTGGAATGGCGCCGTATGAAGCTCTTTATGGGCGGAAATGTAGATCGCCCGCGTGTTGGGATGAAGTAGGCGAGAGAAAGTTAACTGGACCCGAGATTGTTCAAGTAACGGCGGATAAAGTTCAACAGATTCGCAAGTGGTTGTTAACTGCGCAGAGTAGGCAGAAATCGTATGCGGATAATCGAAGGCGCGATCTGGAGTTCCAAATAGGAGATCATGTATTCTTGAGGATCTCACCGACAAAAGGGGTCATGCGGTTTGGGATTCGTGGGAAGTTAAGTCCTAGGTACGTGGGGCCGTTCGAGATTCTAGAACGAATAGGAGCGGTAGCCTATAAGTTGGCTCTACCTCCTGTGCTGTCTGGCGTGCACAATGTGTTTCACGTGTCGATGTTGAGAAAATACGTAGCTGACCCGAGCCACGTCATAGAGTACAAACAGTTACGTTTTCGTGAAGACTTGAGTTATGATGAAAAGCCGGTAAAGATTGTAGACCGTAAAGATCAAGTTTTGCGGAAGCGAGTGATTCCGTATGTAAAAGTGCAATGGAGCAATCACACGGAAAGAGAAGCCACGTGGGAGCTCGAAAGTGAAATGCGTGATATGTATCCCGCTTTGTTCGAAGATTAAGGTACGTTTAGTTTGGAGGACCAAACTCTTTTAAGGGGGTAAGAATGTAATAACCCGAACTTACCTTTTTTTTAATTATTTTAAACTCTTAATTATTAATGGGTCAAACTTTAATAATTAGTTTAGTTTAGTTATTGGGTCAAAGTAGAAAGCCCAATTCATTAACTAGGAGGATTAGGAGTCCAATTTAAATTAGGGATTTGGGAAGCCCCATTAATATAAATACTCCCTCTTAAACCCTAAGACTATCATTAGTTACCGCAAGGAAAGAAAAACCGGGAGAGAGAGTTGAGAGGAGCAGCGGCCAGTAAAGCCACCGGGAGAGGAGAGTGATCGGAGAAGGAAAAAGGGAAGAAGAGAGGCGGCCACGTGCATCGGAGGTAATCCTAGAACCCTTAAAACTCTTCTCTTCATCTTTGTAAATCAAATTGTTGGATTAAGAAACCCTAAGATAGGGATTGATCAACTAGGGTTAATAGCATGAAATTAAGGAGGAAGAAGATGACTGTGGGAGTGTGTGACTGTGGGAGTGTGTGCTGCGTGTGTGCGTGTTGATGTACGTCTGGGTGTGTGTGTGTGTGTGTGTGTGTGTGTGTGTGGCGACGGGGGCTGCCGAGTGTGTGTGTGTGTGTGTGCGCGTTATGAATTCTCTGTATGTGTGTGCGTTATGTGCTGATGGTGGGTGTGTGTGTGTGGGCTGATGGTGGGTGTGCGTATATGAATGTGTGGGTGTGTTCAGAGTGGTGGGTGTACCAGAAGGTGTGTGAATCAGAGTGGTGGGTGTGTCTGTCAGTAGGTGTACTCAGTAAGTGTGTGCAGAAAGTGTGAAATCAGTGTGTGTAATTTATATAGTGAAATTGAGAGTTGGGGATTGACTAATAAAAACCCTAGGGGTGTTGTAGTCATTCTTAAAGTTATTGGTTAACTAGGAAAGAGGTGATAGATGACTAAACCATGGAATTAATCGAGTAAAAAGAAGTGAATTGGGACGGAAGTAAAATAGTATTTTTCTCATGTCTAAGGCTAGACTATTTCATATTGTAGATTGTCCAAGCGGAGTAAAGCAAGCTAGTAGAACACGAAGCTAAGGTAAGGGATTACGCTCTTAGTTGTGTATTGATTCTTAATCCTTTGTTAGGATTCCCAATCTCTGTTTTATAAAGTAAACTATCTGTGTGGCTAGATAGTCTTTTAATAACTATTCCGTTCTGCGATTTGTTCCGTCTCTTGTTATCCACCCTATTGATATTGTTGTTGTTCAATTGGGTTATCATGAGTATGATTTGCTTTGTGATCTTGGTGTCTAAGTGAGATGTACACCTTTAAAAAGTGATCAAGTAAAGTTTTGGTAAAGTTAAGCTTTGTTTTGTAAAAGCTCTTTAAAGTGAATTTTTATAACAAGTAAAGTGATTACAGTTATCCATAATCCCGAAACGGATAAGTGGACCCCTTACAGTTATCCATAGTTCTAAGTTGAACATGTGGACCCCTTTGCGTTGGTTGATGAAGTAACGTAGGTTATCATGATATACCGATTTTGGGTGCGGTCAGTAGAAACCCGAGCCCTGGGTACTGCACGTGCTTAATCCCTAAATGAAGTAAAGTAAAGTAAAGTAAAGAAAAGTAAAGTGTGAGTAAAATGTTGTGTTTTGGGAAACTGCCTCTGAAGTCACGTGTTTTCAAGTAATGAATTGTTTTATCAAGTAAATGTTTCTTTTCAAACTGAGTGTTAGTTTGATCCTTGAGTTATATCCGTTCATTGTAATTCATTGTTACCGTTCGTTTCGGTCATCTCCTCTTAGTACCCGAGGGGATACCGTATGAACTTACTGGGCATTGTTCGCTCATTCCTTTCATCCTTTTTCTCTCTCCAGGTTATAAATAAGCAGATCAAGAGTCGCAAGGTTTGGCGGCTTAGGAGTTATCTTTTAATAAAGCTAATTAGTGGTTATGTTTCCGTTACGGTTAAGTTATAAACTTTACTTTCCGTTAGTTACCGTTTGAGCTAGTGGTTTGTACTAGCCGTTGTGGATTTGAACGTTGGTTAAAGTTTGAATTGTGGTTATTTGTAGCCGTTGGGCATTCTGATTTTGGGATTTATTCGTATTAAGTTATTATTTAATTGTAGTGAAAAGTTGGGGTGTTACATTAACAACTTAAAAAGATTAACCTGATATCTGGACAACATTATGAACTGCAAAATTAGTATGACCGGTGCTTCTGAATCTTCATCTCTATTTTGAATAAACTTTTTCAATTCATCTCTCTAGGACTCCCATAAATAGCACACAATTTCATTCCACTGTCAAATATTAGAAGGCGATACATAAATATACTGAAATAGTTATAATGTATGTGAATTCATTACTGAAGTAAATGTTGTTTAATATAACATATCCATTATCTGCCAATTTGACATCCAACTTCCTTGCCTTGGCTACATCCACATACTCAAAATCATTTAAAGGTAATGCAACATCACCGATTACATCTACAATAAAAACAAAAATATCATGTTAGTGAATATAGTAATTGTTTAATGAAGAAAAAAAAAGATATTTGTGTTACAATACTAACCGATCACACCTTTAATAATTTAATAACTTAAATGAATTATTGTTTGAGTTTGTTTTAAAATTTAAAATGATTTTGTGATAAGGATAACATTAATTACATTTTTAATTTAATAAAATTACAAAATATTTTACATTACTTACTAAAAGTCATGAATCAGCAAGATAGAGTCCAAAATACAAATAGCTTTGAGATTGAAAAGGTGGGAAATCAAGGATAATATGGGAATGCATCTTTGACGAAAATTCAGCACCAATTACGGCTATTTATGGTTTTGACTCATGATCTTCCAATTTGTGTGTATTACTCACCAAAATAGTTACTGTTTTTAAATAAGTCAGTTACTAATACTAATCCCTCAGTCTCATTATAACTTGTTACTTGTACTATTTTAATAAAAATAATTAACTTAATTGCATTTTGATCAAGAGTTCTTAAAAATTTGAGGATCTTACTGAAAAATTTAAATTGTTATTGATTCACCATTAAAATACTATAAATAACCAAATTTAGATATTTATTAAAATAAATATTTTTTTTATAAAGCTTTGATCAAAATATAATTAAATTAATCACTTTAATCAAAATGGTGTAAGTTGTTCTATTTTGGGCGTCTCATACTAATGATTACTACCTAAAATAGTAAAGATTCTTTAATATTCTCCCCACTCATTCTTTTTCATACTTTACTTTTATACTCACAACACCAATCAACTTACTATTCCCTACCCCACATTCTCTCTCCTATTTTACTTTTCATACTCACAAACACCTATTCCATATCAATATTATATTTACTTTTCCTTAATTCCCGCACATGCAGTTTTAGTAACCAAAGGGTATGGGACGGAGGGAGTATTACTTACTCCCTTCGTCCCAAACTAATAGCTATTTATGTCTGTTTTAGACATCACATACTAATTGCTACTTACTTAAAATGTTTAGTTTTCTCTCTCCTACCCACTCACATCAACTATCCACTTGCTTATTTTCACTCTACAAACTCACAAAATTTATTTTTCAACATATTATTTTAATCTCCGTACATTTACATTTGATAGCAATTAATTTGGGATGGAAAGAGTATAAAAATGACACCTAATTTGAAGAAAAAAAAATGATAAAAAGGGATAATTATTTTGAAGGCAGCAAAGTATGAACCGAAGCGAATGCTTATTTCAGATCCCGAGCTTCCGATTCAGTTACAAGAGAGAAGCATAGTCATAAACTGTACATTATCCAATTTATAGATTTTGCGATAATCAATAAATCTACACATTGTTTAGAAAATAGAAAAATAATAGTATAATTAAAAGAACAATACACTAACAATGAATTTACACAATTAAACTTATATCTTAAATTCATGTTCATCCTCTAGGATTTATTAGTACTCAGTCTTAGAGCCTCAAACAATTCGTGCTCTTCAGGAATAATCCGATCACTCTAGGGCATCATTGGAAGTTCCGTGCCCACAGTTAAACTTAGAAATTGAGGGGAAGAATTAAAAAATTAGTCCCGAGATGCAACCACAGACATCTTTTGAATTGTTACTCTATTAATTTTCGTGACATGACGATTTTTTTGCAAGTTGAAGTGAGTGAGAGAGAGAGAGAGAGGGGTACATAAAAGTTTCAACCTACGTCTCGTCTATCCGCCAACAAAGATATCTCATATGAGCATTTTTTTTTAAAATTTTGCTTCGGATATAAAAAGATGGGGATTGGACTAATAAAGTCATAGAAAGACTTCATTAGTCCAATCACATACCATCTTTGAATTGTTAGTCTATTAATTGTTCAAAATATTAATCATAAATTAAGTGGATAAAAAATAAATTAATTAGTTAAATACTCATTAATAAAAAAAATATACAAATGGAGTAATATTCTTGCAATGCGAAACCAAATATTGAAGATAATCCTGGGCTAACTAATCCAAAGATAAAAAGACAAAAATGAATAAATAATAATACTTCAACTATTTTTTGAAACAATGACTTCAATTGCATTAATAATAAGAATAACTGACGGCACTCCACAAAGCCGGAGGCTCACCCTAAATATTCATAACATATCAATTTCTTAA